>JAFBMS010001580.1:0-39169 GCA_019788955.1 Albula glossodonta
GGGAACAAAGTTCTGTGTTCATTCTTCTGATTAGTAACAGATGGCATCTGATTATCCAAATTCTCATGCTTGGAGGCTATTCTTAATGAAAAATATTAATTTATAAAACCTGTTAACTGAATGTAAACAGCAGATAAAAATACAAAAAATCCATATTTTCATTCAGTAGCCAAGCAATTGGTTTTATCTTATTTTCTAACCTGACCATTAGTGCATTATTGTATTAAAAATTTTATCAACATTTCGCATGTGATGTGAAGAAACAAACTCATCTCTCAGGCTTTGTTCTGTGTTGTAGCTCATGCTGGCTTAGAGTCCATTCAGAATCTGTGGGCTGCTACCGTCCTCTGGGTGTAATGTGGTAATATTTGTCACATGTAGGGAAGGATTGTGCTCCTTGGTGGGTTTAATTAGTATTGTCACAACCGGAGGTGGGGAGAAACAGTGGGTGGGTAAGACAGACTGTGATGATGAGGTCTACGAACCTGACAATGGGTGGAGCTACAATGAGCTGTGAATCATTGACTTCAGCCAATGAACAAAACTTTTTTTTTTTTTCAAATCATTGCATCTGTTGCTCACGGTAGCTCTGCCTATTTTGGTACACCTCTATCTCCTATCACTAGAGATAAAATCTAACCAGTCAAAGCCCAAGGCACCAGGGAACATTGAAATTCCACCATATGTGCTACAAAAATGTGATGCAAATGAGCTGCACAAATTTCAGTGTTAATACATTTTATATATGGTTTATTACAATGCAGTAAAAAGTTATATTGTCCATTGGTCAGAATTTGTATGCAATAAATATGTAATAAAATATCTATATGTCTAATATCAATGGTGCATAATCTTGTGTGGTGCTCGATTGGGAAAAATTGCATTCTTATCCTAAACATTGTTTAAAAAGATACAGTATTCATTGTAAAGGAGAGTATTTAATGCTTAAGAATGTATTTTTGACAATAATTTCATATCTAAGTGATTTGAAGTCAATAAACTATGAAATAAGTAATGATGCCAAGATTAGGCCAGCATCCCCAGTCATGTTCCAGAGCAGCAGTGTTGGGTCTGGCCTTGTACCTCAGAGACCCTCCTGTACCCTCCAGCAAGGTACTTCACCAGAATCGCTCCACCACATTGGCAGCTGTGTAAATGGATATTACTGTGGACAGTATAATTAACGTAAGTTGATCTGGATGAGCATCCGTAAGTGCATAAGATGTAATGTTAGCCAAGGTGGGGCAGAGTGAGACCTTCAACAAAAGCCTGTGACCACTTTACGCCTTCTCTCATAAGAGTGGGGACTTCTGGGTACATGCAAGTCAGAGGTAGGCAATTCTTTCTGTAACGCTCAATGGATTTTAAAAAAAAAAAACTGTAGTGTCAGTAATATTGGTCCTAAGAGGTTGTGGCATATAGCTGTACTAGTAATTTATTTTCCACAGCCCACCAGCATATCCTCTTTTAAAATTGATTCAGATACACAATTACCATTGTTTAGCCTCAATATAAAACAAATTACACATCTATAAAGAACATTTACTCCTTTTTTCTCAAGGCAATAAAAAGCAAATATTTAGGATGAGACCTGGAGATTCTTTAATGCCATCTTTTCCAGCATGAATAAATTCTTTTTGTAATGTTAATTCCCACTTCATATTAGCATTCATGTTTTTTTCATTAACACCACAGAAAAACAGATGTACATTTACACATGTGTAGAGACTTGATGAATGAGTCCCATCATCTGCAGCTCCTTCTGTCATTATTACATTCACTACCAACACGAATACCTAAAAGCATAATATTTATGCAAAAAAATCATGATTAGATGAATAATTGTAACATTGCTCTAGAAATGCGTAGAATTGCGAGTGTTTCAGTTGCAGTTTAGGAGCTCAAGCCCCACCCCCCCTCCACCCTCCCCATCCATTCGCCGTGCACGCTGAGGTACATTTGTAATGCGCAAAGAGTCACGAGAACAACATTCTGGGTTCATTTGGCTTCTCTGCAGCACATAATGCATATCTGCTATTTTCTCTAAATATTAGCGGTGGTACAAATTTTCAGGCTGAGCAATTCCAATGATACTTATTTGATGGTGACAAGAAGAACGGATGAGAGGACTTGTCTGAGGGAGTTTGTCGGGGGGGCGCTTTTGGCTGTCATATCCGCTCCCAGGGGAATCTTTAATACCCTGTCACTGCATAATGACGGCCTAATAAAGAGAGCCAGAGTGACAAACGGAGAGGAGTCTTGTGACAGAGACATGGCAGCCGGACAAATATCATTGAGATTTCCCCCCCCAAGTCCGCTGTGGATACAAACACCAGCGCTTTGAACATATGAGGTCAAATATGATCATTTCCCTTTTGTTTCATAGCAATTTCACCTCCCCCCCCCCCCCCCCCCCCCACACACACACACACACACACACACACCCCAATGCAGACTCGAATGTAAAATACCCCAGTGCAATTATGGTAATAATCCCCTCCGGCACTTGGCATATTACACAGAATATTATCAATCTTTCTGTTACTGTTACACAATTTATAACCTCACAAGCAGCCTTGATCTTGCCCTTCTGAGGCATAACCCCGTGTGTTTTTTTTTTTTTTCATGGTGGGGTTTATGCGAGGTGACATAAAGTGAAAGTTTAAGCCCTATATCATTCCAAAGTGAATAAACTGTTTCAAATTGGAGCGGAGCTTGAAGGCGAGGGGGACACACCACCTTTCTTGGTGTCGGAGAGCTGTGTTTTATTGCATAGATGGGCACTTCTCATCAGCATGTAGAATTGATTGTTGATTGAACATGTGTCACACGTTAAAAATTTCATTGGAGCATCCGTTTACTATATAATTTGCATGTTTCATTTTGACAATGGTTTTCGCTAGTTCTCCTTACATACACAGATGCACATCTGCATTTATCTGTAGTAAGCCTTTTAACTTTATGTGAAGTCAGCAAATCTTAGCAGATGTCTCTCACTGAAGGAAATAAATAAATGAAGTACACTTCAATAAATGTTTTGCTCTTGCTTGTGCACTGGATATAGGCACTGGGGTAGAAAGCAGCACTGAGAAATTGCATGGGTACATTCATTCAAACAGACATGCAGTCCTTAAAGAGTCAAAATAGAATATGTTAGAGCATAAGTTTATATGAGCATGTTACAATTTAATGGAAACTAGCAAACATATCATTTGGAACGTGTTCTTTTCATTTTAAAATATAAAATATATTTTGACTGAACTGAATATGACCTTATAGAGACTAAGTGCATCCAGCATAAAATGGTGCAGAACAGTAGTGAAAACGTGTTTTTGTTTTGTCCAGATAACAGATATGTACCCTAGCCATTTTTACATAGGGTTTGTGGCACACAGAGTAATATAATATGTGTTTGGCCGCCCTTCAAAGCAGTGGCGGTAAATCCTGGTGTTTTCTCCCCGGCTCGCTCCTCCCCCAGAATCCCCGGCCCTGTAGTGGAGTCTCAGCTGCTGATTTATGGGATGGGTGAAGGCAGGCACTCCACAGAGGGCAAAGAGAGCAGCAGGGGGAACCAGCGGGGTGACAGGCCGAGCGACACGGAGGCCCCACTACCTTCCACCGAAATGCATCCGGCCGCGTTGGAGTGTGCTGGCAATTAAGCCAATGCCGCTAAAGCCACCGAGCCTATGTCAGACATCCAGTCACGGCCGGACGGGTTAGCGCATTTTTATCGAGGGTCCCAATCAAACAGGAGGGCTTCAGGAGGTGTGTGTGTGTGTGTGTGTGTGTGTGTGTGTGTGTGTGTGTGTGGTGTGTGTGTGTGTGTGTGTTGTGTGTGAAAATAAGAGGCAACATATTCTGTTCCCATGTATGTCTGCGGTCTTCTGCAAAGAGTTCTGTCAGTCCTGTCCTACTTTTGCACTTCACTGGCTTTAGAATGTAAAATCCAAGGTTTCTTCCCCCATTCATTGAGGGCTTGTGTATTGAGAGAGTATGTCAAAGATCACAGTGTGGTAAGTACTTGCTGTAGAGCAATACATTGATAAAGGATCATAAAGTACTACTTTTACATTCAGCTACACACAACAATATTTCATTTTTCTGGCCCCTAGACACGTTAACTTCTGACCTTTACCATAGTTTCGACTTTATCTTCCTTTTTACAGGCCCAGTTTGCAGTTCACTGTATGAATTTTTTGTTACATTTTTTGGCTGACATTTACATGTGAATCACTAAAATATGTACTTTTGACATTTTTGAAAGGGCTAGCTAGTTTCTTCTAGCACTTCCATGGGAAAACAAAATATCTGAGTCTCTGGGTGAAGAAATAAAGAAATAAAAACAAGAGAATAATATAAACAGGAGTGGTCCTGAGCAGCTTTGTTCGGTCTGCTTTGTTCTTGCCACAGATCTCCTCCCGGGACATGAGTGCGATGTGCTGAAGCAGCGGATTCACGTTTTATTTGTGTCCAGGGTTCGCGCTTTGACAAGGCATGTCATATCAAATCCCATCTAATGAGACACCAGCTACGGTTTACAAACCAGCGGCTCTTCTCAACCAGGAGGTCTGGTGGCCTGTATTGTCATTCCAAGCCATCAACAAAGCAGAACTTTTACTCTTTCTGTGAGTACAAATAAATGAAATAAGTATAACAAAAAATGCTGAATAGTTTATTTCAATGTTTAAATAATGTTTGTTGAAGGAGAGACCGATGAAAATCAGTGTATAGGCGAAACAGTTAATAAACCTGATACGTTTTGGTTGTTTGTTTGAGAAAACACAGTATTATCTCCCATAATCAACAAAACGAATGTGGCAAACTGATTTCCACAGTCAGATTAGTAATATATTAAAAATACAGATACAGTTTTTCATAATTACTGGATAGTACAGCATAAGGTTTAGGGCTGTGTGTGTTTCTATAAAGCATACATAGCAACAGTTGCTGAAATTGTACAGTATACTGGTACTAAAATGATCGCTAGATATTCACAGCATGCACTGAGCCCAGATAGAAATGCTGAAATATGGGAATTACACCCTCACCACTGATATACACCTTCAGTTTAAAAAAATAAACCTCCCACTTCGCGGCTTTCCACATTGTGACTTCCATTTTTCATGGGTTGGCAACAAACAATTGAAATTTTTGGGGAGCTTTGTGGCCTTGTGCGGTAAACTGTGTAGCACTGTAGACGACGCATGTAGCAGACGAAATTAAAACGTTAAAGTTTAGTTTGTCATGAATGCACAAAATATATGTGTAATATCAATGTATGTTATCATTCAATACCATAAATATACACATTTTTTTATGTGGTTTTTCCACACCACTGGGAGGGCTGAGCCCCTTACCCCTGCAATGTGGGAGGGTCAACTGTATACAATAACACATTTATAATTCCACCACCAATACATAATGCATAGGTGTCCAACATTTTCAATGGCTCAGTGGTTATGATGTCAGAGTTTGAAATTTTATTTTATATATTTTGTCAAGGTTAACATTCGCACTTTGGATCGTGAAATATTACTTTGACCTCCACCCACTGCAAATGAATATCTTTCAGTCAAGAACATCCATTTCTCAGACAAGAAGCTCTATGTTCTTCTTTCTGAGCCATTATTTGCTACCATTTTCATTTTGAAAAGACTATTAGAAACCCCTCACCCTGCCATCATACTTATGTAGAAAACATCATTTATTTTTTTGTTGTTTTTTGTTACATTACAATTATTTTGGTTTAAATGCAATTTTTCTTTTTATGTTCAATGATTATAAATGTATAGTAAGCACATAAAGCAGAAATAATGAATATGAAGTTCGTTTTCTCCAAAACATGCTTTTGATTAAAAGTGTTTTTATTCCGGTCATGGACTAAATTAAAATTTAACACATATTGAATGTACAGCTTAGCTGGTTATTGGACACAAAATTAGAGGACATTTTCAATGCAATGTCCCAACAAAACATGGTATTTTCTGATTAAGTTAATTTGTTTGTCGTCCTCGGTACAATTATCAGGAAGCCCCCATGTGTGGTAATATTTGCTCATTTAGTAATTGTTATTGGCCTGGTTGCAATGTCCTGCCAAAATACATTGGAAGGGATAAAAAATGATGTCTTTATTCCTAAAATTATAAATATTTATTTCTATTCAGGAAGGACAGAACAGTCATATGCAACCCTTATAATCTTTTAGCAGGTATTTAATTTAAATAAAATAAATCATGGTGTATAAACACAAAGGGAATACATGCAACAATATGCTATGACTAACAACAATAATACATATGAACAGTTATACCCCTGTAAAATATATTTTAATACATTGAAATTCACATGATTTTGTGTTCTGCTGTAGTAGATAAGTATTTTCATCCAGTAAAACCATTTTCTTGTATTAACATTACAATATTTACTTGGCACACTGTCGAAAGAATTTTATGGAAATGTACAATGTAAAAATATGAAACTGTTTGTTTAACATGGTTTTCAAATGGTTTTCAAGAGCAACCGCTGAAAGAGAGAGGGTCAAACTGGGGAAGAATATGTGAAGATAGAAGCTGCCGTTCCCTCCTCGTGAAAATGAGTGTCTATCAAAGGGAGGAGTCAGGTGGACAAAATCTGTGGTCCATGATCAGTCCTTTCTCTCTCTCCCAACAGTTACAGAAGAGGAGTAAAATGTGACAGGAGAGAGAAGGAGAAATAATGTAGAAATGGTGGATAAGGTGTATCTTGGCTTTAAAAATTCTGTAGTCCTCAGCAGAAGAGCTCCAACACCTGAGCAATGTCTCCCAACATGCTGCCAGAGGCCCAGCGGAGAGGTAGATAAATATAAATTGATTAGAACAGTAATCCCCATGGAAGTAGGCATGCGCTGCACTGCTTATAACAAGCAGAAGGAGCAAAGCAAAGTAACACCGGCTTTTTCTTTTTTCCTTTTTTATTTATTTATTTTTCAGGAAAGGTCTGTTCACTTATGATTGGGCCATAATTACAGGGATGACATTTTTCACTGTGTTCAGCTCTATTATACAAACGTCATTATGTCTGTTAACCGATGTTGAAAATTTTTTATAAATTTAAACTAGTCAAGTTAAAATTTAAGTTAACATAGTATGTCAGCAAGTATATGAACTTTGGTCTGTTTGGTGGTTTGAAGGATTTTCAAACAATGACAAAATGCTTGAGCTGGAAAAAGACTAAAATCCAGATATATGTCAGGTATATACACACATTGGAAACACTTTTTTTCATGAACTTGTTTGTCACATTGAATGGACCCCTACATGCAGGGGCATAGCCAAGAATTGGGCTTTGTATAGTTGGTACCCTTTTTCACTGGTGCTACGTCCCTGCCTGCATGTGCAAATTACGGTTTATTTTGATGCTGTGGTTATGATCTATCCTTGTATTTTTTTATATGTATTCTGATTATTTCATTCAACCTGACCTGTGGGATCCTATGCGTCAAATATGATGGGAGAGAAAAATGTGCCATGTTTGAACTACATACCGAATCACCTTTTTGGTGGAGTAATCCTTAATACCTGCCTTTGTGTCAGAGATATTAAACAGAATAAGTTGCTTGATATTTGCTATTTTCAAAGCTAACTAGCTAGCTTTATTGTTTATTCATTTTAATCATGTTTTGAGATTTTGCTAGCTAGCCCACTACAGAAATCGGCTAACACAGACTCATGTGGCGACTTCCAGCTCATAGGTAAAACAAGCTTGCTGTTTTGAATGCTGCAGATGCAGCACTAGCTATGTTCTGCTTATGTGAGTTGGAGGGACACGAAATCAGCATATTGTCAGTTCACATATCAGGATGTGCCCAGGCAGCCCTTACTGGGACTTGCAGTAAGAGGGTGATGATGTATTTTTCCCCAGCAAGGTTGAGCCAAATGTTGCCTTCTAAAGCAGACCTCTTGCCATTACTGGTGCTGATGTGGCTGGGAGTAGCAGGTAAAATCCTAAACATCATGATACCCACTGTTCAAAGGACTGACAAACAGTACCAAACACAACATGCAGGATTGTTCTCAGAGCAGGAAAAGGGATCGATTATGATTATAAATTTGACTATTGGAGGCTTTACCAAAGAAAAACTAACCAAGGCTCAGTGTTTTGATCTTCACACACAATCATTCTGGGTACAGCAATCATTCATTCAGTAGAATGCATTTTCCAGACAACAAAATGCATTTGGAAGGGTTTATTGAATTCAAGAGTAGGTTATCTGGACAGGAGTTAGATCTTGGGCTTGGAGTCCATGGGGGTCAATGGTGTGCTGGATATTGAGCTGTGTGCCCCTCAAAGATATTCACCCTGGAAAGCATATGTCGAATGGATGAGAGTGGAGAGGAGATCAGTGAATGAGTGCCAAGTGAGCATGCCTGATATCGGAAGGGTTTATCCTGATGCATGTCTGGTAAGCATCTGTTTGATGAAATGGGCAGGTCCATTTTGAGCTGCTGTGATGGCTGCACTGATCCTGAAAGAATTGGAAGAGTAATGGTGATTGTGGAAACCAGTTAGATTTAAAAAATTTGTGTCAGGTGTTTTTGGAACCAGTGGCGAGTTACGACTTTGCCCATCTCATCTATGAACAGAGGGTCATTGGGTGAGTGCGGAGTGGATGAACGGTAGTGCATGTATGCTGAGAGTATTTCATAGGGACTCTTCAGGGTTGGAAGTTTGAAATAATGGATGTAGAAGCCTTTACCTTGCTGGTCGGTCTTGCTGTATTTCAGGTGGAAACAAATGGTTTGGGTGTCAAAAATGGAGAGGTCAGATATGCGAGGGTGTAAAGGGGGATTATAGTGAGAAGAGGCAGTGGAAAATTCTGAACAATTTAAAAACCCAAAGAATGCAAGAGTGCAAAGGGATATGAGTGTGTTATCAATGTGTGAAGAGGAGTAAGTGGACCTGAGGAAACTGATAAGAGTGGAGAGGTGTTGGGAAGTTGTGGGCTTTCTAGCCATGGACGTTTGTTGGTCCTGTTTTTGAAACCCTTTCAACAGCTGGATTTGAGGGTTACTGCTAAGAAGGGCTGTCATGACCAGTGAGTAATTTGTAGAAAAACTGAATGCCACTTAGGTAGACCTTAATGTTGGATGTTTTAATGCGGAATTGTGTGTGGGCGTGGAAGATGAATGAGGAGTAGGTTGAGTAAATCGAATGAAGAGAACATTAAGCTGTGCTGTGAGAGGAATGATTTGAAGCAGTTCCAGGTGGTGAGATATGACTGGAATGGGCGGGGTGGAAGCGATTGGAAAATAGAATCTATGGAACATTGGTGCAGCTGGTAGAAAGGGTGGTTCACAGGAAGGTCAACTGACAATAATAGGGAGGTACTGGAACAGGATTGGGGCAAGCATCGGCAGTGAGCTCTCTGAATTTCTGAAAATGGAAATGGGAGAGATAGTCAGTAATATGGTTATGGTGGCCGGGAAAGTGCTGTGTGGACAAAAGACTGAAAGCATACAGATGTGAGATGGCAAAGAAGTGCCATGATGTGGTTGTGTTTTGATCTGCTCTTATTTATTTTATTGGCAACAGCTAGATTGTCAGAATGGACCAAGATGGTATTTTGTTTTCATCCCTCCCCCAAAAGCACAGCGGCAGATTGGGTAGAGATTGAAAAGAGTGGCCAAGGTGTTGGAGCGTGGTAAGGATGCCAGTTTCGCCAGCCATGGGAACCAGCACCCGCCATAGTAGTCTCTGAAGCCTGTGGAAGGGGGAGCTGCAAGTTTTCCAGAGAAGACAAGCAGTCCTCATAAAAGAAGGAAACACCATTCCAGTGTTGGAGGAGCAGGTGCCAGAGGCAGAGTTCCCAGTGACAATGGGAGTCTAGCTCCGCAAAGTCCAAAAGGGACAGGACCAAAGAGGTGAGGGGTAAAAGGGACAGGACCAAAGAGGTGGACAAATAATGCGAGGAATATTCGGCGGAGGGGTTAAGGCCTTTCACGTCCACCTTCTGGGAGCTGAGACTAGTTGCAGAGGAAGGGACAGAGGGGGCCGAAGGGGCTCATAGGGTTACCGAGGAAATCATGGAACACAAATGCGTTGCATGCTCTGTAGAGCCCCCCAGGCCACATATGGCAGCCCTAAATCCAGGGAAAACGCGGCTATGCAGCTCTAATTCTAAAGCACCCCAATAGGGACACTGTTTAAACTGTGCCACATCAGCCGTACATTTACGAAACGTTGCTGCCACTAGGTGGAATCCGCCAGCTCCCAGGAGTCCTGCAGTAGGAAGAGAAGAAAAAGAAACAGTTAGCTGAGCAGCCAGATATTTGGGCGCCTAGAAGGGGCCTCCGGCTAATGGAGCATCGGTATGGATGGTAGACGTTGAGGGGCAGATGCTTGACACGAGTCGTCAAGAGCAGGCACTGAGGATGACTGTTGCAGGGTCCATCATGGATCGTGGGAAAGAAGGACCGGCTCAGCAGCGACGTCATCAGTTGTGCGTGAGGAAGAAACCAGGGCAGCCACTCTGTGAGCACAGAGAAGCTTTCCTGGCAGTCTGGTGGAAATACATCCCGTGCTGAGTCAGGGTCCTTTAGAGACAGTCTACAGTCCAGTCAGAGATCCCTGATGAGGCAGACGCAGAAGAGCCCGGGACTGAAGAGGGAACAGCAGTGGGAGGGCGGACGGGATCAGGCAAGCTGGCCGAGGACTGCAGGCATGCATGACTGTGCAGGTCATGACACGAACAGAATCCGAGTGACAAATGAAGGGGACGAGCAGGATTGTGTTTGGGACCGCAGTCTTGGAATGCTGGATGAACAGGCCAGAGGTGACCCAATGGTCAGGCAACGGCCACATGCCGGGAGGTGCTTGGACCAACAGAGGGGTCAGGGGTCACCATAGCTGGGACATCGAAGAGCTCCTCTTTGGAAGGGAAGAAAGCAACTTCCATCATTCAGGAGAAACAGAGTGCAGGTAACAGGCAGTAGCATTCAAGAACCAAATGGCAGAAGCGATTAACATGATGGGAAAGGAGGTACGTGTCATTGAAGTGTATGAGGTGTATTCCGTCATTAGGTGACGTTGATTGGGTGAGGGGCTTGTCTGAAAAACACATCTCCCAAACCTTTGTTTTATCAAATTCCGAAAAATGAAGCCCAGAAAATTTTTATCGTCCCCACTTAATGCTCTATATCTCATACCTGTGACTGGAGCCAATATGGGCTGATGTAAAGAGGCTTTATGCCTTGATGTTATTGCTCACAACCTTTACTGCTTGTGTTACATGTTTAGTAATACATTCATGTCGAGCCTAACGTTTAACTGTATTTAATAGTACCACTCTGCCTCATTGTTTTCTGTTTTGGGATTTCAGAGCATCCCTATGCACAAAGAAAATGTTCCCGATTAGATTTAAAAGGACACAGAAGATTCAAACCCCCAGGCACTGATTGAGAGAGGCCTTCCCAGGGCAATACATATTATGCCGTTCAATTTCACCACTAACAGTTTCAACCACCAGGGATTTCATTCATAAAACTATAAACCCTGAGCACTTAAGCTGTTGGCTTCTCTCTCTTCATCTTTCCCTGGTATTGAGTTGGCTTCCCTTCCCTAAGCTCCCATTCAATGTCATGCACTTTATATATTGACTTCGGTTCACATGACCACACACAAGTACTCTGGGTACGTTGCACTTTGTTTACACAGGCATAAGTTAAGATTTCAACCTCCAATTAGTCTTGCAAATTGCTGCTTGGAACATATGGATTTTAAAATGCTAATCAGATTTCCTGTTCAATTGAATTGCTGTGCACCATTGATGAATGGCGTCTAAATTGTTTTAATGCACTTTCAGGAAGGAAGGCTTTTAATGGTGGTAACAAGCCAGTCAATAATATTCCCTCACTTTCCCATATATGAGCCTCATCCTGGGAAATGTGTAAAGTAGGCTATCGTATGAATTACAGTATAAATTGTTACCAGAATGTGGCCACAAGTGCCAGATGGTGCACTGCTGTTTAAATCCTTAGGCAGGCCCAAAAACCAAAATTGTTCAAGTGAAATAATTCTATTTTGAATCCAAAGTAAGCAGTCTTGGGGAAAAAAACAAGGGTACTGTTGAAGAAATAGAGCAGATACGTAAAGATTCTTGTCTGCACACAAACGTAGGCTGCTCGGGCCCCTTTCCTCAAACTCAGACAATGAAGCGCCTCTGTAGATTGTGTCTGTAGCATTATGAATTCAAGTACATCCCTGACATTTCTCCCTCAAATAATCCACGTTATCTATAGAAGGCACCCCTTAGCTTTCAACCCAGGTAAATGTCAACAATGGCGTGCCTTCAGCATACATTACCGCTGTGTTCCTTTACATTTTGCGTGTAATGAGCTGTGTTCCGCATGAATTGGACCCGGAATGCTACTGAAAGGATAGCCACCTGCTATGCATTAAACATCCAACTGTTTAGTCATCCATGGTTGGCCATGATTTTTGCCTTTTCTTATGGAACATATTTCTTATTTCAAGTGCCATGTAGTACCACAGCATGATTCGGCCACTGAACAGATATTATGCAAAGAGCTTGCATCACCTAAATGAGTATTTTTACATGGAGGTATAGTCTGACTGCATAGTTTTAGCTGAGTGTACATCATTTCTCATCGGTAATTTCACATATACTGCTATATTTGAGACTGCCTGATATTCAGTTTTAATTACATACATACATACATACACACACATACACATGCAAACACTCATACATACATACACATGCACACACACACATACATACATACATACATAACTACATACATACACATGCACACACACACACGTATGTATGTGCTAAATAAAGACAGAACATTAACACTTGTTCAGACTTGCTTTTTAACATGTATAAACTACAATTAAGTTCAATTCTGGTAGATTTCATGAGCGATTTAGGACTTTTCAGTGTCATCTGTGTTTTATTGCTGATTTTAATTGGAGACTATTACTACAATAATTAGAATATATTATATTATAATGCTTGTAATTAATTACAGTTGAGCCACTGGGAATACCCTCACAGTCAAAATGATTGAGATACTGTATTAAAGTCAAATTTTTTCGCCTTGTCTTTTTTCATTTTCATGTTTTATGGATGTACCCACTTGTGTTTGATGAATGCTAGGTTTATGCAGTGTGTATGCTCTGAATCCAGCATGGAAGGTTCTTTGCTTTTCCCTGAAATTCCAAGGTTATGACTTTGGTATGTGACCTACATTTTAAACACCACACACAATTGTTCATGCCAGGACAGTTATCATCACTTCTACAGAGATCCAGTAACACATTCTGTGATTGGTCTCATACCCCCCTCAACTACGCTATGGCGTCGGGGCCAATCTGACACACGCATTAAATACGTGTTTTTAACTTGTCATTTTTCCCCTCTTTCATTCACAGTTCAAACAAGAGAATCTTAAACATTGTGTTTTTGTAGTCAAGCCAACTGGAAACAAAAACTTTGAAGAATAATTATCAAACTGTATGTAAAGCTAATGCATTCTGTGCAGTAAGTCACAATTTTGTTTCTGTCAGAACATTTCTGTCAGTGAAACTCTTTAACTGAAGTTAGAGTTTCACTGACATTTAGAAGCATGTGGCTGAGTAATTTGTAGTTAAACAGACATGTTCCTTACTTAATTTTAACATGGCAATGCAGTGGAAATATGGTGTGGATAATGACATGCTGTTTGCCTGGTAGAGAAACTGACAGTTCCTTTCAGGATGTGTTTCCTGTCTCTGTGATCATCATCCCTCTGTCTTGATGTGCATATTAGGTACATGGAATGAGGGTCAAAATAATGATAAAACAGCAGGTATTTCCCTTTACTTCACATCTGGACTTTTTAATCTCAAAGGAGAGGGATAAATTGTTCAGAAATCCATTCTGACATGAAAACTCAGCTGATAAATATAGCGCCCTAGCTTTTGTCTTATAAACAGGATTATAAAAGAGGGAAGAGTCCTGGGATAATTCTTTTAATCATTGCACTGGTAAATTCAAATGTCTAATCATGTGAAATAATATTTGATATCATCTGGATCTAAAGGATGGGTCTTGGTCCCCCTCTCCCTCTCTCCTACTTGCTGTCTCTATCTATCCCTCTGTCAGTACCTCTTTTTCTCCTTCTTCCTGTCCTCCTTTCTTTTAGTCCATAATTATTGTAGCAGGGACACCTCACAGATCTCTTCACAGGAGGTCTGGGCAAAGATGGTACTTCAATCTTATTAAATATGGATTTTCCTTTAATTAGCAACTATCAATTTGCAAGTACAAAATCTCCCTTGTTCTGATTTGACAGCACACCTGCGCTTAATTATCCTACGGAGAGGTCTTGACCAGGCTCATGCAAATACGGTCCCCCCTTTTCTTTTCGCGGGGCTGGAATGATGCGTCTCATCTCACACCAGTTGGCTCAGAGAGTTCAGGAGCACAGTTCCTGTTTGTCAGGCCATGGCAGATGTTCAGTGTCCATTGGATCAGACAGGCTTTCCTCTCTGTGCCACACTCAACATACACAGACATACAAACATACACACACATGAACACACATGTACAAACAAGCACACATGCATGCGCAGACACGAATAGATATACAATAAAAACAATACACACATTTTCAAAAAATACTATTGCATGCTTTACACACACACACACACACAGACGCACTCACACACCAACTGAACAGCTGCACAGGCTGTCTCCCTTGAACAGATGCTCTGGAGAGATGTTTTTAGCACATGTTGTGGGAGCAAACAGCTCCTGCCTGCTAGGAGTCATATGGGAAAAGTGAAATATTAAAATGAAAATGTGAAAACACCTCCCCTCTGACTGAACCTCATCAAAGTTATGTAAGCTTCAAGAGGACAACATAGTCCTTAACAAACAGCGGTCATTGTCCATTTTCCCTCTTGGTGTCAAGATATTGTGTGTGTGTGTGTGTGTGTGTGTGTGTGTGTGTGTGTGTGAGTATGTGTGTGTGTGTGTGAGCGCGCACACGTCCGTGCACACATGTAGAATAGCACAACTTTACTCAGGCTTCGGTGTTCAACATTCATTGCACATCTCTAGTTAATAGTCTTCAAATGCACATGTGGTGCAGTATCAGACGTAATGGGCCTATATTATTACTGTTCTACTTGCATTTCCTAACCCTCAAAGGAAAAAGGAAAATTGAATTAAATTTAAACTTGAAATCTTTTGTATATTTTCATGCAGTTATTTATGCATATCAAGTCCGCTGAAATGTATGTTCACCAATGAAAAGCACTGTAAAGCAACACTGTATCAGGTGATCAAAACTGTATTAAAAATCCCTGCAAATAATTGCCTTTCCATATTAATAGCTGAGTTATCTAATGGTAATGTGTCCATCCATTGTCCGTCCATTTATTTACATTCATTTTCAGAACAGTTCCCTGTATACTGCTGTTTTAAAACTTAAGATGTATCATTCAGTTTAATTTTGGTATGCTTTTCCTCTTGGGGATTGAGTGGCTTAGGGCCCTGATATTTTACTCGGCTAGACAGTTTATGGCCATCAGTTACGATGTCCAACAGACCTTCTCCTGCTGGAACAGTCAAAGCTAAAAAATTGGCACTCATTAGTAATTAAATGGGAGGCAGCCTGGAAAAAAGGGATACTAAGAAGCTGTGTTGGTGGACCAGGCCCTTGACCAGGCAGAAAATAGTGATGAAATTAAACATGTTCTTATTTTAATGTGATGGGGACACTGTGCTGCTGGAGATTCTGTCCAGGACCCAACAGAATGCACTTTAGAGCCTAAACCAGACTTTCTTTAAATGAATTTTTCAACATACTTCACCACTAAAGAGAGTCACTTACATAAGAAAAGCATTTCATGTCATAGTCAGTCTCAATACGGATATAAGACTTTATGGGTATAGACTTTACATTATAACATACTGTACAGGATTTTATATTTTACTGGAGATAAGCATGTTTTTTGGATGTGTTATTTTCATTATAAAACAGAACATCATATGTTTTTAAAAGATGCAAATGTTTGATTTGTTTTTGTTTTTAATTGCATATGCCTTTCAAATTATTATTTAAATCATTTATTTAAAGTGACTATCAATTACAGGGTAGGGTACTGGGCACCATCTTTCAGATGAAATCTTAAATCAAAGTGTTGACTTGCTTAGTCATTAAAAATCCAGAAGAATAAAGATTAGGGTGTTACCTGGTATCCAGGCCAAATCCCCAATATGGCTGTCTCAACCTGACCACCAAATGATCCATTAGTGTAATAGGCTTAATGATCCCTCTCCTTCTACCCAGCTGATATGAGCATTGTGGCACAAAATGGTTGACTGAGGTGGAAAGTGGTGTAAAGAGGTCTATTAAGCCATTAAACTATAGAAAACCATAGACGCAAACAACACTACTTTAATTCACAGCAGGCATTTTGCGAAGTAATGTAATGACCTGACAAATGAGAACGCTGCAAATGATTCCAATAACTCAATTGCGGTAGCAACAACAGCATCAAACTCCAAATGACCATGTTTTGCCGTCTTTGCCTGAAAGTGTGTTTTAATTTTCATTTATTTTTATAGTTGTTTGTGTTATGAGGAAAACATGAAAAATCTCTTTCTATGTACAATATGCATGGGCGAGTGGGATCTATGAAAAAGAGAAACAGCAGGACCACGAGACGTGAGAAGAAATTCAAAATGCCTGACTTGCCATCAAGTCACATTACACTGAAGGAAAGCTTGATTTTGTCCTCTGTCTTAATGAAGTGATTTGTCCCAGTACAACCACCCAGACACTCGCTAATGTTCTTTAATTTGCCAAGATAATTACAACATTGCTCTTCATATGGGCAAAAAATCTATACATGGCGACAAATACTTCCTGAGCAAATCAAGATAAAGAAATCAAGAGCTTTACTGGGAGGCTGTAGTTTAACCAGAAAATAAACACACCAATGCAAAAATGCATGTATGCTTTTAGGCTGTGCCAAGGTTAAACAGCATACATGTTTCCCTCATGTTAGAACTTAATAATCCCTTATTTTAAATGAATGGATTACATGAGTGTTTTATTAATATGTAATCTCAAAAATCCAATATATTGAAAGGTACACACATCCCACTTTTGTAAGTAACAATGTTAACAGTGATTAAAAAATTCTTAAAATGAGATTTAACACTCAGGAAGTGAGATTAAACATCGTATTCACAGAAGCTTATGAATTAACCAACCAAGTGGGCATCTCGTTATTAGAACAAAGTTTTCTTTTTTTAAAACTATCTTTGGAGTTTTATAAGCATATATTCTGGTGATTCTTTTGTGGATCTGGTTTCATATTAATAGATTTTTCATATCCTTTAATGAGTCCAATTGTAATTAAAGTCTGGATGTGTTATCTTAAAAGCTAGAAGCTACTCAAATGGCTTTTTTCATAATGATCTGGTGGTTGAGCGCTGGGGAAACCTAAGAGACGTACAGTAATCAATTTAATTGCATTTTCGCAATTACTGCGGATATGTGCGGCCTCTACCCTCTGTGCACCGCCTCCATCGATGCTGTCCCCAGCCCACACCTGCTGCAATATCGCTGCTGCTGAATCTGCAGATATCATATATTGTTTCTGCACTGACAGAACCATGACCCCAAGCAGATGTGAAATCGCTTTTTTTCCCTCTCATATGATCTTATTTTCCAAACCTCACAGTGTTATTACACCACATGCAGACAGTCACATAGCATTGCTCTCACAAGCTGAACGATATACAACTGCAACTTGCCTGTCATCTCAGCCAAATATTTGAACGAATAGCCTATTGAGGAAGATTACGGTAAATTGGGCTGGAACTGCCTTGTTTGAAACAGGAATACGTCTCCTCAAAACATGATCGGCTTTGTCCTTTACACTGAGAAAGGAACTGAAGCAAATATTGAGATGTTTTTCATTTTCACCATATCATGAAAAGAATGCGTGCAACTCACAAAAAAATATTTTGAAGCTATACCAAAAAGGGAAAAAACATTAACTCAAAACAACTGTACAATGTTATTTGCCAATATTATTTGCAAACTGAAAATAAGAATAAGAATAAAGACTAAGATCTGTATTCAGTCTGCCTATGATGCCTTCTCTCTAATTTTAGCAAGGAATTTAATTTGAGTGGTTGGACATTTCATTTTTAAAAAAGAAATAAAATGAAAACTATTACAGTCGGAGTGAATAGTGTGGAGCCCGTCTGGTCCAAAAGACAATTTTAGGGAGTTTGTCTGGTCCCTGCGACCTCAAATAGCCCACATTAAAGACATCAAGCACAGTACATTAAACTCCACTCTTATGAAATTGCTGTTCAACAAATCAGGGATGACAGAGTTTATTGTAAACAACAATAAAATGGCCGTCATTCGTGGGGTAATCTTGTATCTCCTTTAAAAAAAAAAAAAAAAAAAAAACCAAAAGCTGATTTTCTGTTTTCTTTTGAATTTATTTTTAAATTGGGTAGACATGCAGTTTGTAGTAAGTTGGTAAGTTGGGTAACTTTAAATGAAAATTTTCTCATTAAGTGAACGTGAACTTGTTCTGACCCCGAGAGATACATTTGATATGATTCACTATGCCTGGCAAACACCAGCACTTGTCTGTGCAAAGGTTCCGTGAACCATTTTACTGGATATATTGTCTTTTTATTGCCTTTTTTCATCACTGCATACTGTAAATAATGCCTTTTCGAACACGTCTCCTATGCATGGGAAAGTGGTTTATACTTTAGTGAGTATTTTTAATGCTGTTATGCAGAGTGTTATATGCTCTGCCAATGTGGTGTGATTGTGTTTAATTAGCCATCTGGGTGTGAAATGAAGGTAGCGGTTGTTTAGAATGGGTTCCTGGTGGTTCGAATTTTTGCTAAGTGCTTTGGCACTGTTGCAAATTATTCTGATATCGTGAACCATAGAAAAAAAAACCATGTAGGGTAAAGTAGGCTACTTCTTTCATATTTGAATCTTAAGCAAGAACATGAAATATGCACAGCCTATTCACGGCTCAAACCGCTGAGAATCCCTACCGTTGGACAGCTTGTCTGACATGATTTAGGACACAATCTCGCCGCGCCGTACATGTGAACCCAATGAGGTCCACATGATGGAGAGAAGGAGAATATGAATAAGTCACAAACTGCGATGATCAGGTTCCCTCGCTGGACCTTTCCACCGATGGGTATAAATAATTAAGCGGCTTCTTGGCGGCGTTCCGGCCATTGAATTTTTAAACTTAAATCATGCCTTTACGAGAGAGTGGTGATTGAATGAGCGACGATGAAGGATGGGTCCTGTATGGCAGTGACAGTAGAGGAGGAGGATTGTGTCCCACTGGGACCTTGTGTGATGGCAGCTCCACCACAGAGGATTTCTGCTCCATTAAGGCTGCGGTTTCACTGACTGACCCTCTGAACCGGGTCCTTCCAGTGCCCAAACCTCTTACACAAACCCATCCCACCATCAACCTTGATAGCCACTGTATGCTTTTATCATGGTTTTCCGTTAACTTGTCTGAACATAACAGTAAAAACAGTACAGCAAGCAAACAAGGTATTGTGCAGATAAAGTCAGAAACCAAAATGGCCTAATAGGTAGGACTTCACCTAAAAGGGAAAAACGAAAAAACAAATCTGCCAACAGTTCTTTATATTTTCAGTATATAAATATAAAGTAATAACCTAATAGTAGAATATAAACAGAGAAACAGATGAATAATAGATTAAGAATCAGTATTGTATTATCTTTGGACTCGCGTTACACTTCAGATGTATGTGGCCCATGTAATATACACCATTCAGATGCAGTTATGGATCATTCCTTTGAGTATCTTTCCATTTACTTATGATACACTGCAGATGCATGAGTACTACACAGTACTACTGTGCAATTTCCTGGGAGTGCCGTGTCACTGCCACACTGCCTCACATTGTTACATAAATGGGTGATTGAATAAAGAGAGGGAGTTTGATTACTGCAGATGCATGAGTACTACACAGTACTACTGTGCAATTTCCTGGGAGTGCTGTGTGACTGCCACACTGCCTCACATTGTTACATAAATGGGTGATTGAATAAAGAGAGGGAGTTTGATTACTGCAGATGCATGAGTACTACACAGTACTACTGTGCAATTTCCTGGGAGTGCTGTGTGACTGCCACACTGCCTCACATTGTTACATAAATGGGTGATTGAATAAAGAGAGGGAGTTTGATTACTGCAGATGCATGAGTACTACACAGTACTACTGTGCAATTTCCTGGGAGTGCCGTGTCACTGCCACACTGCCTCACATTGTTACATAAATGGGTGATTGAATAAAGAGAGGGAGTTTGATTTGTGGTTCCATTTAGATGCATGAGTACTACACAGTACTACTGTGCAATTTCCTGGGAGTGCCGTGTGACTGCCACACTGCCTCACATTGTTACATAAATGGGTGATTGAATAAAGAGAGGGAGTTTGATCTGTGGTTCCATTTAGGTTGGGGGTAAGGTTAAGTGTCAGACACAGACACATGAGCATTTCAGTTCACATCTATGGAAGGGGTCAAGATGAGGAGGAAGATAAGGGTAATTCAAATAGCCAGCGTAATTATCCGAGGCACGTAGCACTGTCCCACACTAGTTACCATCACAAATGGTGAAGGCCAGGAAGCTGGCTAGAGTGCTGTAAGTTCAGTAAAATATCCAGCTTTATAAATTGATATGTCAAATGTAAGCTCTGCAATTTATCCCTGATAAGGGCATCTGGTAGACTAATAGCTAAAGCAATATTCTAAAATAACGCTGGTAATGAAATTCCAGTGCTGCTTCTCATCAAAAATCAAGAAAACATGTATTTTTCATTTTCATGCACCAGCATTAACTCATGAAGGTCTATGATGCCTACATAACTTTGTAGAAGGCACCCTATATCTTGAGAGGCAGCTATCCGCTGTCTAATATACTAATATTAATACTGATTCTTTTGAAGTGAATGACATTTTCATACTTCATGTAACACACAAACACACATACACACGCACACACACAAACACACACATAAACCTTTAAGTGTGGTGTGGGCTGTGATAAAGGCGCGTTGAGAGGACAGACTGGGTTTCTCCAGGCACAGAATGCCATCCTTGTTTGTGTTACTGCAGCAGTAATTTGCAATAAGAGAGAAGTCTACAGAGCTTAATGGATGTTCCCTATTGAAATGCCATCTGGAGAAAGCAGGAGGCTTTGGATTCATTATTTGGAAAGCAGATCTTGGCTTCTTTCATGCCTCCATTTATTAAAAACAGTAGCGATTTACAGGTGGGAGGTAAACCAGAATTACTCTGGCCTTTTGTCCCGCCGTTATTTTCTTTGACTGTTTTCCTTTATTGAAACGTCTCTGTTGAACTTGAGAAATGTGCAAGTTTGACTTCATAGTTGCTATGAGACAGAATGTGGGACAGTGTACAGATGACCCGGGAAACAAGGATAGATTGATAGCCTAACCAGGAAAAAAAAAGAAATCGTTCTATCAGGTGTTGTATTGCAAGACCGCAAGAGAGGGCAGAGATTAATAATACCTTGTTAGACACATAGATAAATGATTGTTGGCTACTGTCTCTGAGCCATACCTCTGCTCGTTGCAGCATTACGCCAGGGCCACGTAAAACAAAGGCAATATACCATTTTTCTCTCTGCCCGGGTGCTGGCTTCACAGCAAACTTCATCGCCCTGGCTTTTCAGAGAAAGCAGCTTCACCGTTCGACGGGAGAAAAAAAAATAAAGAGAAACTTTGATCGGCCGACTGATTATAAATCATAAACACAGATGGTCACCTCATGCGTTGGAGACAATAACTCTCTGTTAACAAGGAGCCGCGTAGAGATCTCGGGATGATGAATCTGACTCCCCGCGCTCTGTAGGAGCGACTCATCATTATTATGCCCCGTAAGAAGAAGATCACAGATAACAGTTTTTCCTGCCTGAGTATTAAGGGAGCCGGCTAAATTCGCAGTGTTCTTGGCCTGCCACCATTGCATCTAACACATTTTCAGCGCTCTCGCTTTGTCTGAGACCACGCAGCTCTGATAAACGCAGATACCGAGGGACGTGCTCATGGCATTTGACAAGAATGGTAGGCTGGATCTTGGCAACAGATTGATGGATTGCTTCGGTGTGAAATTCTGGAGGTAATTGCCACAGTGAAGAGAGAGCTGACGGGCCTAATTTTTATTCTCATGGAATGTGGAAACGGCACATGGCTCAAAAGACTAATACAGAGTGTAAAATAGCTGCGTGTGTTTAGAGTCGATGAAGCAAAGTGACTCTAATACCATTACATGTCCCTATGACACGCCCTGAGTTTGCATATTAATGAATCTGAGAACTTAAGACACACATCTTGAATATATTTACATATTCACAAATTTATGTAATGATGATAAATAAGGTAGTTGGCCTAAATTAATGGTTTCCATATTTCATATAGTTTTTTATACATTAGGACTCCGTACCGCCTTCTGCCGGATGAATCTTGGTCAGATTCTTCGGCGGAGAAGGGTTCGGTTTTAATCTCGTAATTAAATGACGATTAGGTCCCACTAATCAAACTCACTTTGATTCCTAGATTATCAGCAAAGTCAATTACATCGCATCTATGCATTTTATTTTCTCATTACTTTTTTTCCCAGTTAAATTAAAGGAAGTATTGAGCACACTGAGCGTGGCTTAATCAAGTGGAAACTTCACAGCCCCCTGACTCGCAGTAGGCAATCAGGCAGAGCCCCTTAGCCCGGAGAGCAACGCCGCGGTTTATCAGGATTACGGGTTGTGTGTCATATCTGCATCACCGTCCACGGGAAACGGGAATAATCCGATGAGAAGAAAAACCCACCTCCGCGGCTAATGAGGTGGGTCTGGATCCAGAAGTATTCATGTACGAGAGGAAAAAAACAGACTTTTTGATGTCACTGGAGAGCTGTAATAACTTAAATGATGGCAAGCTGTAGTCTTTATGAATGATTTATTGCTCGCGAAAAGCAGCATCTGTGGAGGAACCTCAGCTGTCAGCTGTCAGGAGATGAAAGTTTTTGGAGCCGGCTTGCGGGGCCTGCCAAGACACGGCGTCCTAGGGCTCTGGGACAGCGTGGGGACTAGGGTGGGGGCGGCGGTGTGACACGACGCGGATGGAGAAGCCGCCATCATGGTTGGTGGGGGGGGAGGGGAGGATGAGGGGGATGCTGTGACCAGCTGTTACCACGGTTACCGCTTCAACTGCAAGGCTCGATAGCCGCAGGGGTGGGAGGCGTGCCATTTCCACCCCTGATTACCTTCTGAGGGGCGTCTGTGCTCATGTCAAGGGGAAGTGGAGGGGCAAGAGAGAGAGAGAGAGAGAGAGAGCGATATCTGATCGAGCCCTGGTTCCCTGGACGGACACTTCTCACATTTTTCAATTTTCCCCCTGAACTGTGGAAACTATTGGCTGGTCTGTGAGGAGGCATCTGACTGGACAGCCATCAGTTTTAATCCAGAACAGTTAAAGGCCTAAAGAACCCGCAGCTGCTCTCAGTTAAACCCAGGCCCATATTCATCAACTATCTCAGGGGAGCAGCTCTGTCCTGAGACACTTTCAGCCTTTTCTCTCATAACGAACAGGGCTGGGCTATGGTCAGGGCTCCCATTCCAAACTGGTCTGTGGATACCTGCAACCGCTACATATGCACCACGCTAATTACAGCACTCAAGCATTTGCTCAGGAAAACATTTTAATTCCGTGCTTGATCATATGTAAAGCTACATTTAGATGAGGGTTGTGCCCAGGAATATGTGTTTGCTCATTTAGAAGTCCGTGGCTCAGAAAGATTGGAAACACTGCATGACTCTAATTCTGTGAATACAAATCTCACAGGTAAAAGGCCAATATTTCTGTGTTTTAGTTGGGTTTAAACGTGTGGATAGAGCTCGGAGGGTACTGAGATACATATCTACACATTACACGCACACTACAGATAGAGCGCTGACCCTAAAGCCTGGACTTAGAGAGTTGTAGTTTGAGTTGATTAAACTGTTAAGTCACCTCACCTGGTAGTTTGACCTGGTTGTGGTATTTAATGGGAACCTTAATGAAAATTCTACCAAGACTTCCAGGGTCAATTTAATCAGCCTACAGCCAATCATTTCATCAGCCTCTATGTAACAGCACACAGCCATGAGTTCTGCTGCAATCTGCCTCCTAACCAGCACCTCAGATTCTGCTCCTGCTTCCAGGAGGGTTTGGGGTGGGGTTCTCCACCATACCCTCATGTGCCAGGAAGAGATGCATATTATATTAAAAGCAAGGTTTTAAAACTCCCTAAAACAATCGTGCTTGTGCTTTTAATTTGGAATTTTATGTTTTTTTTATTTTTGATGTTTTATTATAATATTGCATTTATGTACTGTTATTATTCAAATTGTTTTTTTAGATTATTTGTTCATGACTGTTTTTATTTTGTTTCATTTTATTTTATGTACATCAAGTCTCTCTTGAAAATGAGATCTATATCTCAATGGGATTTACTTGAATAAATAAAGGTCAAATGAAAGGAAAAAAAACAGAAATATCTTCCATGGGGACCCCCAATGCTGCTGAGCCTCTGGGCGGGGCTTACGCAATACTGTACCCCTCTCTGTTCAGTTACCCTGTCCGAGGTCTGATAAGTTGAATTAACGTTCAGACAAAAAAAATTGCAGAATCAAGGTTAAAGACTACTGATGAAGTGAACACTGCATATACTTCTCTCCATCCAGCATGCGTACATACTGCATCCACCATCTAGATTCACCAACGCCAAAAATGTTTCCTGAGAGTGTAACTCTTCCTCAGTCACCCTTACAAAAAACCTTTCATAGTTTCACTTGTGAAAATCGCACATATCCAAAATTTCATACGTGAAATATCTTTTTTCCCCACATTAGAAAACACGAAAACAAAAACGGCTCATGTGAAGGCAGCTGTTCACTGTGAATGTTCATGTCCACCTTCAAGAGGGCTTCAGGAGGGTGGTGGGAGGTGCTAGGGTTGGGGAGGGGATCACGGCTGAGCGGGTTGTTTCTTGTGCCTCTATGGCTGTCCAAGGTTCCTCCGGTTCTCCCCCTGTGAGCCCGCATGCTGTCTCATATTTATGTCCCATACATCTGTCCTGAGGAACCTGTTTGAGGAATTTCCTCACTCTTACTGCAGTAATTTATAGCTGTCCTTGAGAACGAAGAAGCAGGTAAACAATAAGCAACTAATATTAAAACTGAAATGAGAAACCGCTCCATGCAAGAGGCAAAACTTTAAAATGAATGCTTCCACAAATAGCAAAACGTGTTTTTGTTTTTGTATTTTTTTAAAGAAATAAACATGACGGCTGTATAAGCATATACTTCTATGTACTTATACACATACATTAGCATATCCACACACATGCATATGTAATTTGCGATAAATTTATGAGTACAAAAAAAGTTGACATTTGCTATCCATTTGCAAGGATTGCAATGTGACGTCCCTTAAAAATCTAAAACTTTTAGCTTTTAGTTTGTATCATATGCTTACATGCATAATTAATCAAGCTGCTCATAAATGCTGCACTAAGGATAAAGTTTTCCCTCATTGATGATCCATGCATATTTATTTATTTATTGACTGCATCTGCCGCCCTGAACCCATGGTGCCAGATGCGTGGTCCGAGGGATGGACCAGACCGGCCCCTGTAACGCATATGGTGCTTCGAGTCCAGACTCCAGTCGTTAAAATCAAATTAGAGATGTGGTCCAGGCCTCTCCTTTGAAATTATGAGTTATGTATCGAGTGATGCCTCTGGCTTCTCCATAAAGGCTGAGTGGGTAGTGTGAGAAAACACACAGCTGCAGCAAACTGCAGGATCTTTGTTAGAAAATGAAAGCGTGTCTTTTTCCACTCTTTCAGAGTGGATCCTTGAACCTGGGGTTTTTCTTGAGCAAGCTGGCCCCAAGATATCCTGCTGACAGCGTCGGGAGGCCGTGCTGTAAGCTCCGTACTGTTCTGTCTCTGTCTGTGGTAGAGGCTGTTTGCAGAAAGCATTTTTACACCATTAGCTCACAGTTTATTTTTTAATGGTTGATTCGGAGTACATAATTAACTGAGACTTGTGCACACCTTCAGACATTTTCTCCTTTCATCTGAGGACACTGCTGTATGGAAAGGGTACAGACTGACCAAAAATTATGCTGTTATGTCATTTATTTATTTGCCTGCCAAAATATCTAATATCAGTGATTACCTTTTGTATGATAATTCCCTCTCGGGTCTTACACATGACTGTACAAATGAAGCACTAATAGCCTGACCATGTCAAACTAAATGTATAAATGTTTATGTGTGCTCAGAGTGCTAAAGAGTGGCATTGCTTTAAAAATCATGCCATTAATGATGGCTTTGTGTGAGATGAATAATAACCTTATAAAATGAAGCTTCCCTGTGCTTATTGATTGGGGGCTGTTTTATGAACCAGGATTTAAGAGGTTGTCACCTATCTTTTGTAAATACAATTGGCCCGCCTTATCTGTGGGTTTGACAAAAAGAAAAAGAATGTTTGAAATTCCCGCACGCAGCATATACCAGAATACTGCTGTCAGTATGATTTACGTGGGTTCTTAGTAGTACATATAGGTGGGGTCTGAAGTAATGAACATGTATAGGGTAAAATTACATCGTTTTATATGCGTCGTGAGCATCCATGGTATTTCCACATCCATGGGGTCCTGGAACCATATACCCACGGATAAGGCGGGATATAGTGTGGAGCAAATGGGGTTACCGGTTTCATAAAAAAACAAAACTTACATACTGAAAGACTTAGCTCCAAGACCCAACTACTCATGCAGAACCTTCAACTGTGTATGAAGAAGGCTACATCCAAGTTATTCTGGCTATGAGTTACAGTGCATGTTCACTTTCTTAAGAAATGTTACTTTTAAAGTGATCACATTGCCACTCGCACTGGAGCCATGAGATCATGAGGAAAATGTGTGATTTAATTGTAACATTGTGATTTGATTTAAATAGAATAACCATAAAATATACAGATGCTTTCATGCTGTTGATGAAATATTCCTATAAAGATTCACTACAGCGCAGAAAATAAATTAATGTTAAGAAAAAAACATATTTACAGTTGAATTTGATGACAATGCAGTGATTTACGAGGAAACCCGGAGTGTTGATCTTGTGGTTTATTTGTTGTTACTATATACTCTGTAGCTTTGCATTCATGGTCATATTGATGCTGTTTCCACAAACTGGAAAAATATGATGGTAGCTACAGGTGCGTAAGCACAGCGGAATCAGCTCATTAGTGCAGGATATTCTGCCAGGTACCCACTGCTTAATTTTGTTGAGCTCCAAGTGATTGGTATGCTAACATAGAGTCACTTATCTCTTCCTAACTTTTTAACTAACTTTTTTTTACCAATTACTGATTAGTCTCTTACGCACCTTCAGAGTTTTGACTGGGGAGTTGAGATGGCTCGACTGATCAAACTGGCAATAATTAAGTGGGTTACATTAATGTCAAACTGGTGTAGTGAAATTAAATTAGACAAATTTTGGTTATTGCTTTAGCTGAGGTATGCCTTTCTTAAAATAAGCATAAATTTGTTCAGCCAGCTTCTCAAAATATCCCACAGGACCAACACTGGCTGGCTGACTGTTAATAAAACTAGGTGGTTAAAAATCAATCACAAAATACTCAGCATGGATGACGAGCTGTAGGACATTCTGACCTCTTTAACAAGTTCTGCAGCTTACAGCCATATAAATATTTAACCAATCCCGCTGAACCAGAGTCCAGTTATGAAATGTGAGTACATTCATATTGTGATAGTAATGGAAAGCGATTATTTTTTTGCTGTTGCTTACATTGAATGTTTTTCATCTGGTTTGGCTTGATGAACGGTGTTATATAAAATGTTTTTTTTTTAAGGACAAGTGAATTTCTTACTGTATGTTAGTTTTCAGACAGTGTACCAAAGGGAAGCTTTCTTTTTTTTTTTTAACAAAATATATGACCACTCTATTTTTGCATGAACACATTTGGTAAATACACTGAGCCCGATGAAAACTACTGCCCAGTATAAGCAAGGTGGGCCACAATGTGTATTACAATTATTCATTCATGGGTATTCATTCAGGTTTCAATTCATGTTGTACTCTTTTAGTATTCATTGAACTTTCACTAACATCTATGCAAACTGGCAAGGCCATGGAGCATGGATGTGCAAATTAAGCCCAGTTGTGACATCATACCTGGAATCAATTGCAAACTGCTTGTACACCCCTGTAAACCAGCTCAGATTTTAGACTTCAGGTGTGTTTGTCTCCTATGTCCATGCACACTAGGCCATGGTGCATGGATATGCAAATCAAGCCCAGTTGTGACATCATATCTGGAACCAATTGCAAACTGCTTGTACACCCCTCTAAACCAGCTCAGATTTCAGACTTCAGACTTCAGCTGTGTTTGTCTCCTATGTCCAAGCACAACTAATTAAATTACACGAAATACAATTGTGACCAGAGGGAACCTTCAATTCATACTGTTTTACAATTTACATCACATTCAGACATTCAGCAGGCACTGTTATCCACAGACTATGATTTTTTAATGCAATCCATTTGTACCGTTGAATATTTACACAGACAAATAAGGTTAAGCAGCTTGCTCAATGGTACAATGGCATCTTTCTACCTGGACACACTATAGGGCAAAACAAACAGGTAAAACAGATGGCTCATTTTAGCTTATTTTACACAAATTTTACCTACTGCTGATTTAAAAGATTAGTAATTGGCCAGGGACTGACGGTTATGCGCAGCACTAACTGTATACACAGCTAGGCCTCTCAGTACAAATTGTGCTTGTATGATTCTTTCAATGAGCCTAATCATTCCTGATACCTCTGTAATGAAGAGCACTGTTCAAGGCTGAGGGATTATAATTAGGGGGGGGGGGGGGGGGGCGCAGGATTTAGCCTGGGGTGGTGTGTAGCTGAGGGTATACCCAACTATACAAAGTATACCCACCTAAACTTCTTTACACTATACCCACCTTTACCCACCTTCTATTCATACATATGGCCCTTGGAGTAATAGTATGCCCATTTCCTCAACCCACTTACCTCATCAGCTACCACTGCTGCTCAGTCCTGGAAAGGAGACAGTCACCATTTGCACATTGCAGGTTCATGTTCTTCATTGTTTCCATGATACAAATGATATGATCAAAGCTACAGCTGATGTATGTGGACTCCTCCATTGCACTCCGAAGTGGCTCTGAAAAGCAAAAATAAAAACATGCAGTCATAAATTTCAAATACATTGCAATAAAAGAAAACCTGTTGTCCTGATGAGTACATGCAATTTACATATACAAAAAAATTGTGGCCCTGGAGTGCAGTTAAATCACACAAAAACAAAAGGAGTGGTTCTGAAGTGCAAAACACAAACAAACAAAAAGGTGACTCAATTACAGGAATAGGCTACATGTGTCCCAGTACCATGCTTTGGGGTGTTTTATTTTTGTTGTTGTGGTTGGCTCTTCGGATCCACTATAGCTCTCATCTGTAATCAAGTCACTATTTTACACCCTGCAGGCCATGAAGTGTACTACAGGTGACAGCAAGTGCTGACCAGAAGCAAGAAGGTTACTTAAATAGTCCAGCTTGGGTTGATCTATGTCCACTTCCTTGTTGATTTCCACCTCACCGACACCGGGAAATCCACTTGGACTGAAAGTCAAGTGAGTGGCAAGGAATGCATCTAAGTGTGACTTTAAAAGTATAAATCCGGCAAAATCCGTTTACAAAAGTCAGTGAAGCTTGAAATGTTTGGATGTGCAACTTTAAGAGGCCGCTGTAGGCATCATCACTGTCAGCAGATTGCCTCTGCTTCCAATAACCTAAAGCCAATGATTGCGATCTTCCCGTTATCGCACACAGCATGGTGGTCCATGATGTAAAACTTTGTTGCCAGTTTGTACCGCAGTGCATTATCTTTAAGGTGCTTGTGACCTTTGCTCCAGTCAAACAGAAACCTCCTTTTTTCTGTTTGACGATAAGTAGTGTTCAAAAGTGGTCTTCAAGCCTAATCCGGGTGGGTCATAGGGTATACTTTTCTGTTATTACTCAGCACTTAATCACCATACTTAATGATTGCACCATTACCCCATTTCATATGGTTTTTTGGATCTATACTGAACTGCTTTTGCAATTTCAGGTGAAAAAGAAAACCAGCGAACACTTTGGGGGCTTCATGGCCAGAACTGAAGAACCAGTGGTGTGATGTATAATTCAGTGGTTCTCAAGTTCAGTCCTGGGGGCCGGCTGGGTATGCTGGGTTTTTGTTCTAACTGTTACTCCTACCACTGAATTGTAATGAGTTTTTAATTGTTCTTGATTAGGTACTTTTACAGTCTATTGTATGATTATTTACCCTCTTAGGGCAATATTTCATAAGAAATAGATATGTGTGTTATGAAAAATAAATGCCCCAAATTCATGTCCCAGAACTTGAATTAATCAGCCAGATCAACTGATGCTTTAGTTTCTGTGCTGATTCTGTTTTACATTTAATTCCATTTGAAAGAGGCTCCATTTTAAGTTGATTCTTTAATAGAACTGGGTTAGGTCCTTTCTATGGAAAATGGAAATCTAGTTACTGACACTAAATTATCTGTGTAAAATAAATGATAGATATAATGGCAACAAGCCAGGACAAATTTATGGTAGAATGTAAACCCATTTTCATTAAAAGTTCCAGATTTAAAAAAAAAATCAAAAACTATGCTGGGGGGGTCCTGCAGGACTGAACATCAAATAGGGATTTAGGGTTGTGGGCTCAGTCCCTTGGCAAGGTACTGTGAGTGTACCCCTGAGCAAAATACTTCAGCTGTGTGCTTCAGTAAATATCCCTCTGTACAGCCAAGTAGTGCTGGAACAATGTAAACTTTGGGTAAGAATGTCAACTTGATTGCCTGCAATAAAAGAGCATTGTGATAAAAGACAATGATTCCCCTACCTCACCCATTTTGCCCATGCTGCTCAGACATGCTGGTTACTGTAAGTAACATAAATGTACAGAAAATAACAAGGTGTTCAGCACACAAGAGGTAGAGAGGTAACACAGCTAAAATGCATGAATTTGAACACAAGGTGTACATGATGTGTAAGTATATTCTGTATGCTTTAACCTGTTGAGGTCTGAGGTTGCGAAGCTTCCATTAACAAGCATTCTGTTATTACAAACAAATAATTTAAGGCATAATTTAATGTATGATCATAACACTCTTATGTTATATATTATATATATAATATATAATTAGCACTGTTTTTGAGTAATCTGTTATTGTGCATTACTCACCAGTGTTTAATTTTCAGAAGGAAGTTGAAGGGGACTCAGAGCGACTGAAGAGGCAGAAGTTGGACAGCAACTCCAGTTTCTGGCTGGAGTAAATCCAAATCTACTCTAGCCATTCGCTGATGGAGGCCAACATGTGTACGATAGCTTTCTGACCAATGTCCTATCACAGCCATTACTCTGCAGCAGTGCCTGCCAAGAACAGAGCTCCTCAAACTAGTTTGTGAGCCACTTCACAAGTGGAGTGCAGCCTGCAAACTGACGGTAATGAGCGTATCTCCCATGTTTAGGCCTATTTTCTTGTTCCCAGCATTGATTTTAAGACAACATATCAACAGCAGCTGATGTTGGTTTTGAAACATGTTATAAACCTTTAGATGAAGCCCAAAAATCCTCTTCAGTTGCGGGGTATCGTGGACCCCAATAATGAATCGCTTCTCTTACAAAGTAGTAAATACTACTAAGATATTTTTTGATCTGTAAATGTATTTGTTTGACATTTTGATCATTAACTAATTTTAAAGAGGCAGTTATGTTTAATAGAATGTTTAATTGTAATAGAACATTTTAATATCATCAAAGTACAAATGCCTGTATCATCTAAGTCGTCAAAAACAACAAAATAGTATGCAATTGAATTCTTTTTGGACTTTTTGAAATGTTTATTCACAGTAAGGATAAAATAGGTAATGTGAATTTCATTATGTTTGTACTAAGATAACAATGTTATATCATCGCTATATATGTGTAACGATGTGTAGCTGCACTGAGTTTTGTTGTGCTGTGTTGTGATTCTACCGGCCGCGGTGATAGCCATGATGTTAGGAGGTGACTATCAGAATTCTCACAGATACAGATACAGATACAGATACAAGGGACAAACCAAACAACACAGTAAAATCAAAACTAAAATAATCGGTGACAACTTGTGGTAGCAACAAGTCGGCCAGCTAACCTGAGGTAAAAAGCTAACATCAGCTGTGGCTACAGAGGATCTTGGATAACTACCACAGCATAAAAATATAAGTTTGACATCTCATTCAAACGGAAAAAAACTTACACTGATAACTTCCAACAATGCACTTCATACACATACATATTTATAAACAACAAGTAATTAATTTTAATTCAAAATATGTACCATTGTTTAATGGTGTTTCTGACCTTGACTACCAGGAATGGCATCACCAGACAGTGAAGACAGTTAGTCGTGCTAACTATCGCTATTAAAGTCTGTGGGGGGCAGCACGAGGACAGCATGAAGGGAGAAACATGAATATAGTCATGGCAAGTGGAATTACACTGTTCTGTGCTACATATGCTTAGGTTGTTGAAGGTCATTTTGCTGTCTCTTCCGTTACTTTCTTGTGATTAGTTTACTTTATACATGTGGCAGTGCTCTTTGCACACTGGATTCATACATTTTGTGCTGGATGCTGAAGTTTTATTAACCTTTTGCTGTGGGTACTGTTGGCATCTTTTTTTCTTGTTGGGTGGACCTTGCTCTGGCGTTCATCCCTCTTAGATTCACACGATGCGATCCGTTAGTGAAAAATCCAGTCTGTTCACTGTTGAACAACTCAAGCTGAATTTTGGAATTGCTGGTCGCTGATCAACCAAGACCAGTACTTGATGGCCAGATCAGCGGAAGCAGATCAAGTGACCAGCTTGGATTTAACAGCAGGGTAGCATCCTAGCATGTAAAAATCAATGTCAATCAAATTCATGTGGGAATCATGAAATGTTTTTACTGTTACAGTTCAGTCCTGTAGTCAACCTGTAATATCTTAAATCTGCCTTTTACTAATGTGGTGAAACTCACAAATGGCAGATGAGAGCTCTCCTGTGATAAGGTAATCTGTCACACCTGACAGAATGGTGTATAATATATCAGTTACTGAAAAAAAATGTGTTATTGGGGCAAAGTTCCCAAAAACATGCCGAAAATGAATTGGGCTCTGTTAGACTGTAGGTCTGGATACTTAATGTATAGCTATAAACCAAAAATTAATGCTTAGTTTTCATGTAAATAATTTAACTAAATCATACCAGGGAGATATTAAATTTAGGAATTAAATTGAGGAATTAAAATTAGATTTTACTGAGTAGATGATATTGCATAAGAAACAGGTCTTGTAGTCTGTTAGACCCCAGTTCTGCATGTACAAGTAAATAACAAATACAATTTTTTGTTTTGAGGAGGAGTCAGAAAACCATATGTCAGTGTGAATACCTGCTATACCTGCGAGCCGTTAAAGCAATATTATTAGCTTTTTATTTATGTTTGTATGTATTAATGTGGAATCTGAGGGGTCTATATCACAGCAGGCATTACTCTTGAGCATGTTGAGGGTTTAATATGAGGTATTAATTATGCCCTTAAGATTCTTTAAGAGAGTTTAATGAGTTATGACTAATTTAAATGGTGTAGAATAAGGTGAATGTCAATAACTCAGATAATTAAATTGAATCTGAACTCAGAGGTAATATGAGCTTTCAGTAATGTTAGTCACTGAATTAAATGGAAAATATTCATGTAGCCAAACACTGTATTTGTCTGGTTGCCGCAGCAGTCTGTTATACAGTAGCTGTTACTCGGCAGGTGGAAGTAGAATTAGAAGTAGAATTCAAGGGGTCAATACAAACAGTATAAGCCTGAGTGTCTATTGTCATCATTAATGAAAATCTCAATCTTAAAATTAAAAATTACAGATAAAAAATAAATCATTTCTGATATGTAAGCAGGTGACTATTGAAACAAATTACATTTTATAATGAGGCAGCGGATATTGCATATTTTTAAAAAATATGGTTATACTTCAAAATATAAGTGAAGAGTTGATGAAGACCATATGTTTTTCACTGAAAGTACTATGGTTATCAGCCAATTAGAACATAATGCTTTGTATGAGTAGGGAAGGGAGAAGGAAAAACCAGCAGTCCAAGCAAGAATCACTGCATGTCAAAACCAGACACCAGCAGTAATTATTCAAGTCTACGCTGATTAGGCTATATGTAATTTTCCAAATGAGTCGGCACATAAAGTCTACACACCTTTGAAACAGGAAAAAATCAGAAGTTGCAGTTTGTGTACTCATACTGGGAGTTTCAAGAATGTGAATGTCTAAAAGCTGTAAGTTTCTCTCGGGGATTTCGCTTCAGAGTGCTAAAGCCTTCAACTTGGGGGCACCCGCCATGTTGTGTGGGAAAAGTCTCTTATATTGTGATTTGCACTAAAAAGCTGCAGCTCCTTTGAACAGGTGAGGCGTAAGGTTACCCCATAGACTGAAAGCTTCATTGGAGAAGGTTCAGTCCTGACGCCAGGGTTTCTCAAGCAATCCATCCCTCCTATGCCATGTGCCCCGACTTCAAATGTAGTCTCGTCTTTGCAGCCTTGAATGTTTCGCGCAAATAAAAAACCCTTAGTCTACCCAGTATGTAGAGCATAATGAACTGTGGGGAATGAAATCTGGCACTGATAAAAACCCCATCTCTTCTTTGCTTTAAAAGGACAAGGTTAAAGACTAAAGACTGCTTTATCTGTATTTTCAGAGTCCTAGCCAATGTGTCACATCATTTTTGATATTTTTCATTTATTCTGCACATTTGAAGGTGATTTGGACCTGAACAGTCTGTACATTTAGGACTTTTATTGATCTATTATTTGATTGTTTTTTTTTTTCAAACCATGCATACTGTAAGAATTTTTTTTTTTCATACACAAAAACATTAAAGTGCTTCCCTTTTGTAGTTTGCTGGGTCCAGCCAGGTGGCTGTCATGGGAGATGTTTTTGTCAGTTCAGCTGATGGAGTCTGCGAAGGGATATGGCTATTCATGATAGTACATTTTTGACTTATATAATCCAACGACTGGCTTCATGCATGAAACTTTCAATACAGATACAAAATCTCACAACTTTATTTGAAGTATTGATTACAGCACACTGTCCCACATTAAAATCAGAAACACACATTAGCTCAAGAGGCACCTTGGATGTTTTTAAGTAAAGCCAATTGGTGAAGTGGTCAAACAAATTATTGCAAATTATTGAAACCAAACATGGGGAAATCCTGGAAGGCGGTCATATATTTTGAGAGTATCCTTAAATCAAAATGCTTCACTAAAACTGTCTATCTTGGCTTGCAGCTGATACAGATGATTGGTATAGAATTGGAATTTGTAGAATTATATAGGTGCAGTATTTTAGCTATGTAAGTTAACTCAGATCAGGGCATCTGCTCAGCTAACGCAGTGTGCCTTTATGGTCCAGCCAATGCGAAGTATTTGAAGCCAGGGTGTCAGGGAGATGAGCAGGCACAGTAGGCACCAGGAAACAGACAGCAATGTCAAGCTTGTTTCTACCGGCTCACCGGAACAGAGGCCAGGTGATATATAAGAAGGACTTTCAGTCTCTCAAGAAAGACCGATGTGAAGCCAAAAACCACAGGTGGTCTGAAAGATGAAGAATGGCGAGGAGCAGACAGAAAAGGCCAGAAAGGATAAAGACATCCTTTTTTCATGTCCTCAGCTTCAGAATACATATTCCTCCTGCCTTGTTGACCGTTCCTTTTGTGTACAGGTACGTGTGCTGTGCAGTAAAACATCCGAACGTGATAGGCTTAACTCATACTGCCCCCTTGTGGCACAGTCAAAAAGTCGAACTCTGATTTACTGTGGCCACAATCCAGAGCTGTAGTTTAAGTTACCACAGCCAGCCTTTTAAAAACCAAGTATTCCATAACGTGGCAAAGATTTTCAACAAACTGCTTCTTAGTCTAACCATCATTGCGTGCTTGTTTCTTTTTTGTATACATTGGCCAGAAATTGCATTTAGTATATAATTATGGAACTAACATATTAGAATGTGTATCATTTAAATAAACACAGTACAAATGATGAAGACAACCAACATTTATTATGAACAGAAACCAACTTAAGACATACAAAAGGGAAATAATTGTACAAAATAAAAGCAGATGTGGATTCCAAGCCAGGTCCAAACCTAACCTCCTGGAATGTGTTGATTTGACTGACCATCCTTGGGTGGTGGGGAGGGGGGCAGAGTGGTTCGTTAAGGTGACTCTGCCTGGGCAGGGAGAGCTTGGCCATGCAAGGGGCAAAAGAACAAACCTGCAGCTCTGTGAAACACCACAAGGGGGCCCAAATAAAAACTTTACTTTTCATCCTTCAGAACAGCAGGGGGCGATGTTGCATTTCAAGAGGTTCCTGTTCACTGAGGTCAGTCTGTATGAATGAGGCAGCAGGGTCAGGCAACCAGACCATTTCTGCAGCCATGCTCCAATCTCTCACTCTCTCCTGTACCGCAGCCAATCAGATCAAGACCAAGAACAAAAATAAAGCCACTGACTTATTAACAGTAAGGAGCAACTCCTACATTTCCTCAGAAGTTTTGTTTGTTCTAATTTCGCATCCAAATTGCTGTGCCCTTTCAAGTTTCAAATCCGCCTAATGTTCTGGCACACACACTCAAAAAAAGTAAAAATAAATTTACTGACTCTGGACATGGAACAGAGAAACCCCCAAAAAAAGTCTTCCAGCCAGGATAACCATATCCCCTACACGTCTAAATTTAGTGTGAATCACATTGATTATATATTCCATTTCCTTTAATGAGTGCGGTTTGTATAGCACACACACTCAGAGAAAGAGAGAGAGAGACACTCCAGTAAATCCAGATGAGGTCAAACATGCAGCGATCTTTGCCAGAGTATCTGGTTAGACATTAAAATTGACCAACCCAATGATTAAAAAGATTTATTCTAGATTTCCAAAGAGTCCTTCTCTTTTAAAAGTAAAAAAGTCAGGGAAGTCTATCAACAGCTGACAACATAATCAGAATGCATGTCTCCACAATGTTACCACCTCCATTAGGAGACGAAAAATCAGGTTAATGTAGATAAAAGTAGCCTTTTACAGAAAAAACGTAATCAGTCAATTGTCCTATCTTTATTTTGACCTTCATTTTGTATTCTGATTACGCACATCAAAAGAGTGAGATGATGAAAACTAAGTCTATCTGCAGGCACGTTGTCTTTTGAAACCTGTACCTCTTTATTTCATGAAAGACCTCTCTCCAGTGAAAGGTAAAATGGTGATATTAAATGTAGTACTGCAAGGTCTCTTCAAATATGAAGACACACCATTAGTCAGAGAGGAGATGTGTTTCGGTTCAGGGGTGATCTGGAGATTGTCATCCTCCGGTTCATTTATTCTGCATTGATCTCCAGCTCCAGCAGGTGTGTTGCACTGACCCACAATCCATTAGCTCCCATTAGGAGCCCGTCTCTCCTTTCACTTCAGAACGTAAGTGCGTGCATTCATGTGTGTGTGCTTGTGTGCGCACGCAGGTGATTCTGTGTTCGTTCGTGTGTGTGCGTGTGTGTGTGTGTGTGTGCGTGCACGTCTATGGGTGCAGCATCTGCACGTTCATTTGTGAAAGAAAGATGGAGAGAGGGAAGGAAACAGAGATGGTGTGCACACTGGGCCGAAAGGAAAGCCAGACTGTATGCTTCTGCCAATTGAAACAAAGCTGTAAAATAAACCCCTCAGATGTCTGCCGAGGAATGAAAAAGTCATTAAGAGAATGGTAATGAAATGATCTGAAAGTTCCAAACCTGGTTTGAACCAATATAAAAAGAGTACTTGCTTCATGACTGTTTATTCTTTCATACATAGCTATGTATGGCACCTGTTTTACAGTGGATTTATTTGCAGTCTGAATCAAACAGACTAAAACTTTGCATCTATGCGTGACCAATAAGACACAAGACCATTGGTTAGCTGGTTATTTGTGAGCTGATATACGATTTGTTAGCATGAAATACATATGAATTACATGTGATGTTGAAATGAGATTCAAATTAAAATTGTGAGAGGTTACTAGCTACTTCCTCTCCAACAACCCATGAACCTGTATCTAAGATCCATATATTTTAATCTAGACTATACAATGATTCAGATGCCCATTAACTTCCATTCAAATTCACCATTCTCCAGCTAATTTTGTAGCATTTTTGGCTAAGAGTTTGAGTCAGAATTCCACCAGCCTAATAAAGCAATGGTCTCCACTGTTTCCTAGCAACATCTGCTGCAGCTACTGATAGCCATGGACAAATGAACCAGGCCAGTGCGGTAATCCATGTCTGAGTTCAGCTGGCTTGCTTGATGCTGCTGTTCATCGGTCTAGCTCAGGCTACAGTAAGCAAGCACGCTGGCCATCTTAATTGACTAAGCCAATTTAGATAAGTTGGGTAGCTACCTTGCTTGCAGACTGTGGTTGTCAGATTGTCAGGTTGTCATCCAGAGAAATCATGAAAAAAATCTATTGAAAACAAATCAAACATTCACAAGGACCAAAGCCAGCTGACATTTACATTTGCTCTTTTAATCCAATTTGAAAGAAGTACAAAAGTTCCCCAACAAGTAAAAAAATACATTCCACAATTGTGGACAAGAACAAAAATCAGGCCAGCACTACTGCCATGAAGTGGACGCTCCCAACCAACCAACTGAGGAGGCTTGTCAAGCACTCGCAGTCCCTCTTCACCTCCCATATTTTATTTGACTTTGTCAAATCTCAGTTTCTTAAAGCAATTTTTGTCCAAACACAAAATGCAATGAAACATACACAACAGTAAATTCTAAGTTGGAAGAAAATAAATATTGCCTCAGTTCATGCCT
>JAFBMS010000159.1:0-395000 GCA_019788955.1 Albula glossodonta
TGAAACAGAACTAGACACTGATGGTGTAGGTCTTCACTGACTCGTTGGAAGAGCACGCCTCTTCTTCTGCCCAGCAACTTTACGAAGAGGATGTTAGAGCACATCTGTGAAAATATTCAGAATATATATATTTGTGATATGTAGGACAATAACTTTGAAAATGTACTTCTATGGTCTTATCCTACATACTTTAACTGACTTATCAATTTTTAGACCTGGAACATTGTGTGTCACCATTTTACTACAATAGGTTATCTATATCTAAAAACACAGGGCTGAGTCAACTGGGCCTTCTAATGTTCTAACCTTTGAGACAGATGTGTAAAAAGGCTGGATGTGACTGGTTTTCATAAGAGGAGAAAAGTGAATATAATATAATCAAAGGCTATTACAACTAAATCTCAGCATTGTGAAATCTGCCCTTTTTTATTGAGAAGTTGCCATTTATACCCATATTAAATTAGTTTCAGTGTTACTCTCTTACGAGTTGCTGTCCTGTGCCAGTTTAACCAGCCCTAATCAGATAAACAAGACATTTTAGAAACATCTCTTAGCAAACAAGTAGACATGTCATCCCCTCTGAGCACATATAAACCATACAGAATATATAATTAGCACAGTAAAAGTACATGCTGAGCAATAAACATACAGGTTATTTATTTAAAAAATGTGTACATTTTTGTAACGTTTTATGCAGTTTATAGTTTCTCTCTCTACATGTCTTTTTGTTTATACATAAAATTATATATTTAGAATTCACATTCTTACATTAAAAATTGTACTTCATGCACCAGTTTTGCAGACATGTATTAACCTCTCGCTTGACTAAAATAAAATTTCAATGAAGATCTCCATTGAAAACGGATTTTAGTCTAGAACTATGCCTAAACTTTCTGGGTAACTGGCCCAATATTCTTACAATTTTATATTTGCTCTATTGGTAGGGAATGGATTATACTATACAATAAGTTTTTGTTATTTTTCCACACAGCCGTAACTTTCCAGAGATCGCGGTATGCCACATTTTGTGCTTACGAACTCCCTACAACGCAGCTATTTGACCTGCAGCCAGCCAGCCTTCTGCACTCAGGCCTATGGCTAATGTAATCATGCCCCAATTAGACGGATTACGCGCACACCGCTGGGAAGCATGTCGGCTAAATTGACAGTGATGATTTAGAGCAGAGTCCTGCCGGAGCTCAGAGCACAGGAAATATTTTTTTTTGCATTATTCCGAACGAACGAGGAGGTCTTATGAGTCCCCACGGAGGAACTCGGGTTCGACCGGAACGATGGGCTCCGCACAGGTCGTGCGATGGCTGCTCCGCGTCATGATGTCATTATGCTATCAACCCCGCCATTAACTTGTGGGTTTGCATAGCTCCTATGTGAGCAGGCGGAGCTTCTCTTGGATGTGTTCTATCTAAACGAAGTTTAGCTCCTTATGTCCTTCCTTCCAAAGTCGTCTAAGTGATCTACACAAGACTCTTGTCTGGGTGGTATGAAAAATGTGGCCTGCTCCCTTCTATACTCTTACGAAACAGAAACATCACAGAGGAAAGACAAACATTCAGGGTGCTAAGCTCATAGACCCTCGGCAACGGAGACCAAAGAGGAGGAAGAGGATTATCGTGAGTGTTTTGGTAACAAAATGGCTGCCATGAATCAGTCAGGTTGCTGCTACACACTGGTGATGGTTAAGCACCAGCTTCTATAAAGCTGTCTAATGTCTGTCCTCATAAACGCCAGCATCTATCATTATTTTCTGTAAAGATGCTTTGAAGATGACGAAAACAACGGTACAAATGGTACAGTCCGACAGCAGATATAACCCTAGCTGTAGTAACACAATTACACATTTACATGCATCCATTCAGTTTATTCAGTAGTGCTACACTGCCAGCTGGCTGATCAGGTAAACCTAGGGGAAGCAATACCTATATGTATAGCTGTATGGTAGGCAACTCCAGGGCTCATGAACTGCGAATATTCAGCACACATTGAATGATATTAATGGCAGCCATTTTGAGACAGTAGAAGCAGGTGACGGTACTAATCAACAAAGCCACCAGCGAAGTTAACCAGAAGCTTACGGGCTCCCATTCTGGTCATGGTATCTCAAGGTTTCTTCCTTTTAGTCAGGGAGTATTTCCTTCCTGCTCTGGGTGGGGATTTCAGGCACAGGCTCTGTGTAAAACTGCTGTGTGACAATGCTAATGTAAAAAAGCGCTATTCATAATGAAATTTACCTGAAACTAATTGCACCATAGCATGATGGTGGTAGCCAAGGTGCGGCTTGTAGCATTACATCACTGTCAACAAACATAAAGTCTGTCCTACATAGGATAGTAGAGAAATGTTCCATGACCACGAGGTAGCCTGCATGCAGTTTGGCACTTGCAACCTGCTGCTGTTAACCTTCAGCATTGTTTAAATGGAGGGAAGACAGTTAAGACAAGGATTGGATGTTCATAAGAAGCTGAATCTAAAAAAAACTTTCCACGATGACACGTGACAGTGACGGTGTTGTTTGATACTGGTCGAAGAAGATATTGCGGGGTTGTGTTGCTTCGAGCGATTTTCTAGACGTCCGGATTAAGCATTCGTTTCTGCTTCATATTTCAACATCCTCTAACTCTGCGACATCTCCTTTTTTAAATAAAAATAGTTTTCATTGAAAAAAGAAAAACAATCCATAATTTGTGAAAATAAAAACTGTACTTGGCATAACAATTACATTTTTGCGCATGAGGAAAAGGAACACGCATACAGATTGTCTTATTTGTTTGTGTATTTCCTTTCAGATGTGAACCGTCCCACAGCAAAAAGAGAACCGCAATTCTTGTTCTTTTTTGATTAAAGAATGTAGGCCAGTTTTAGTGGATTCAATTTGATCAATAAACGCGGGAATAAACAAACACCATAGCTGTTTGTGCGTAAGGCAAACACATTTGGAAGCAGTAATTGGAAGTAAATTGGAATATTGAAGAGAAAGGAATCGCAGAAGGGCAGCTGCGTACGCACGCTGGAATTGTAATATAGGGACGTAATGAAGTGAAATAACGGTTGTGGAGGCGAACGTCCTCGTTTTTTTTCGGCTTGGGACGGAGGAAGATATCGGACTGCGGAGAAACCTTGTTTACGCAGTCCTGCGCGTTGCATAAGCTGGTCTCAAGGCTTCACTTCAGCTCACATTTTCATCATTCATGCGCTCGGTTACATTTCCGGTGTCTTTCTGAACTGGAGTACATCTAGGGCAAAATTACAATCCTTCCATCAGTCGTGGGTCCAACAGGCATTTGAAGTACTTTTGTAGATATTTTTATATTCTGAAATATAATAAAGACTCATGCAGTTCCAAGAGATTTTTCAACACAACTATACGGACAATATGAGAGGATGATTGCAACCTTGGGAAGTTGTAACACTTTCAATTTCTCAAAAACAGGAGAAAGCCAGAATCATTGAATCATTAGTGTACAGGTCCACTTCCTACCTGAGCTTACATGTAGAGTCACATGCCCCTGTGAGCAACTCTGTCACTTTTATATTAAAAAAACTGATTTTGTGGTCATTTTTAACCACATCTGTTTTTGACTTGTGGTGACGCTTATAGGTTCGCTGGAATTATCAAAACCGATATCAGCAATTAAATTGTCTGAGCTGAGGTTTTGCACTTTCAGCTAGTTGTCACATTAAACCCCAGTTACTGTTACAACTATCCCTGGGTGTGGGGTAGAATACATTTTGAAGCATACATAAGTGGGTATTTTGTCTAAAATTTTTAAAGGTCTAGCACAAATAAGAGCAGAGTAATGGAATCAAAAGTAAAATTGTTATAATCATCCCTGGTCTCTAGTACCATTTAAAACATGAAATTGTATAAAATAATTAAGAATAGTTTTGTTATAAATATTTGTTTAAAAAGTTATTTTTCTTTAAAATGGTCATCAATCTAAGGGATTTTTACTGGTATCTAAGGGGTTAAACAAATATAAAAAAAGTTTTGCCCATCCAGTACTTAACCGATCAATTAAAACTGTTGATTGCACAGTTAACTCACCTCACCTGGTGTATGTTTTTTTCCCCCCGATTTTTCCCCAACCAAACTTGTTGACCTCACTGAAGCACCTACCCTGACAGCTGTGGGAGGAGAAGTCAAGCACGTGACTCCTCCGATTCATGTGATGATGCTCTCGCTTCTTTTCACCTTGTGGCAGCACCACCAATCGCGCACTGCCTATGATGTCGGAGGAAGACGTAGTCAGCGTACAGTCGGTTCATGCTGCCGCAGGCGCCCAAGCATGACAAGGAGGGCGCTATTGTGATGAGGCCAATGGGAGTTAAGCTGACCGACCCTGTGTCGAACCCCGGCGAGTCTGGCAAATAGTTGCCTCGCCAATGGGGCCTCTGGCCATGGCCGCGAATAGAGAGGCCGGGAATCGAGCCCCCGACTTCAGGACCAGTAGGCAGAAATTTATCCCACCTGGTATATGTTTTTATGGAAATTCAGGTGAACTGTGCCGTTCTCCGTGACAATTTCACTTCGTCTTATTAGAGGCCCTTATCCAGAAACACTCACATAGCTAACATTTTTACACACTATCCATTATACAGCTGGATATTTTTAAAGCTATCGAGCTGAAGAACTTTGCCAAAGCTTGCAATGGCATTGTGCTATGGGAGAATTGAGCCGCCAATCTTTGAATTATGGGACCAGCTTGCTACCCATTACTTTACCACCCCTTGAGGACCAGACTGAAGACTGCTGTATAGGGGTGCCCATTATAAGAAATGTGAATAGTCAGACAGCCCGAATACAGTCTGGCTGTATTCATGGGCCGCGGACCCCCTCGGTTAATGGGGGTGAGAGGAAATCAATCGAGGAGACAGAGGAAAAGGTAAGCTCTGGTCGCACAGGGGACCGCAGCAGAGCAGCAGTTAGAGGATAATTCATCCTATCAGACGGTCCAGCGTGGGTCTTTCCTCTTCCTGAGTCGCCATACCTAATCACATTTAATTATTCCCTAATGAAATAAATGTCAGTCCGACATCGAAGACGTTGCATGCGGTTAGTCTAGGGATGGATACCAGTAATAAGTCAACAATAAGTCAGTGAGCTTCAGTTTTCTTACACTACGGTCAGCTCAAAACACGGTTGCCGACTGTCTTTAAACGTACGGACAGTCCTTGAAAAAGGAACAGTTCTGACATGGTTTTTACATGCATAAAAATGGCCAGTCAGAATGTCCATAAAAATGAGGCGGAGGTAAAACAAAAACATGATATCTCATTTTAAATTCAGATTATCATATCAGTAAAAACTAAAATTCAAGGTCTGCAATCTTCGGTTTAAACGATAAGTAATACACAATTGTACACTGTCAGTAGTTTTCGTATGTATCTACCTTTGTTTACTCTGTACTCACTTGATAGGCCGCCTGTACCCTTTTAATGTATGTATTAATGTATTAATGTACCAAACATATATGAAAAATAATTTATTGTGTGTATTCAAAATGTTAAGTAGCGAATTAAGGAAATGACCAAGGGGTTTCCAAACAAGCTTTGACTCTCATCGACTGCTTGAAAAACCGCTGGCTGAAGGTTATTCTGACAGCGGTCCAAACGGATTTCTAATATGGGAGTGCTACAATGATATGCAGGGTCACACCTCTTTATTTCTCCTCTGAAATGTCATTCTTTCACAGACCGCTTCCCCCTGTGTCTGTAACGCAGTGAGGGGACTGTCTGCCGAATTTTACCCATCATTCCCTTAGCGTTATGCTTCTCAAATGATATATGCATTGTTTTTTTATATCTCATTGGAAATCACAGAATATTAATAATATTATTATTATTATTATCATTGAGACAGGCTGTCAATATATCAATACAGAGCTGAAATGTTATACATTATATATTTATCAAGTTTGATTTGCATTTCCTTTTTATGTAACCTCTTTAGGCAAGATGTACCGGTACCATAAAAGTTAAAGCTGAAGATAGAAACACTGGTCATCTCAATGTGAGGAATTCATTTATGGCACTGCATTGCCTAAAGTAGAGCCAAAATGGAGGCAACAGTGAATGTACACATTGACGGGACAGTGTTGTCTTCATTACAGCCAAAATGGAGGCAAAGGTAAATGTAAACATTGATGGCACCGTATTATCTTCATTAGAGCCAACATGGAGGCAATAGCAAACAGAAGTGGCCAAAGACCTTCGATTCTGTGTGAAGTAATACAAGTGTGTGAGAAAAACTTAAGGCACACCTTTTCCATGAAACATACAGGAACAAGCAGTCATTTGGCTTCTAATTCACTTACTGGTTGAAAAGCCAGTCTGGCAACATTTGAACAGTGTAAGTGAACCAATAACAATAAATGACAACCAATAAGACTTTCTTTGCCATATTTGCACCTTTAATTCAGACAATCAGAAGTAAAGCAATAGGGGCTATTGAAAACTCTATAAGTGCACAGGCATTTTTAATCAATGATTACTAAATATTTAAATAGTTTTATACATAATTTTGGGCAGAAAAAAAATATGACATATTTTCATTGACTGCAGACAGGTTTTTTAGGGGAACATGTTTTCTGGAGGAGGACTTAATTTTTTTTTTTACATTACATTACATACACTTTACATTCAAACATGAAGCATGACTGCGAATCCAGACCTGCTTTGTGTAAGTTTTAACGGCGTAGGATGTGAGTGCGCCAGCACACGGTAATAGCATCAGCGCGGATGTCAGCTTCCCCTCCCATGACTTCTCCTGTTAGCGTGGATTAGCCATGTCCTCTCCCACCCCCACCCCCCCCCCCCCCCGCCCCCCCAGTAAGTAATCACAAAGTGTACGCAGGGTCAATCAGCGTGAGACTCCACAAGCTAAAAAAAAACAAAAACCATCTCCTGACCAGCGACCAGCTGACATTTAAGGATCACTACATGCCTGACTCAGAGCCCTCCATCTTTGTCCCTCATGTCAAAGAATCGCTTAATTAACTTAATAAACTGATCCAGCCCGTCTTCTCTCAAAGGTCTAAATGCCCTTTGCAATGCAAAAAAGAGTTGAAGAGAAATTTTATTGAAAAATGCATATCTTTTTCCTATAATAAGTAGGCAGACTAATTTTAACCTAAATATCTTCGCCCAATGGCGAAGTGATAACGCTGTCACTGTTCACAGTTATGATATTCCAATATTGCCAATAGGATTGGCACATGATTCCACAAGATGTTTTATGAATGTTTTTATATTAAAACATTATCCTAAATAATGTGGGGATATTCTTTATTTGAATTCAATGTATACTTGTCCATTAAATTGAAATAAATGTGGACTTGTGTAAATCATTCTTCAACTTTAGTGCCTAAAAATCATTTAACAGCTTATCTCAACAAGGAAATTGTTAATGTATAAGAAATATGATTGCTACATTTCAGCATACTCACACACAGGGGCCGCCATAGTGTAAACCAGCACACACGGGTCACAGTGTAAACCAGCACACACAGGGGCCCCCATAGTGTAAACCAGCACATACAGGGGTCCCCATAGTGTAAACCAGCACACACAGGGGTCCCCATAGTGTAAACCAGCACATACAGGGGTCACCATAGTGTAAACCAGCACACACAGGGGTCCCCATAGTGTAAACCAGCACACACAGGGGCCCCCATAGTGTAAACCGGCACACACAGGGGTCCCCATAGTGTAAACCGGCACACACAGGGGTCCCCATAGTGTAAACCGGCACACACAGGGGTCCCCATAGTGTAAACCGGCACACACAGGGGTCCCCATAGTGTAAACCGGCACACACAGGGGTCCCCATAGTGTAAACCAGCACACACAGGGGTCCCCATAGTGTAAACCAGCACACACAGGGGCCCCCATAGTGTAAACCAGCACACACAGGGGTCCCCATAGTGTAAACCAGCACACACAGGGGCCCCCATAGTGTAAACCAGCACACACAGGGGTCCCCATAGTGTAAACCAGCACACACAGGGGCCCCCATAGTGTAAAACAGCACACACAGGGGTGCCCATAGTGTAAACCAGCACACACAGGGGCCCACAAAGTGTAAACCAGGGGACGGGAAATGAGAAGCACTGACTCTACCGACTCCCCAGACGTTCGGCTCCTCATCCTTTAAAAACACCGTCTCTGTATAGTTTGAGTCAGGGTGAGTAACCTCAGTCCTGGACGGTGAGCATGCAGGAAGGTTTCTGTTTCTGCTAATTACCCAGACTCAATTACCTAATTGGCTTTATAGATCGATGCTGATTCACTCTTAGATTAAGGCTTCGTAAGAAATTTCACATGGAGGGATTTTACATGAGAACGGTCTTTGGCTGTCATTCATTCGATTATTAAGAACTATAGCTAAAATGTTAGATCACACACAGGATTGGTCTTAATTATATAATTGATTTAATCAGGAGTAAGAGCTGATCATGAGCTGAAGTTGGCATGTAACTAACAGTTGCACTACTCCGTGCCCAACCCCAGGTTTTAGACAAAAAATTCCAAACTTTCAGGTTCTGAAAAAGGGCGTGACCAAGTTAAAAATTGTGACAGTGGAATATAAGGCAGCACCAGGAATTCCTGTTACCGAATGGAAACCTACTGTAGTCAAGAAGATGGAAGGAACGCATAAGCAGAGTTTAAATAACCTGTGTTTAACCAAACAAGACAGAGAGCAGAAGATCATTCTATTGGACAGTACTGATCTCCCCATAGTACCAGCATCGCCACGACAATCTGATGTAGTATCCCACAGGACAGTCGCTGCTTTCCATGCCTCAAGAAGAACTACAGAATTAGCGCTGTTTGGCTACAGGGCTTAGTCTGTCAATGACATATGTTGAAATGAAATACATTACCAAGATTCAAATAGATAGCACTACACATTGCAATATATGGACAAAACATGAATTACTACAGTTTTCAACATTGCCAGTTTTAAAATTGGCTGTGATATGCAATTGCAGAATAGAAGTACTTTATTTATATAACTGCATCAATATTTTTGGCAAAGACTGTCTACATTCTTATGCACAGATTTCTGAGGGTAGATTTGGTTGGCCTATGAAGGTTTGGTAATGTCTGTATTAGCTACAGCATAACGAAAGATCTGAAGATTTCCAGCTCTGAATAGCCAATTAAAATTGTAATCCTGGCTACATCAGATTTTGATTGGTCAGGAGTCATGATTCCAGCAAAGAGCATGCCCAAAGCTGGGTGGAGGGCATTGTGCCAGGACATAGACTCATAATTATGACTCTGACAAACAAGGGTACCTTTGACCTGATGTAACATTGGACAGAAGCCCATTGACCTATGAAAGCATTGCTATTTCAGATGGATCAGAACCTACGGCAAAGTTAGCGATATGCAGAAAAAAGGCTTTGATTATTATGGTCTGTTCTAATAGAGACTCTGCAGTTGTGACAGGAGTGTTACTAAGGGTAATGAGCTCATGCCTCTACCCTGATGTTTTGCGAAGTCGTTAAAGAAAATTAAAGTCTTAAGCCACACCTGCCGTTCGTAAGTCTTCCAAAATGCAAATGAGAACGATGCCAACTATGTCGGGTGATGGGTCAAGGTTTATAAGTTCTATATATATGAAAGTCTTTTAAAACAATGTACATAGAGGGTTATAATGCATTATGCATTATAATATTGTGTACTTAGTACAGTCCCAACCTGTACAGCAGACAAGTATCTGTAAAATAAACTTCCCAAGATGCACTGTTATTGATATTCCCCAGGACCAGTCAATTTAAGATGTAACGAGTAGTAATTGAAAATCTGGCATGCAGACAACTGACAAGGGGAAAGCTTAATAATTAAAAATTCCCCAATGTGGACGGCATAATGAACTACCTTGGCAGGACTGAGTTTGTGATTATTTTCCTCGTCTCTGTAATCCGACTTGATTAGATCTCCTCTTTTTTTCTGGGTAAATAGGAGAGACCGAAGCCCTGCTGACCAGACGGACCGTTTCCTCCGGCATCTGGAATTCTGCCCCTGCGTCTCCTCGCTCTTCTCTTTTCCAGAATTATTAGACGTTCTCAGCGACATTTAGCATCATATTTCTTAACCATAAATATGGGAGAAATGCTGAGAGAAGACGGCCAATTTCACCAAAGTACCTAACCTAATTTCTGTTGGGAAAAGTGCCCAAGTCCATTGTTTGAAGGTACCCTGTGTATGCAGTTTTTTTTTTAGCGTGTTTCAGAACTTAAGTGTCTAATTTAGGCTGCTGATTGTCTATAGATTACTCATGCTTTTTTATCAGAGCCTAAATTGACTGCTGATGGAAAAAAAACCACAAAAATCTGCAGCCATCCAGGAGTGAAGCTGTGCGCCCCTACTAGAAAGAGAGTGTTTGAAGCAAAACTGTTGCCAGACAAAATGTAATAGTATATAAAGGAAGTGGACCTACAAGGGCAAGGTGTGTAGTAAAAACAGTGATTTTGTTCACAGTGGTGTCTTGACTATTGAATAACCCAATTTTGATTGTGCTGCAGATGAAGATGACTTTCATTCTACATTACATTGACTTTAGCAGACACCTTTATTACAGTGACTTGAAAACCTGTCAATTTATACTATTGGATATTTACTGAGGCTATTCAGGTGAAGTACCTTGGTAAAGGTTACTTTGATAGTGCCATAGCCTGTGACTTCAACCTGGAACCTCTGAGATACACACCCAGCTCCTTAGCCTACTTGGGTTTTTTGAGTGACCGGCTTTGGTTGAAGATCCGTATTGGTGAGGCAATTGGCCCAGCCTCTCTGGGGAATGATAGTGGTTGAACCAGCTAAGCTCAACATTCTCTTTGCTCTCTGGCGGCCACTCCTGGTCAGCAAGGCAATTGCAGGTACACAAAGCAAGCATATGCTTACTTCCTCATCCTCTGCCAACATAGACAGCATGTATTTTTGGGGTCATCTGCAGTATAGAAAGAAACAAAGGAGTCATGACATGACTGTAAGTCATCCAAAATATTATAAAAAATAAATCAAAATATTCCAGGGGTGACATGTATTTATTTCTCTTACAGGATGAATTGAGATGAAGGTTCTGATTTTGGTATTTGATTTGGCAGTGGGTCATCCAGATGTTAGTTGGCTCCCCCATACTACTCTCCCTCTGTTACTAGATGCAGGACCAAAACTGACTCATATTCCTCTAAATGATTCATTTTTGGAATTACTAAAGGAATCGTGATTCTGATTTGCTCTGTTGTTCCCTTCAGCACCACCTGGTGGCCATTTTACATATAACAACATTTTGAATTTGTAGTTTACCCATAATCATCCTAGCTCCATTGCAAACTGACCCCTGTTAAATGGTGAATTGTTCTTGCATCAATATTTTCAGCTTGTCCAATTAGATACATGCTTGTAGTGTATAGCCTATGTTACATTGCCCTGCTAATGTCATCTAAGTGGGTGTTTTGTTCATCTCCATGCGGATCTTGAACCCTCAGCTTGTCCAAACAGGTTCAGCGTGCCACTGAGCAGCCATCTGGAAGACATCAGCTTCAACACCATATCTGAAAATCAAGCTGAAGTTCTCATATGCACACATGGCCAGACAGATACACTCATATAAATATGTTCCTTTGTTCCTTATGTATGTCCCTACTCCTCACCCACTTCTCCCAGTTTTCTTCCACAAAAAGAACATGCATTTGACATCATCACTATATATGGAAGCTATATGTTTCGCACTTTCACACCGTCTTTGCATGTTACCCTTTTTGCCTCTGCCCAAGGGCAGTTGTTTAATCACACTTGATTCCCAGGTTTTCTCAGCATATGTCACTCCCAAAGGTGAAATCCTACATCACCACTATTCACTTACGTGTATTTAAAGAAGCACGAAAAGTAAGGCGGGAATCAAACCCAATCAAATGAACTTTCTTTGTTCAGGCATATGCAACTTAATAAAAAAGACTATTGTCTTTTTTAAGGACATATGCGACTAGATTTTAGCATGAAAAGAGCAAATTGTAAAGGACATATAAATGATAACATAACCAACGAAGTACGCTGTAGTTAAATTGTATATGTACTTAAAGAAGTTAAGGGGCTGATTTACTAAATAAGGTGTGTTCATTTGCATATGCAAACATATATGCAAAAAGGTATTTGCATATTGAAGCGATGCGAATAGAGCATATGTGTGCATGATTTACTAAATAAGGTGTGTTCATTTGCATATGCAAACATATATGCAAAAAGGTATTTGCATATTTCACCATGCGACATACATCATTCACATGCGTCATCTGTCATTTCAGCCAAAAGCTGTAAAATTACATCTCTAGATAGGTAATATGTAGCCATTTGCATGTGTTGACAGTTGTGCATGATTTTTATACGTGCGATATGTGGTGACTTGATTGTGTCAGGGGCTAACTAATTCAATACAAAAGCTTCAGAGAAAACTGTTAAATTTGCTCAATCAAACATGCTAATAGGCTAATTCTTAAAAAAAAAATTGCTGGTCAAGCTGAGAGATTTTTTTCGTGTGAAATATGAAGCTAAAATGTTTATGGGCTTTGGCATTCTTTCTTAAAAAAAAAAGATTAGGCTTGAGTCAAACAGGAGACACACAAAGCAAGTCCTGTGGGGATCCTCCATTGTTCTTCAAACCTATTAAATTGTGTGAAAGCCATTTATTTCAACCATGGTTGTGTTTCTCCCATAGGATTTGAAAGGTGTTGCTATTTCAGTGTTTGACACACATTTGAAGCGATGATTTCGTAATTGCTCCAAATGCATCAGAATGAGTAGAAGCAGAATCTTGGATCACAGAGTCCAAACTCCAACGTGAAATTTTAAAAGGTTGAATTTTAGATCGTACAGTACATACATTTCAGACTTTAACAGGGTGGTATTCTTTTCCTGAGCCTGAAAAACATTAGAGCATTAGTAAGACTGAGTTTGATTTCATATTAATGGAAAAACGAAAGCAGTCAGTGTTAATAAGCTATGGAATCATATTGAATATTACATTAAATTTTGTCATTTTTTGGACATTCTTATCCAGAGCAACTAACAGAGTTACCCATTTATATAGCAGACTATTTTACTGAAGTATTTACTGCCATTGTTCTTATGTCTTGCATTTGTATCCAAATGCTTTATCAACACAAGATTATCCTGTTATGCCAGTTAAGCACATTTGGAATAAATTGAATTAAATTAAACTGAGAGAGTGACAGAGGGAGAGAGAGAGAGAATGTGTATGACATCACTGTGCAATATTTATTATGTTCATGTTTTAGCATACTGTTACATATTTTCTGTTATATATTTCCGCTATTGTGTATCTGTGTTTTGCATGGGTTTATCTGTTGTGTATGTGCTTGTATATATATGTACACATATAGATGTAGCCTATACATACAATTGTGTGTGTATGTGTTTGTGTGTACATGTATGTATGTGTGCATATATAGGTATATATAGGTATGCAGACTGTGTGTATATGCGCATGAATGCTCTTGCAATAACACTCATTTACATCCATACATAAGGTTGAAATGAGAAAATATATGTAATTATATATTACATTACTGTATTGACTAATGCTGTTTTTCTTTTTGTGCTTTGTTGTCACGAGTAATCGTTGCTGTTACTAGGTTTTAGTAATATGTATTTTAAAATATGGCATGCCAATTCAGTATCTGAACTGAACTGAGACTGAGAGAGTTAGGCGATCTGCGATGGCTTGACTGAACCTCGAGCCACGTTGCAAAATGCCTCCTGCTCGTTGCCTCTCTCCGAAGGGTTAAAACCTGCTGGTGTCGCGCTGACGGTAACTAGGCAGAGGCTTAGAACTCCAGAAACTTCTGATAACATTTTGCCTAAACCTGCCAGTACAAATCGCTACATTTGTTGCTTTGTATTCCTTCTTATTATACAGTTTTCTGATTCTAAGGTTGGAATTTGTGAAGCATTTTACCAAATAGGCCTACTACTCACGCAATATTTGCAAACCGCGCTGTCATTTTAAGTCCCCGCCTGGTGACTACTCCTTTTCAAATTACTTGTTAGACTATATTTGTATGAATTAGGTGTAGATCCAAAACCCTTAATTTAACCAGGTTTATAAATGAAGTCATCAGCTAAATAAGTCCTTGTTGAATCTGAGTGAGAGATTTCAGTTTTTTCTATATTTTACCCGACTGTCTCATCAAAATGTCAAAGATCAAAATAAAAAACATAAGCCAAAATGAGAATAATGACTGCATTTACTTGCAATTGATTCGCAGTCTGTTCGTGTTAAAATCAACTTTCCAAAGAACAATATCCTCGCCCTTGTGAATGGGATACTGATTATGTATGATATTGTACATATAATCAAACGTAAGGTAGATGCTGAATGGTGTTTTGATTACGTAGTCCCACCCTTTTGTTTATTAATTATAAGCATTCAGGTGTGTTAATGACATGTAACCCGCAGTTTCAGAGAAAACTTTGCTTTCACTTTCTTGCGCTTTCGCTTTCAAAATCAAATCTGCATTTTACACTAGTCTGTCTCGGGGCCCCTGCTTGCCTGTTCCCATGACAACCGTGCGTACAGGTGAGTCATGTTTCCGTCGGTGACCGGCGGTCCCGCAGCGTCCGTCCCGTGTCCGCTAAATTAAACGCGCTGAGTACATTAATCAAAGCAGAGAACACCGGCGTCCTCCATCTCAGCGTCCGTCCGTTAGAGGAACGTCCCTCTCTCGGCCTCTCGGACTGAGGGGGGCTACTGCTCTCTCTGGTCACTCTGTGTTTAATCAATCCGTCAATTAAAAAGCTGATTGTAACCCTGGGCTAACCTTGTGTTTGTTTGTTCGAAGTACTTTAACTGTTTATGTTCTGTTAAAACACTCCCGCAGATCATGCAGAAAATGATTTTCAGCTAAATGTTACAGTCGGGAAAGAAGGATGTTCTGGATTTGGTGAAAATAAATGCTGCTTTTAAAAGCAAAAGGAATCTCTAAGTAATTCTACTTACGTCCAATGGGTAGAAACATATTTTGCCACTGAATTATTCAGTTATCTCAGCGCACCTGCTTTCTTAGGCCTAAATTGGTGATAAATATTTTATCATTCATATAGCCATTCATCACTGCCAGTTGTACGTTCTGCTTCAGACATTAGTCGGACGAAAGCACTTGATTTAATTTAGCATTTATTGCGTGCAAAACTGTTTTGCTGGTGCAAAACGAATAGGAAAGAATTTGATTGGTTGAGGTTGTTTGCTTGCTCCAATTACCAATCATGCCACTGAAAGTACATGTATGAAAAATGTTAATATGCGCTGAAGGCTTTGATAACTCAGGCCTTTCATGTTCAGCTTTAGACTTACACGGTGCAGATATATACCTGGCCAGCAGGTGTCACTGCTGAGAAATGAAACACAAACATCCCCACCGTCTGAGATCCTCCCAGGGTGATTCTGAAGTTGCTGAATTCAGAGCAATAACAAAAACCAGCCGGCCTCAGCGACCCCAGTTCCGATTTGAAAAATCCAGTGTACACTTGATTACTCAAAAATTCATAAAAGCAACAGAGCTACAAAGTTCATTGATCATCATTGTTTTCACGTAAATACATAGGTAATTTTGCACCTAAAATCCTTCTGCTTAGTTAACTGTAGTGCTTGACGGCCAGCTGGCTGGTAGGCTAGCGGCAACCTCAATGAAACCAATGCCAGCAATTTTTAAGTTTTATTATTGTAATAAATAACTGGGTTTTAATTTTCCCACTCAGTTACGTTGTATTTGCACAACGAGTTTAGCATTTGTTTGATATATTAATAGGAGGATATATATATACATATATATGGTGACATAGACTGAAGGCTCATATCTTCAAACTGTGTTAACACTTGCTAATTTGGTGAGGTACAATACCATGTCATGGTTTAGTATGATGGTATTAATAAATAAAATAAATAATAAAACAAACAAATAAGTTTTATTTTGAACTGTATCAGGGTTCAATCATGGCATAGGTAGCTATCTCAGGGATTTAGCAACGTTGTACCTGTACTCTTTGGTGTCGGAATGTTGCTAGCAAGGTCTGTACCACTGTTGCTCTTACACTCTTGTGGATTCACTTATGTTCTCTAACATTCACATGTTCTCTAACAGTCACTCTGAATTAGGGTGTCCGCTAAATGTCTGGCTGTAATGTAATGTTCTTATTAGCAGTGTAGCATATTTATGTAGCATTATTTATGCATCTAGCAGGGCAAAAATAACTCCAAAATGGTTGCACAGCTGTTTAACTTCTTTTATTCTCAACGGTGTGCATGAAATATATCTTTGAATGAATTTGAGTGTCTGCTGTATGCCAGAGGTGATATTAAAATCTTGTTCTTCTTCTATTTTAAGCTTTAATTGAATCAGTCTCTAATCATTTGGCTTTTCCATTGTTTCAGTGGGCTCTTTTGATGTCCGTTTGGTCCCTGAACTTTCACACTTTTCAAACACCTCCGTGATAACCTCCAAAGTCTTTTATTTCATAATTACCGCCGATAAAGAGTATCGCTCTCCGGACTGTGAGTCAGTAATTGATACACAAGCAAAACATTTGTGTTAAATGAACTGGCATTTCATTTGCGCAAACTTGACATTTGCTGCTTTTTCCAATTAGGCTTGTCCGTGTTTCGGTAGATCACTGCTCTGATATTCTGGGCCGTTGTGGGTCTGCAGTTGAACGGCCAAAGGATCCAGACTGAGAGGGAAGGTGTGATACTCTAACTCATCATATGTTTCAAAATCTTTTATTCACGAGTCTTTTATTCTTAAGTGTACTAAAAAGTTGACAGCGTAGAGGCTTGTGTTAAAGCAGCCTTCATTCCTCGTCCGTAGTGTACGCTGGTTTTTGTTTACACCTGAAACTCCAAAATAAGGTCACATACAAGAAACCAAGAGAGGTGAGTTAACTATGCAATCGACTGATTTAACTGGTCATTAGTTGCTGAGGAACTACAAAAACCAGCATGCACTGCGGCTGTCCAGGACCAGGACTGAGGACCACTGTGTTGTTGTAATGACCAGCTGTGAAATCTTTCTGATTGTTCAACATTTGCACTCCTGGATTTTAGGGGGGGAGGGGGGTATTTTTCATTGTGTTTTTTACTTCTCATTTGGTCCGTCTTGATCGATTATTGGCTCTTACTGGTGGGTAATCTCCGTTTGTTGCATATGTCAGGCCTTGCTTAGTTGTGCCAAACAAATATTGTGGTTCCGCAGATTTGGAAACCCTGACTTCAGAAAGCCAGAGTATTACCGGGTATTTGTTTTACCCATGTGCTAAACCAGCTAATTCTCACTCGCACAACTCTTCAGCCAGTTGGGGAAGCTATTTTGTGAAATCAGATGGTGTGTAGGTTTAAAGACAAACAAGTCTTAGCATTCTTGCAACTAAGAAATGTTATGTTCTCATGTATATTTATAAAATATGGACATAAAGAATTCAAATAGGCTACATGCTAACATCTAACCCTTAAAGGTAATCATATCCTTGGTAGTAGACAACAAAGGCCAGACATCTGGTCGAACACCAGACCCCCACCCAGACGAGCTTTGATTCAGATAACTTTTCCATCGGACCTCTCTTGTTAGGAATAGAAGTTTTGGGATTTCGTAGCAGGGATTAGCTCTCTGATGCCAGCTATTCTCATCTCTTCCACAGATTGTTGTAAGAAAGAAAGAATCCACTGTTCTGAAGAGCATGGAACACTGACAGTTTTGCCTTTTGGGTGTTTCTTCCTCCTTAAAGCTCATACAGGCTTTTCACACAGTGCCCAGCCCCAAACTAGGGGCATCCTTATAGCCTTCTTAGCCCCCAGTGAAGATGGCTGTTAGCCCCTGGCTAAGAGGACCATTAGCCCTCGGGCTAGGGAAGTTTTCACACAGGCACAATCCTACAATATTCCAAATTCCTGATTTTAGCCTATGGCTAGCTGGCGGATACTCTGGTTGATCAGAGAATCCTCTGATCTGGATTAGTTGTTTAAATCATAATTTTAAAGTTTCTCAGTGATTATGGAAGCACCATGATACAAAATAAGAAGTTTCGTCTTTAATAACATTCAGATATTGGCTATTAGGGAGCAAGACACCCTGTGTCACCAGTTTTTGGTTCAGTTCGGGTTTAGACTTTTTCCCCTGCTTCCTGAAACGTAAGATGGCATTTAACCATCTAAGCACAATTAACATTTGAGCGAAAATGAGAGCTATTATCGAAACGCCAACGATTTCAGCGGTCATTCGGTCGTTAGAGCATCGGATTGGCAGCCCAGACACAGGAAGATGGGACTCTAGGATGTTATACGTAGCCCCGGGGCATTAATTCTGGCATTTGATGCCCTTTAAGTATTCCTCCCACCATGTCTGTGTCTACTGTGTTTGTTCACTCATTTCCACTGAGGCTTCATTGGAATGCATTAATTCAAGGATTCCTTTTTGTCTGAAAGTCCTTGAGATGATGTTACTGTCTTCCAGCTGGTTTTCCTGAGGAATCATAAATGGAATTTTTTCTTCTTCTTCTTCTTCCAGGCCTGATATATAAGAAACAGGTGTATATTGTGATGACAGGTGGTCTGTAAACTCCCACAGACCAAAAATGAAAAAAAAAATGGACTTCAATGTTGATGAAGAAATGAACCATGGATGCTCATAGTTGAAGACAGGCCGGTCACACAACCGGCTGTGGGAGCACAAGCATGGAGCAGAATGGTCAACAGGTACAATGTGTGACTCACATTTATACAGTTTACAGGGGGTATATTTAAATATTTTGGCCGTTCAAACTTCAATCACTCTAAAAGGTGAGTCAACTTGATTGGATCCGTGACACTGCTGATACAAAACAACCCCAGATCCAACCAGACACGGCAGCCCACCTTCATCCAGCTTCAAAAGTAAAACCACTTCCGTATATTTTTTGTACCCGTAAACTGAAATGGTGATTTCACTGATTAGCTCCACTACTTTGCTGAGGAGCTGTGCTCATAAGAATCAGCTGGTTTAGTGCATGGACTAACAAACACATGGCCGTGCTTTTACTCTCTGAAGCCTGGGTTTTCCGCCTCTGCACACCATAATAGAGGAACATTCTTGGTGCATTCCCAGACCCAGTGATGCATCACTTCTGTACAACCGGCTACTAACAGAGGATACCAAAGATGCATAAAAGCTAGTGAACATTGCATTTCAATTTTTTTTTTTTTTACATTTGCAGTGGTATCCTGTGCTATGTTTTTGCTTTCATTTCAAAAATGGACCTGGGAAAAATTCAGTATAGCATGATGACTGTATTCCCGAGAGTTCATCGATCCGTCAGAAGCGACGGGCGCAGGCGCGAAGATGAGGAAGGATGACTCAACGATGTGAAAGGTCAGCCTTGCGCTGCGTGGCTACCTCTACAAATCACCCCGAGGAAAGGGCAGAGTGGCTGATATTTCCGAAGTGTTGGCTTGATGGCTGTCATTTGGGAAGGGTCTTCATCAAATGATGGGTGTGTTTTCTCAGAAATCATGATGGGAAGGTGGGTGGGGTGAGGATGATTGATTAAAATCGATATAGATGAGTGTGTCATCTTCTGTTTCACGATCTGTGTGTAAACTCAACTTGAAGTGTTAATAAAGATATTAGGTTTTGTTGTGCTGTAAAGTGTTGTGCTGTAAAGTGTTTCATGATTTAAATTTTTTTTACATACGCCATACAAATAAATGTTTTTTGGTTTGATAAGTACAAACCTGCCAGGGAAAAGGGGAAAATTCCACAATATCAACACATGGGTGTACTGAAAAAGAAATTAAAAAAAAAAGGTAGACTGAGAAAAGAGTACTTTTTTTGCAATTTTAACCCTGACTTCCCCCAATATTTTTCCTGACCTAGTTGATTCACTGTAATCAACCATATCTGCTGGATTCTGGTGGAGAGCTATTGCCGTGTGACTCCTCTGATTCACTTGATGACCACTGATCTCACTTCTTTCCATGTTGCAGATGTACCCCCAATTCAATACTGTCTATTGTCACCAGAGGATGATGAAGTCAGCATATACTCGGTTTGTGCAGCCGCAGACACCCAGCCTGACCAGCAGTGGCTGCTAGAGAGCAATGAGACCAATTAACTTAACCAGTTTCAGCTCCATCATTCTTCAGAAAGGCTGGGCCAATTGTTGCAGATCTAATTGTTGCAGACCAACGCAGATCTCAAGCCATAGTTTGTAATGGCATGGCTTGGCTTTTAACACCCATTTGCAGGGCTCACTCTTTGCTTCCTAAGTGGGTGCATTACTGTGTGAGGCACGCCAGAGGCCCCAAAAAGGAATTTTCTTTATTCCTGGGAGGTTCAAAAACAAAAATAGCCTCCATGGAATTTAATATGAAATGTGGGTTTTAAAAATATGCAATTGTATGTCACTGCTTGCGTGTGCTTGTTTGCCTTTGGGAAGGGGCAGTAATCTCACAGTGAGTGCCCTTGTGTTGTGCGTGATGTGATTAGGGCTACTGTAGAATCAGCCGTTATCTCTAGGCTTATACTGCTCTGCCATAACCCTGGAGAAAACCACAGAGCTCTGAGCAATAAACCCGCCCACTTTGCAGTACATGGCTAATCTAACCAATCACATCCTTCGCTGAAGGAGGGTGTCAGAGTACAGAACTGGACTCAAGAGCAGACATAAAAATAAACCGAAGTATACTGGCAGTCAAAAAGTCAAAATCAAGGTCAGACCAGGCAGGAGTGAAAAACCAGGAAATTACGGAATGGTTCAAAATCATAATCCAAAAGTCATAGTCAGGAATCAGGCGAAAAAAATCAAAAACCAGAATGACACGGAAACAGGCAGAGGTAATAACAAGCAGACTGATCAGGAACAGAAGGCTCGTAGCTTACACAGAACAAGGAACTGAGACGAACTCACAAAGGACAACGAACAGAACGGGGTATAAATACACAGACTAACAAGCAAACGAGACACCAGTGAACAGCAGGGCAGGTGAAACAAATTAGCAATCAAATGAAGATGGCCGTTAAGACCCTGTGATGGCACAAAAAAGGGCATTACTGAGAGGAGGTAGTACCTCACTGTCCGCTGATGCTCAGACCAGTGTCAAAGCTGCCAGGTTCCTGGCATGACGAACACTGCAACAGCAAGTGGTGCGCCCAGATGGGAACAGTTAAACATACGGACAGAAAGCGCAATGAGGAAATACCAGAAGAATTATGGCATAGGTGTGAACAGGGATGTAATGCAGGCTAATTTACATCCCATGTATACACATGTCACAGGATTCATGGCAGTAAAATATCTGTGAGAAAAAAAACCTATGGAAATGCAGGTACACCGAATTTTCAATAAAAACAAAAGGATTTTCATTTTGTATATGTGGAAAACAAATAAGGTTCACCTCATGGATAGTTTTTGTCCTTGATTTTTATTTAAAATCCGATGCGTCGCCATTTCCATTGTTTTATCATTTTTTCATTCTTTTTTCTCACTGATCAGTTTGTTTTTTTTTTGTGGCAGAACACCCAGCCAACTGTGAGGAGGAAGGCCTGACACTAATACTTAAATATTTGTGTTTCATAAACATGAGGAATCATCAATGCTTTTAAACCTTTTTTCAGTCCTGAATTGTAATATGCCGTCATCCCTCAAGGGACCGACAAAGGAGGAAGTGGCCAGACAGGATTCTGCTCGGATTCACATAGCAACGGGCCCTCACCTCTCTCACAGGGATCAAATCATCTCAGAGGTAGACACACAAACATCAAACATATACACTCTCTCTCTCTCACTCTCTCTCCCTCTCTCTCAAGCACACACACATTTTGGCAAGTCCGATCCACCTAACCCAAATGTATTTGAACTGTGGGAAAGACCTCAGACATCATGATAACCCCTACACCAACAGGGCCCGGCCATGGTGGGAATCAATCGTGGGTTCTTTATGCTGTGAAAGCACAGCGCTAACTGCTAAGCCACTGTGCCACCTTGACCCCAAATAAAAGCCTCCAAAGCCCTTGTTTGATTTTGACAATATTTTGTAGGAATTAATGTAAAGTTAGAATCAGGGCACAGAAATAAATAATTTGGTGTATCGTATCTCCACTTTCAGCAAAAAAAGGTAGAAAAAGAATTGTTCACAGGTTTTTATACAGATTCATATTTATGAATGGTTTATAAATATGAGCTGAGATATTTACTCTACCAGTAGTACTACCACACAGAGCACACAAATTACTATTTTTCAGCCCAAAGTCTGACACTATTTGATAACACTTATTTTTTGCTTTCTAAGTATATTTTTTAGAATTTCACACTAAATCAAGTATCCTGCTGCCACATATTCCTGGCTGTGATTACAGATAATTTTTCTGTGTCAGTTATTTTTATCCAGTGTTATTTTCATCCAGCGCTCTTGTCACACTCCATGAGGGAGCAAAAATATACAGGTGTAACAATGAGGTGTTAATCTCGAGAGGAACATCGGAATCCCTCCAGAGAAGTGGTTGTGCAAGCAGCTTACGGTATATATATATATATATATATATATATATTTTGCTGCAAATGAAATGAGCGCCAACATGGCAACCAGCTTCCAGACTTCAGATCAGATAAGCGTAAGAATCTTTTCAAGAGTACGGTACATTTCTACATTACGCTATAGTCATTTAGGAGTCACCTTTTTGCTAAGAGTGATGCATTGTGAAACTGCATTCATAAGTACATTCATAAGTTTAAGAGCTACAGTGCTTCAGACCTGGCTAACAACAGTTACGTATGATATTCTACCCCTTATGCGTACTGTGATGTGATAAATATTATATCGCATACCATAAAATGCTACATTTGAATGTGCTAAGAGATAAGGATGGTAATTTCTAATCTATTTTTGTGGAATGAGGGTAATATTAGTTTGGTGTTTGGATGCTGGTGTATATTTTTACGGCATATTTTTTAATTAAAAACTGGTGACATACAGTTGTTTAGAAAACATTTGTAAACATTTTGTGTGTGCCCGGTGAAGGAGCGAAAAAGGAAGTGAGTGAGTTCTTTGAAAGGAAAAGAGGAAGAAGGGATGTGTATATATGCACATCCAAAGGACGGATGAGTGCAGGGTAAAAAAGGAATGTGGGTAGAGGTGAAAGAACGTAACAGCTCCCTGTTTCAATGCCCCCGTAACTTTATTAACAAACGAACAATATTGCAACCCACAATGCAAGGAAGGTTATAATAGTTGAAAGGTTGTTTGCTAATAAACCTCTGGGAGTAATGAAAAAGCATGCAGATATGTTGTTTTACCACAGTCCGAATGTTATGAAAACCTTCAGTCATATCATATTTAGTCACTACACTGATCATCCCATAAGACCATGGGAGGTATGTATTTATGAAAATTTTCAGAATACGATCTACTGTGTATGTTTGTCCGGTTAGGCTACATCACCACTAAATTTGGTGATGCTATCAAGAGCATTGCTCAGATGAAAACTAAAAATCTTCATAGGATCCTGACCACGACAACAGCCTAATAAATAGCAAACCTGATTAGCCTGCTCTCCTCATCGTATGCTCATACGGACATACTGTATGGTGAAAACAAAGACAAATGTGCACAAAGTAGACAAGGTCAACACAGACAAACATGCAAACTCTCTGGGTGGAGTCACATTGTTTGTTAACCTACAGGTGCCAGCATGGTAACAGTAACCAGGAAGTGACAATGAAAACAGCAGCAATGGCAAACACTGTTGCTTTGGCATCAATAGGTTCGTTCAAAGAACAATAAATGCCGATGGAGGCTCTGAAGGCTATGTTGGTTTACCTTGCCCAGTAACAAAGGGGAAAAACAAAGATAATTGGTACGCTCATCCAACACACAACCAATCAAACTGTGTGATATATTTTTTAAACTAATTACATACAATCTTGCATAGGGGGCAGGCATATGAAGTCTCCAACTAGTCTGGTTGGAAATCTGGGAGTATCCAAACCAAAAGCAGTAGTTCATTTTCTTCGCAAAGGTGTCATTTTGCTTGAACAAACTTGCCAGTGCTCATTTCTGCTGTCAGTACACTACCCCCTTAACACCGAGCGGCTTTACTTTGCAGGATTTGAACTTGCAGCTCCAGCAAAGGTACAAACCCAGTTCTCCACCCACAATACAAAACTCCCAGCCATACTTCTTTATCGTGAAATCTAAAGTAAGGCAATTACTGTAAACCCAGTCTGAATATGTGTTTTTACATAAGGATCTGAATCCTGCTCTCGCTGTGGCATGTTAAGAGTCTGGTCGCTTGATTTGAGTTGAATGTCTTGCGTTCCAGGCAGTAATTCCTCAGGCGAGGTGGGGTGAGGCAGGACAGGAGATGGTGTCTCGGCCTAATCACGATCATTCGATTTGGTTCCACTTGTGACCCCGTTGCTAGGCGAACCCCAGGTCCCCCACCAGCCCACGACCAGACCTGTCTGCAGAATACAGCACTCACTCCGAGAACTCAGCAGCTGGAGGGGAAATTGTCAATTTGAGCGGGAAAAAAAAACAACATTTGCGCAGACTGAGTGAAGTACGGGCCTTATGACAGACCATTCCAATTTAAATGTAAATTGTTCAAAGAGTTGCGACTGGGTGTGACTGCTCTGTCACTTATTGCGGATTATGAAAAACAGGGTCACATGACAAAGAGGTAAGTTTTTTGCTCACTTTGTAGGCTTCAGCGTGCTCTTAGACGTGACATTCATTTTGAGCGACAGCGATCTGTCCTTGAAATCATATATTATGACATTGTTGACTATCCTTCTGCGTTGTAGACAAAAGGAACACTTCACACGCGATCATAATCAACATATTGACACGATGATTTACGAAGCCATGTTTTTACAAGTCCATTTATACAGATGCAGCTTTACTGAAATACGTTGCTGAAAGGTACAAAAGCAGTGCTCTAGCAGACCCTACAATGGCTAAATTACAAGCCCAGTTCCCCAACTATGAGACTATATTGCTAACCACAATGTCTTTGAAACATAAGTCATTAAATGAATCCAACAAATGCAATGTTATATCTTGTGTAATTTACACAAAACTGTTTATGGAGTGCTTGTCAGGCTAATACCTTATGTTACTATGAGCTGCTCATAACCTTACAGCACTATGAGTCTGACCAGGCTGCTCATAACCTGACAGTACTATGAGCCTGACCAGGCTGCTCATAACCTTACAGCACTATAGGTCTGACCAGGCTGCTCATAACCTTACAGTACTATGAGTCTGACCAGGCTGCTCATAACCTTACAGTACTATGAGTCTGACCAGGCTGCTCATAACCTTACAGCACTATGAGTCTGACCAGGCTGCTCATAACCTTACAGTACTACGAGTCTGACCAGGCTGCTCATAACCTTACAGTACTATGAGTCTGACCAGGCTGCTCATAACCTTACAGTACTACGAGTCTGACCAGGCTGCTCATAACCTTACAGTACTATGAGTCTGACCAGGCTGCTCATAACCTTACAGTACTATGAGCCTGACCAGGCTGCTCATAACCTTACAGCACTATGAGCCTGACCAGGCTGCTCATAACCTTACAGTACTATGAGTCTGACCAGGCTGCTCATAACCTTACAGTACTATGAGTCTGACCAGGCTGCTCATAACCTTACAGCACTATGAGTCTGACCAGGCTGCTCATAACCTTACAGTACTATGAGTCTGACCAGGCTGCTCATAACCTTACAGTACTATGAGTCTGACCAGGCTGCTCATAACCTTACAGTACTATGAGTCTGACCAGGCTGCTCATAACCTTACAGCACTATGAGTCTGACCAGGCTGCTCATAACCTTACAGTACAATGAGTCTGACCAGACTGCTCATAACCTTACAGTACTATGAGCCTGACCAGGCTGCTCATAACCTTACAGTACTATGAGCCTGACCAGGCTGCTCATAACCTTACAGTACTATGAGTCTGACCAGGCCGCTCATAATCTTGTGTTATGATGAAGCTATCAAGGCTACTCATAACCTATTGAAAAATAATACAGCTCGATGCGTAGTGGAAACCAATTTCATAAACTATATCTAAGTTCTATAGTGTACTCAGGGCTCATCGACTGACTCATGCAAACAATCTTTCTCGGTGACGCCCTCGGCCTGCAGTTTCTCTCGCGTGCATGCAAATGAATAAATGCAAAAGCGCAGTAATTTCACTTCAGCTTTTTTGAGCTGTATGGACATGACACAGGCTTAACTCCTTCATTTCCCCCGAGACACTGACTCAGTTATATGTGTCACACGTCTCAGCAACAGCCTGCACCATGAGGCGCTAACCAAGCGAATTCTGCTTCCTCTATGATGGGCCCCTGCCTGTCAAAAAGCGTCGGGTTCAGAAAGTGCTAATTCTTCCGCCACTGCTCTTGAATCATCGCTCAGACACAAAGTTTTCCCCGTGACCAGCGGTATTCCCTGCTGTCTTTGCTTTTTGCCGCTGCTCAGCACTTAATTGATGTGCCGAAGCAGCTTATTAAACTTCGTTGAAGAAGAAAACAAAAACTCGCACTCCCTGTAGCTCCAAAACAGCAAGAATGAATACCACTGTTCAAAGGCAATTTACTACAGAAAGAAAATGTCGTAAACTTTAATGTAAATATCAAATAGAACAATGTATATGCAATATTATTTTTGAAATGCATATGTGTAAATGACACAAATATTGGATTTTTTAAATTTTTATTTAACTTGTGTACACAGGTTGGGCAAGAATTTGTAAATAAACCAAATGAATTCATAACTTCACAAGGAAATTAGGGGAACCGCCTGAGTCACCAAAGATCGTACAGTTATTAATAATTATGCTTTATAATTAATAATACATTTTCTGATTACTGATGGTCCAGTTACAGCCTGTTTATGCCAAGTCATTCAAGTGGATATTTAGGCAAAAGTTCTCAAAAGTTTTTGCATGCTAGTCTTGGCCACGAATGGAAAGCCCACAGAAAGCTGTATTTACACAATAAATACATATGTATTTGGATCCAGATTTTTGCGACACACTGATTCTCTGTTTACACTGCAAACACATTCTGGATGACACATACAGTGAACTACACGATGCTCACACTTCATAATGGCTTCCCATCTCCTTGGTAATAACTTGTCTGTAACTCTGGTTATGCAACAAAATTCTAATTGTCCTATGAGCGTTTTGGTTTTGGTGTCACGGAGTTTGTTTGGCTGCATAGACGAAAATACAACCAGATTCAATCGCCCTCAAAATTGTATATTAATTGCCTTAACATGTTGCCATTAAGATGTACCATAATTTGAGATGGTAGCTTCATTTTAAGTGCCTGAAGCTAAGAAGGTAACAAATCAGTTGTTTCAGCTGGTGCGAATATCTCATAGTATCACACCTTCCATATTGTAAAACGATATTTTGTCCTTTACTTCCTGTTTCAGTCATGTCTGCTCTTTGTCACAGCTTTGGAAGTACAGCAATGATTATCTGAATCATTTGTGTTTACACAGACAATGGAATGTCCCGTAGCCCAAGTTACTTCTTTTTGTGTTTTTAAATTTGGTTTTAAAACAAAGATCTGCAGCACACTTTCTCTGATTACGCAGGAGGTAGGACTTCAACTTAATCCTCACTAAAGATTCAAAACACTGTGTAAAGAGGGCATTCACAACATACATAGGCACTCAAATTATTGAGTTTGTTGCTATGACATGGTTAGTGAATAGCCTGTGTGTTTCTGTTAGCCTTCACTGTTTGTGGATGGCCTGTGTGTTGCTATGACAGTGTTAGTGAGTAACTAAGTCAGTTATTTCCTCTTACATCTCTGTTTGTTGACTCTTAGACAGGGAAGTGATCATTAGCCCAGTGCTACTCACCTCCAGGTCCCGAGGGCCGCAGTGTATGCAGGTATTTCCTTCATCCTCACATTTCCGCACGTGATTTAGCTAATTGATGTACCTCCATGCTCCAGGAAGTGAGCTAATCAGTGAAATCAGGTGGTGTAGCATGTAGCTAGAGAAAATACCCGCAGACACTGCGGCCCACAGGGCCTGGAGGTGAGTAGCCCTGACTTAGAGGACTATATGAGAGCTTTTAGGATGAGCTGGAGTAAGATCATCTGCTACCCCACCCGCCCCCTCCCCTTACCGTTCCAAATAGCGTACTGCTAATTCCGGTCACAGCTTCATCTCAATCTTAAAAGCTGAACTTCTCAATATGTCAGACATACTCAATTGTACCAGTCACCATTAGTACAGTTTATTTTGGCGCTCTGACTAAATAAGAGTGACCTTTAAAAACTGTGGGAGGGTGCTTCGTTGAGTAAGAGGGAAGTTCTTTTCCTCGGTATGAATCCGGGCCTCCTAATTGCCAGGCCACTGCGGACTCGTTATCCAGTGCTATTCGGTTTTTCTCCCGGGTTGAGCGTGATCTCTGGTTTTTGAGTGGTGTAATGGGAGCGAAAGCTCACTGGTTTTCATTGTTGCTTAGCGTTTATCACAGCACGTGATTGCAGTTGACTCACCTCACCTGATTGCTTGGGTCTGAGCTATTCGCTGATTTTGGGTGGAACAAAAGCCAGCTATGTCCAACGACCCTCCATGACCATTGCTGGCCATCCCTTCATCAGACCCTCAGATCCATATATTACATTAATGTAATATAACAACGTAATAGCTCCATTTATTATAATGTAATATCTCCAGTTGTAACCAGATTTATAGATTACATTTAGTTCCGCAAACCAAGTATTAGGAAATAATACTAAGACTGCACTCTCCACTCACATTTACATCCAGATATTTCACAGACGCTCTTATCCACATTGACTTACAAAAATGCACGATGAGTTCGAACAGTCAAGGTAGTAAACGAGCGTTCATAGCTACATCCAATTATACTTACCACCCAGTCAGTGTAATATACTTAACTGCATTGGTTAACTGTGTGACTTTAAGGATAAATACAGCGGAAAAATACAAATACATTAGAAAATCTATGGCTATGAACAGTTGCTGAAGATAATTTATACCTCAAAACGGCAGAGGGGGATTTCAAAATAGAGAAAAACAGAAACGCTTGTTTGAGAATTCGCTGTAGTTTAACAAACTAACGAACTAACATTTCATTCGTGCTAAACCCGTAAGTTGATAGTTGTTGCTCTTGTGCACTCTTAGCACAAACTTCATGACATTTTGTTCTGTTGATGCAAACACACTGATTCGGTCGTGACTGTACAATGGATAAAAGAACATGACATCTATGCTTTCTGAGCTTTGGTCTCAATTTCACGTTCTTTTCTGTTTGTCATCAGGATATCAGCTTTGATGAACTCTGTATAATCTAAGATTCCTTAGATGCCTTAAAACTCCTGCCATTGCGAACTTCACTTGACAACATGTGACACTCCACCATTTAAACACACCTATGTGAGTGAATACTCGTATTTGATTGGTGGAGTGTCACATGATCCAAAGTGAAGATTCAAAGGAAGACAATTTAACAGATAGGACCACAGACCTGGAATTACATTTGTATATTTATGTTCTGATGTGCGTCTTCTGTGTTTTTGACTTCAACTTCCCCTTACTTAGAATCGGATCAGTTTCCTCGAAAAGGAGGAGCTATAGTTGCCTTTTTCCCAAACATATGTATTTACAACATTTCAAAACATACCGCGTCACACACCAATCCAACAAACACCAACCAAGGCTGATCTCATCCATTCTTAACAATAAATAAAAGACCTGCATGAATTTATTTTGTGGAAATGAGATGTTCTGTCCTCTCATAACGGAAATTCATATTCTAATAAATGCATCTGAAAAAAAAAAGCACAGGTCCCATACTTATTGCTCTTTGATTCTCATGATTCTTAGTTTTTCCATGCATGATTTTTTGTTTATTTTTTTTTTAGGTCTGCTGAAGTTGATATGGATCTCTTTTCCACGTTATTGCGCTGCGGTCAAGTACCACCCAGTTTAACTCAGCCACATCATCTCCCCTCCATGCTCCTAAGCTCCCTCACTGATTGGTTACACTCTCAAGACACTGAGCTCCTATTAGAGTTCATTAGACCGGGGCTCGTGGTTTTCAAAGACGAGTGTAGAGGATATCTGCTGCAAACAGCTATGTGAATGCGGTGGGCGAATTCCGGCTAAAATGATGCACAGGAGATTTGGCTGGAGATCATCAAAGACCAGCGCAAACCGAAGCTCTCAGACACTCATCCAAGTGCACGATGGCGATTTGGTGGACTTTACGTTAATTCATTGGTTGACATCTGTGTCAGGCAGTGTAACCAGCGTGCGATATGGCTACCATACAGGATCCATTCTACATGGATCCACCCTTTTCTGCAGCTGGAAGAAGATCGAGGATGAGTAGGGTTTCAGGGACCTTACCGCGAGTATTATGTCATTTTAGAACACCATAACAGCAATTTTGAAATTTGCGACCCCCCCCCAAAAAAAAAAAACCCAATAAACCCTCTTACTTTCATTACAGTTTCCTTCATTTACCAAACAAACCTGACATAAGCATTCTCAACCATACAATAAGGGCCTGTTTTAGTGAAGCATATAGTACATGCAAAACTGTTTTGCTGGTGCAAAAAGACTATGGCGGCTTGTGACTGGTTGAAGTAGTTCAAAAATCATCGTCATGGAAATTGCATGTGCAAAAATTTAATCTACACTTTCAAATCTCAGAAAATGTGGAGCAGCGGCACAAATTTTCCAAGACTCAAAAATATCCAATTATCAATAGTGATCAATCTAAAGAGGAAAAAGTCCATTTGACAGGAAGTTTCTGTTTTATTGGCTAACTTCATGGTAGTAAAAAAATTAACTTGTTTTGGATAATGTTCTTATTTCGTTAGCATGTCCCCACAGTTCACACATACTTCACACTGACCTCTGACTAAAACTGAAATATCCGTCATAGATGTTATAGATGTTGATATGTCTATGTTTGAGGAGGTAAGCAACCAGTCTAGTGGTAAAACAAAGGTTTCTCACAGGTTCATATTATCACATCCAAAAACAATTTTATTAAAGTGGTGAGATGTGAATTGATGAACTATAGCAATAGGAATGACCACATCATACATAACATCTGAAGTCCACGTTAGCATTCTTTGCAACATAGCTATTATTCACTGGCATTTAACAACTTGTACACATCACAAAGCTATGGTAGTGCGTGGCTGCGTTGCCGTGATCCAGACCGGTGAGTAGCTACGCCCCCTGCATGATCCACACTTCATTTCCTCTCTGATCGACCCGTGATTCAGCTCATCGTGAATGAAATCACAGTAAATAAGGAAACCAGTTCTGGCATTTTCCGTTAGCCCTGGGAGGGGGATTCATGATAAAGAGGAACATCACGATGCCATCTTGTTTCACGTTTCCTGTTCCCTAGCCGGTGTCTCAGATGCTGATTGTTAATAAACAAAAAAAACAGCACCCTGCATAATGTTTGATAATGTAATTACCGATAATCCAGTTTTGGCCTGTTTCTACCTAGTCATTCGAGGAGATATTATTTTCCCTGGGCACCAGAGGTATGTATGGCATGAGGAATGTGCGTAAATCTCTGTTACACCTGATAACTTGTCTGGAAGTTCAAATTTTCCACCACAGACAGGGGCCTGTATAAGCGCATGCCAAAGGTTAAACCCTTCCTTGTCACGCACCCACGTTGTTTAGCAAATTAACTTGCCCCTTCGTACGTTAGACCATGTTCTTCGATTGGTAAAATGTGGCCTGTCATATTAGCTACTGCTATAGTCCCCCATTTTAAACTCACATACAAACACAGACATCACAACTGGAGAAAATATCGGTAATCTCCTGAGATTTCACCTTGAAATCAAATACTTCTCTAGCATGCAATGCAAGGAAGTAGCACACATCTTTGAGAGCAGCAACAGTGAATGTGGATCTTATATGAGCACATTTGTCTTATGTAAGTCGAACCACAACGCACATGCATGCACAACGCACATATACCATGTGGTATACATTGACCAAATGGGCTAGCATAAACAACCCCTGAAAGTTTTTAGTGCGCGGTTACGCATCGCTTGAAGTAGACGTGTTTTTCTGACATGTCATAAAGATGATCAGTTCAAAAATCAATTGAGAAATTTTTGGCGAACCCATGTAAATACTGCTAGTGTTAAATTAACACTGGATATTTTACACTGACACTGTGTTCACTGCAGCCTTTCTGCATTTGGCCTTTACAGAGCTGTCGTTCTGAGCCTTCCACGGTACCTCTCTCCCTGTCCATGCGGAGGAGTAATTATGTCCGCGCCCGATGTGACGGGCACACAAATGAGACCGAGCGGGACCTTCTTCCGCTGAGGGACACCCCATCGAAAGGCCAGGGGCGCCTGATTGATCTGTCCGGCAGGGGCCCCCATCCACCTGCCGTTTCCTGTTAATTGAAATTACCGTCTGCGGTGCCAGAGAATTCAGCTTGTCCTTTAAGTCCTTCAGTCTGTGTCCGAGGGACCGTTCACATACCGAAACATCCTTTAAAAACGTGAAACTGAATGTAAACTAAAAAAAAAACTAACCTCAATGAGGAAATGAATTAATTTGTTATGGAAGGGTATGCTGTCATTCAGAGTGACTCACAATTTAGGGTTTCCTTCTCATATTTTGCGGTTTTTAAATGGTTGGAAAGAGGAGAAAAACTGCATGACTCATGATTTTTAACCACAAACTCATATGATCATGAAGTGGAGCAGCTTTCACACAGCTACTCTCTACTTTTCACTCAAAAAATAGATATTCTTTCCACTGAGTCCACACCATACACTAATACATGTTCTCCGCCAAGCTACTGTTTACTAAACTGGTTCAATGAAATTGGAAATCAGGTTAAACCAAGTTCTCCTTTTTAATAATGTGAGAATTTATAGGGACAATCAGTAAAAACTGAGAGTTAAGTGAACGGTTCAGTTTAGACTGAGTGTTTTGAAGGAAGGACACTGAAAGGTTAACAGGACCATGTGTCGCTTAGCCACCTGTGTTTGGCTCCCTCGCCCAGGGAGTGGCCGTACCTCCTCAGACACGGCCTGTACCCATGGCAACGGCGACGAGCTTGTTTTCCTGGAAACTGCCTCTTGCCAGCCCGCTGGCATGCAGGTTATTTTGTTTTAGGTCGCGGTAAATCCGTTTACCACCCACACGCATGTGATTACGCGCTCCGTAAACACAAAACATAAGGATTCGCTTCAGGGACCTTCACATCTCAATGTTGTCATTCAAACACTGCAGCCTGCCTCTGTCTCTAACAGTCCCAGCTCTTAGTGCAATGCTGAGAAACACTGTGCTACGCTGAATAAATGAGTACCATTTATTTAAGAACATGCACGGAAAAATGTTCAGCATTAAATCAGCTCTGACCATGTTGTATAAGCCTATATAGATCACATGCCCTGTCAAAGGTCACATGACATTGTACGTATTTCTGTTCAAATGTGTCTATTTAGATTCATTCTGCCACATTCTACTTAGGTGAACTTGTTGAAACATAGATATAAAATAAATACAATACATTTACTGTGGAGTTGTGTATGGTGAAACAAAATATATTTAGAGCCTGGTTTTTTAAAGCATGTAGTACATGCAAAACTGTTTAGCTAGTGCAAGAAGACTATGAGAGCATGTGATTGGTCGAGGTAGCTTGTATGCTCCAATCACAAATCTGGTTGCTGAAATTGCATGTGCAAACATGTTAACACGTGCTAAAGGCTTTGATAAATCTTGCCCTTAGTTTACGTTTGCCCATTCCACACTAAAACGGAAATGGAGGTGGGATGGGTAACTTATAAGGTGGCATGGGGTATAAAACATTCAAAACAAAGAGGCAAGAAGCCTGTACCATATATGAAATATACGCATAAGGGTGCTTATATCATTTGCATGTCACTGAAATGTTGCCCGACCCATCCTAAATGACATTCTCCAGCATAGTTAGATGGATCAGCTGTTTTTATGATATCACCATTCATCATTCATTCAGTCAAGGAGAACAAACATCCTGTAGGCCAACGCAAATTGACATTGTCGTGTCACAAACAGCTAATCTTACTCATAAACGCCAGCTACGGACTTCCTCCTGTTGTACGCACTCGATGCTCTACGCGAGCCCAGTGTCGCTGTGCAGGATAGACCACGGACGTATTTTATTTTCAGCTCCCGGCTCCCAGTGTTTGCTGAACAAGAGAAGGAATTGAAGGATCAATACTCCAGCGTGCTTTAGCAAACTAACAACGCCCAGCACGAGATGTAAGCTATCACGTCACCAGGCCCTGAAGAATCCCGTCTGTCTACACTAAACGCTATTTACATTTATTCCTCATGCACAGTTTATACAGAACATACATTTTCAGAAGCTGAACCACTAAGCGGTCATATATTGAGATGGACCAGAGAAGCAGGGCCTACTATTACGGAACAAAATAACTCTTTACTAGCTTTCATGTGTGTTTATTTAGTAGATGCTTGTATTTAGGTGGACTTTTCAAGCCCTTTTTTTAAATATATTGTCCATTTATACAAGTAAAGAGAGGAATAAGTGGGAAATATGTGATAAGAGGCCTAAAATGGTGAGAATTCTGCCTCACCGGTTGGTGCTTGCCTAAAACAGTGCCATGGATTTACTTACTCGGCCATTACACCAGCATGATTATGGTCTACAGAAAGCTTTCAGCACGAAAACATCCCCAGAAAAAAAAGGCTTTGTAGATATTTTCGTGGCTCTTAAAATAACAGGCATGCGTGCGAACGCGAATATCTTCTGGATTGGTTCCTCGTGTCTCTTCAGCTGGGACAGCAGTCATTTAGTTTCGTAGATATTTTGGTGCCTCTTCGAATAACAGACATGCGCGCTACCGTGAACGTCGTACCGATTGTTTCCTTGTGTTTCTTTCGCAGGAAAAAAACACCTCCTTGCTGACAGAGTGTACGGTCACAAGGCTGTTGCATGGTTTGCGTCCTGTTTTACTGCAGATCTGCTGAAACAGTTTATAGCGCTTCCTGTGGTTCTCTGTCCTCAACCCAGTTTATCAGCTTCCTCTGTTATATACATGTAGCTGATTTGTATGGCACTAGCTTACAGAATGGATTGAAATAACATACAAAGGAAATGAAGTATTCAGTAGAAGCTCTTATCCAGAGCAACATACATCGTTCTAAATTTCTACACACAATCCATACATACAGCTTGACATTTCCGTAGTAAACTGAATTAAGCATTACACTCCAGTGTGCAACAGCAATGCCATACCTGGGAACCAAACCAATAACCTTGGGATGACACGCCCAGCTTCCAAACCATGACACTACTGTCTTTAACGGAAAAAGTCATTCTAGGAAGCAAGACTCATAGCTTCTATTGTCTCCACTCCAACATCCTGTATCCGTCTTAAATACGGAAGGTTCTGGTTGGAGGTGGGACTGCTCTGAACACTCTTTTCACATTGAGTCTGACCTCCTCCGTTCAGGTAGATGGTTATAAAGCACTCGTTCAGTCAAACTGAACTGGACAAAGTTTTCTGTTTTATCCCTATCTGCTATCAGTCTTCCTACATGATCATTTAAGTAATAATGTTATATTTAGTACTGTCTTGCCTACTTGCATATAGGCTACTACTATACTCGTAACATAGCATTTTGTTCTTATCTATAGCTTATTGGGTGACTTTTATTTATTGATTACCTTTTCCATCTCTTATCTCTTCATTGTGTGTTGGTGTGTATGTTGGCCTTGACTACAAACTGCTGAGTGTATTTTGTATTGTTATCCTTTTTAACCTAAAGGCACTGTATATTTCCCTTTTGGGTTAAGGTGGTTGATTTATTTATTTATAATTGATACTGAAGCAATCAAACACTTTATCATATGGTTTCACTGCTAATTTACAGTACAGAATGCCCATGACCACAATACTCAAAAATGCATCTACTTCAACCCTGTAATAAAAGGATGCCATGTCTTGTGGAAAAAGAAGACACTAAACATGAGTGTGCCGCTTTCTGACATCTCTTTGGTCTTTTGTCTTTGCAGTGGAGAGACTCAAAGTAATGTACAGAGATCAATAGATTTTTGTGGTTAGAGCTGAATTCCTTGCATATCATTCCTCTGCTATCATTAGAATTCCTACAGTGTTTGAAATGTCGTCTTTTGTTTTCAGTGGGAGGGACTGCAGCTCAATGACTGCTCTGATAGAAGAAAAGTATAGTTCCCGATGAATAAAACAATCTGCGTGTGCAAAAAAATGTAAAATAAACCGAGTCGATTTTATTGAAAGGCGAAATATATAATATGAATGAGAAAGTATAAGCAAAAGAATTACAAAGTGTATGTGTACGCAGAACTACATTTCTTCAGCGCAGGTCACAGATGAAGTCATGTTTTGAAGTCACATTAGAGCACTTTCTTTTTTGTTATTGACACAAGAGCGAATGTGAGCTCATTTCTGATGAAATGGAACGCTTGGAATCCACTTCCAAATTCTTCCGCCTCAGTAAACACATTCCAGGGTAATTACTCCAAGCCGGACGTGCAATTCGGCAGAAGAAATCTGTCCCAACGCCCGGCTTTCCTGACGAAGCACGACGCTGCAGTTGTTTCGAGTTACGTAAAACAGACCTTAAAAATATATCAATCGGTTTTTGAAGAAGGCCTACGACATACTACTCAGAACTTGACATACCAGCAATAAAAAGAATCGGAGACGCTATACCTCTGCTCTTGCAGGCTGTATAATTACCGAGAGTGTTGTTTTACTGACAACACAGCTCACGTATCCAAGCTGGGTGTGACAGACATACTTTAAATGTACGCTGTGACGCTTATTACGGATGATTTAGCCTATCTGTATTTCAACTTGTTCCAAAATAAATGCTGCGTCCGTCTTCAATCACACAACGGATTAATTTTGTTCTGAATGTAGGTGAAAACAGATGTTTCTTATTTCTAGTAGCCCATTGGGGTCAAAGGATGTAAGTATTTCAAATCCACCAGCAAAACATCATTATTTCACTCACACAAGAGGTCGTAAAACGGAACTACAGGGTGGTGACGTAAGAATTTGAGGAACTATCTGGAAAATTAATTCTGTCTTTTTTTCATCATTGACTTAATGGACAGGAAAGCTACGTCGCCACTATGACATATGCAAGAACGCAGGAGGAAGTGAACGTTAAGGAGGAACATGTAGGAGGAAGATAAAAAGTGGACCTGTATAGCTGTAACACTTTCACTGACATGTCAGTTTTCCGACTTGACACACTGTGAATCGGAGAATCACCATTTTCAAACTACAGGATGCTGGGGTTATATTGGAAATTGCTTGACTGTACATGTGTGGTAAGTGAATGTAGTGATAGCAAAATTTTTATGGATATTTACATGACATGTCACCCACAGAGTCTCCTGTATCCTGGTGTGAAAGTCATGCCTTTCGGTGTGCTAGCGTCACCCGCGCCTGCGTCACACGCTGTCAAAAGAGAACAACGCTACTTTTACTTCTACATTTCCTCTTCCTTAAACAGGCATGCCTGTCACTCAACGTGCAGAGTGTTCTCAACGAGCTGAACACCATTCATCTAAAATACTACTGACTGCTTTCACACTTTAGACTGCAGTCATTTAAAAGCTGTCGTACAAAAATGTTTCTCAAGTTATAAGAGTAGGGCACTGACATAGTTGTTCTGGTGGTTCAGAAGAAGAAATACTTTGTGCGGTGCACATATTAATGTGGTGAGGGGTGATAGACAGACCTGATGGGTCTCTATGTGGTGTTAAATTAATGGTGCTACCACATGCAAACATACTCTATCGGCCCAGGTATGTCCCACTTATCCAAAAACGGCACAGTGCAAGTTCTGGCTGTTTCTCCAAATTCGAAAAGATGGCAACAGGGAAGCCGGTTGGCACGATCAGAGAAATCAGAACCGTGAAGAATCTCCTGAAGGTCTTTTGAGTTGGATTTGTTGACAAAAAGGAATTGGGGAAATGTGTCCGGCAGAGGCAGCAACGGCTGAGTAGGAACGAAGGTGCAGGGGGGAGGGCAAATGAATGAGTTTAAAAAGTCAGGCTAGATCTGGATCCCTGATAATGCACTGCTATTGCAACCTTGAACAAGGTACTTGACTGAAGTTGCTTCAGAGCTACAATCCAGAAGTAGAAAAGGATAATGTGAACTGTGAGCTGTTCTGTGTAAGGGCATTTGACGAATGTCTAAAAAGGCGATGTGTTTGATATTATCCGGAGTGACTGGATATGAGACCATGATCCAGTCCTGAGAATATCATGTACTTCACAACATGCCATCCTACGGCCCATAAGGATATATAATAACAGTGTGCATACCATTTATAGATTATCCAGCACTGGGTCAAGCCTAGACTTGGAACACCACAAGGGTCTCCGCTTCTACTGCACAACCTGTTAAACGTGTTCCAATCGTTGGCAGTTCTCTGTTATAAAAGATATCCTGATATCAGCATGGATTTTACCATTAATTAATTTGCAGCTATGTCACCGGAAGCATCTAGGCCTGCTGATAAAACGGCACCTGAAAAATCTTTTGTTGTTTACCTTGTTGAGCCCATTTTATGAGTTTACCTCTCTACCCTCTTAGCCTCCTTTTGCCCTGGATTGATTATCTAAACCTTTTTCTCACCAGGAGCCAATTTGGTTGCCCTTTTGGTACTGCCCTTTTTGGTCTCACAAAGGCACTGTATAGCTTTAGCATGACCTTCTTTCATTCATCTTCAATACTTTTTGCTGGTTTGCCCAACATCCCATTGGCATTTTTACTGCTACAGCACAATGCTAGATTAAACTTCTACTCTCATGTTGCTCTTCTTATGAAACAATCCTGTCTCATTTTCTTGTGCCCCAAATGCAGTGTAGATGCAATTTAACTGACCCCAAATGCTGTACTTCTAAAATTTTCAAGAGGGTGGGAATGGAGGCAGACCCAAAATGGAGTCTGAACATGTGACTCTTCAGTTTGTACCAAAATACAGCCAGTGATTCTAGTATCCTGCCAACCGAGGGAAGATCATCCCACCACCAGGGGGCAGTGCAGCCAATTAGTATGACGTGGGGGAAGATTCATAGTGCTTTAGTTCAGAGCCACCTTGTATTCACTTTAAGGCTTTCAGGAGACGCACTAATCCCGAGAGACTTACACAGCTTAAATTTTTGCACACTATCAATTTATGCAATTAGATATTTGCTGAATATTTACTCAGGTGTAGATGTTCAAAGATAGAATGTCAGTGCCCCACCTAGCAATAGTTACAAAACAGCTTCCCATCAGAGGTCGATCCCCACCCAAAAATATTAACAGACTATACCGAACAAACACGACAAATATTACAATTTTCATGTAAATTAATTTTATTATGTAAAAAAAAAAGTAGACACGCACTTCTCAGCGCCCTTCACTTTTACATTCATTATCATCACACGCAGGCGCTTCCTGCTCCAGCACTTTGTGGTAAGCGTTATTTTCACAGCATCGATTTTACGCCCAGGGATGTGAAACCGCCGCATTATTTAAACATGAAGTAGCTGCACATCAATGCAAAAGAGGACTGAGCAGGGAGGCTTTAGATTAAAAAATAGCGGGTAGTACTGACCCTGCAGGTAACCGAATCATTATACCTTGTTTTAAAAATGGCCCAAGGGAAACGTGGGAAACATAACGTTTTGAATGAACATCTCATTCATGAATGTGACAGTCATTCGCTCAGTCTCAGGTGGGTGTGACCGCCTCGCCTGGGGCAAAGTCAGTCAAATTAGCTGTCAGTAACTGGTGGGACCGCCAGTGTAACTGAGTGAACAGAATAAACGAGAAATGTGCACTCTAATCAGACGGTAGTTTATCGTATCATGCACCACTCTCTATTTAATGAGACTATTCCCTAACTGGGGTATCCAGAGTGAAAAAAATAAACAGATAAACTTCGACTGCTGATTTTAACCAAGACAATTTTAAAAGGTAAGTACCGTGTCACACTTCTCTAGCTCTGTTGTAAGAAGGAAACGCGTATTGTTAAGTAGCCTAACTTTATCAAGCTTTTGCAGCGTGGCATGTAAGTTTTTAGACGTCGATTGCTATATGAGTTAGCGAAAGCCGGAATTTAACTGCCCGTAACCACTTTCGCAGAATTTCCACGGTACACAGTCCACGACACGAAGTTAGAATGTATGTGCTGATAGTGGCCTCTTTGATTCATATCAGTCTTCAGGAGGACGTGTGGTTGCAATCTTACCATAACTAACCCAAACTCTATTATTTTTAGACCTCAATGAATATTGAGGAGAAGAATTTTAATTGTTTCAGAGTGCTGCACAATGTCACACCATTTTACGTGGTGCATCACCGAAGCATACAGAAATGGGTGTGCCACAAATGCGCCTCTTTTTTTTGATTAACCTTCCCTGGGGGGTGCATGACCAGAACCGCAAGAACGAGTTAGTGAAATAAAACCATACCCCTCCATAGACATGTACCAAAACAGTTTTATCCAAACGCATTGTAACCGCGACGCATTTTTATGACTGAGTAAGAGAAAATCGCGCCTTGCGTTATTCCCATCAACATATCTACAGATTAATATTTCTCAACATAATGGTGAATTGTCAGTTATTCGTTCGCGCTGGTAGCCTGTATAGTTTAAACGGGGCAGTTACACAGAGCTTTTACGGAATTATAAATCATTCTGATTTGACGGTTTTCATACAGGCATATAGAGGCACATTCCTTTAAATAAGGCTCACACGTTTTTGTTCTTCACCTCTTACCGACTTGTTTGGGATTTCCCATTCTCACATTCATTCATGTGGTTTGTTGGGCGCGATAGAGCGACTAATTCAATAGATACAGAAAGAAAGGTGCTTTCCAGATGTCTTTTATATGAGAGAATGGCCTTACATCGCAGCTAGTCTAAACGTGTCTGTCTATAGCGGCCTAAAAATGCAAGTTAGAATGGCATCACTGTACCCCGATACTGCCATGATGAAGTAGTCTACGTTTTGTGCCCTTTCTTGGACTGCAAGTGTACATTATAGTTATTTTGTCTCTCGCAGACAATGATTTCTACAGTTCTATATTTCATCTATATCAATAAACAGAGCATCGAATTTATGCGCCAAGATGGAGCTCGGAGTTTCATTGCACACGTTTCGCTCGTCGTCTCCCTCAGCTGTAATTATGGAAATGCCACGCTGGGGAGGGTTTTAACCGTAAGTTATCCACAGAGGTACTAGGTGTGTTTTAATGGATTTTTGTTTTGTATTTTCTTTACAGCTCACCACAGTTGTTCAACAGGTTTCATTTATTCACCGATGAATCACCTGCCAGGTATACCAAAAGCTGGCTCAATAAGATAGCTGGATAAATATTTAAGTAATATGTAACTGACTTAGTTCACAGATAGTACTGAACTGTTGTTGTGCATTTTGAACACGTAAAATTGATTTAGAGCTAGTTTGCTGGACAGAAAGGCCTGTTTGTCGTCATAATATTTACCAAAGCTAGACGGATAACCACTGAAGGCGCCTCGTGGTACACCACCCAGGCGACCGAGCCAAAACTAAATCATACTCAAACAAGCCCAACTTCTCTCTAAAACATGAATACTTTGACTGTGCACAATATCATGCAAATACGTGGCATGCAGATTCAACACAGCTTCCCTTTAACTCATCCAGACCAACTTGCAATCGAATAGGGCTGTAAAATGGTACTAAACACATTCACGCAGACACACAAAGTTTGATGAACGTACGATTTTATGTCTCCAGTAGATTAAGGACCGCATATGGTGGGTGGGATGAAAATGGTAGTGCAGTATGTATTAATATGAGTTACTGTATTTAATGAGCTATTTCCAAAACTATGATATAGATTATCACAAGCAGGAACAACACTGACGTTTTTTAAAATGACAAGAAAAATCCATCGGCAAGTTTCTATGAATATGGGTGCTAACTTAGAAGGGCTAAATGAGGAATCGAAACATAAAATAGCTCGAGCTAAAAAAAATTCTACCTGTAACTTACTGATTTGAACCAAATATTTATTGTGAAAAGGAAAGCATTTCTGTTGGTTCATACAATTCAGTAATTCATGCGATATGTTGCTCAATCCATTTTTGTTGTCACAATACCTTATTTTCCTATAACCACTGCTAACCATTTAATAATAATAAAAACATACGGTTAACCACGTAATCATCCTATGAATTTGAGTCGTTACACAATACCTTGCACTCTCATCATTATCAGTACTGCAACATACAGCTGCGTTCTTAGTTGGTACTACCTTGTTGAAGAACAGGTCAACTTTTAGAAGCACATATGTGTAGTGCAGAGTTCGTGGAAACCAGCTACTCAAAGTGGGAAGTGAATCATTTTGTGGAGTGATATGTGACGAAAGCGCCCTCTGCTGGTGATGTAGCTGCATCGCATATAATCTGTTTCAGGGGCATGATTACAGTACATGCTTAAATACAATTATAATTGAACAAAAATTATATTTCCAAAAAAGATATGAGTATAATACACTGGTTAAATATTCATAAACCATTTAGTTTTTTAATGATGAAAAACATTTTTATATGTCTTAAATGTGTTTATGAGAAACAAGTAGGAACATTTTTTAGATGTTATCTTTCCAACAACAACCGAAGAACAAAACAAAGTTTTAATTGAACAAAGCTATTGGGCTATATACATGAAGCAGTTTTACTTGGGTGTGTTAATTAAGAAACTGTGTCTCTATTTCCAGACAACGAATTAGCTGTAAGAGTGTGACCAGGCTCAGCTACTACAAAGTGTAACATAATGCTTTGGCGCCACCTAGTGGAAGCAAGTTGACATTGTCTTTAAGCTTCCCTCGTCAGTAAGTGTTTGTCTTGGAGTAACTTTAAGCATTCTGGATTTATTTGAAACTCTTATCTGTGGTACAATGGATTCTTATATAGTGCTTTATTCCTGTAGTATTACTTCCTGCTACACAATTAATTGTATTTGTTTTCTCTCATGCAGTATTTTATGATAAGCTCACAAGTTCCCATGAGAAATAACAGTGGAAAAAAAATTCTGTTCTGTTCTTGTTGTACCCTATTAATTATGTAGGAGAGCTTGACATGTGAAAGTGCTTTGATCTTTTTGGCAGGTACCTTTTAGTGTTTATTGCATTATTAATATTTGATTAAACAATTTTTGAGCAGGGCTTGAAGCCCTATGTTGTTCATTATGCTTACAAACTGTTAGCTCTTTGATTAGTTGGAGTAATACAGTGACAAATTTAGAGCTGGGCAAGCTACTTAGAATGTAATTGTCATGTAAAAGGCCAGAAAAGTATCAGTAGTGCAAATTACAGTCTGTTACCTTAAAAATACACACAGTGTTAGTACAGAGAAAAGGATATACTCTATGTCAGCTTGTTTATTGGGAAAACTCATTGGGATATATTTATTCACATGATATATACATATTCATTTGATAGCAGGAATTTGAATTTGAATCCCTGACATTTTATTTTTTTCTATACTTTGCATCACCTGCACTACATAGATCTGTCCACTTGGGGTGCTGCTCACCCATGAGCATGTAGCGAATGGGACCCATGGAATTATGATGTCATAAAGGGAGATGGGGGTGGGGTTAAAATGTGATGAACACTTGCTCTGTTGCCCTTTCGATGCCCTCTTTAGTTTGTCGGTTTGGTTGGTTTGTGAAAGACTTGTTAGACTTGAGTATTTCATGGTTATCTTTGGTCACTCAGAAGAAGGGGTCCTATTTGTTTGTTTTAGCACCAGCCCTGTAAAGTTTTGCTTCGGTGGTGCTCAACACCAGATTCTTCAGGCAACTCAAACTATCAGCTCCTGTTCTCCCTCCTGTCCTCTCTGCTTCTGTTCCCCTGGAGGTTTGAATGGGGAACAGGACTCTTCCAGCACTGTACTACAGTACTAGGCAAAACATCCACTGCTATAACTTTGTGCTAAGTCACACCTGTTTCGGTCATTAGGAAGCCGGGTGGCAGGGTAGTACATTGGCGAGGGAGGGATCTGAGCCTGCAACCCTGAGGTGGTAAGATTCAACTCCTACACAGAACGCTGCTGTTGTACCCTTGAGAGAAGGACTTTCCCTGTACTGCTTCGGTTCATATTCAGCTGTTTAATGGATAGTGTGTGAAAAATGCAAGTTGTGGGTTGTTCTACCTTACAGGTATTTAGCTGATTTGATTTTTTCAAAAACAACTCGTCTGGACTAGCCTGGGGCTAATCCCTCCTGGGGTAATGTGGGGTTGGGGGGCCTTACTCAGGGACCTAAAAGCTGCACTCAGGCTTGAATAACTAAGATTGTTTCTGCTGGTCAAATACCTGAGACACTCGGCTATGGCTCACTTTATAATGCTGACATTTGAGAACCACCAGTTTTGAATAAGGGGAACAGATAAGAATCAAATCATGTTTGAAGCCAGCGATCATGACCACGAAGGGACTCGAACCCTCAATCTTCTGATCCGAAGTCAGACGCCTTATCCATTAGGCCACGTGACCACATACTGCATATAAATGAGTCAAACTTTCAGTGTTAAGATGGTGTGGCTAAATATCTGGTGAGCCTACATAATCTGTGGCTGATTTGCATTGTCAGAGGAGCAGGGGAACTCTTGTGATGTCATAAAGGGTGACACTAAGGTGTGGGCGGGGCTGTTCTGCTGGTTGTTTTTCTGACTTTGGTGCCTGTCTGTGCGCGTGTGACACACTAACCCGCCCCCCTCCCCAAAGACTTTGGGAGCAATTTAGATTTCCTTCGTCCCCCACCTTCCCACCAAAAAAACCCAGGTGTATCTGGTTAGTGCAGATATTTTAGACTTCCTTGGATGTGCCCTTTTGAAGAATCTATGTTATTGCCCTCTTGAATCGCCCACCCCCCGTACAAAAAATATCTGATAATACAAGTGAAAATACTCTGATTATGAATGTGATTCCCTGGGTTGTTGGCATGTGGTTCACATTTCATAGGTTTCCCAGGCTGGTGTGGGGGCGGTGTTTTGCTCTGTGGCTGGTTGTGTCATTTCCTGAAAAGCTCCTCACTGCTCTAGCAGTCATGATGACGGAATTCTTATGACTGGAAGTTCAGCCATCGTATCATTGCTTCCATACCAGATTCTGTAGAAAAGGATGCCGTTTTTGCATGAATTCCATCGTTTTCCAACCCTGAGCTCCACCACAGTGGCGCGATTCACGTGATGACTAGCCCTCATTTCTTTCCACACTGTGGATGGAACCCCAATTAAATGCTGTTTACGTCATCTGAGGATGATGAAATCAGCCACGTCTTTGGTTCATGTATCAGCAGGCTCCTTTCCAACCAGGAGTGGCCGCTAGAGAGCGATGAGACTAATGAACGTAACCAGCTTACCCCTTATTGTTACCCAGGGAAGTCTAAGCCAATTGTGAACTCCCCAGTGTGGACCTCAGGCTATAGCCGGTGTTATACTTTCCATGACCGCGAGTATGCGAGGCTCTGTGCGGATGTCTGTGTACCCTCAAATTTTTTGTGTCCTACGCTACAAGAGCACCAAGTGCGCATGTGCTGGATAACCAAAATGGATGCTGGGTTTGAAGAGAGGCTGTTTGAAGAGATCTGTCGTTACCCGTATCTTTACAACTCGTCTTTAACACGATATGAAGACAGTCATATGTGTAACAATCCGTGGAGGTGTCTTTGGTGTTTATTGGCAGCTGGAAAGCCAGCTGAAGTGTGTTACCGCCACCGACTGGACTGGAGTTCCTCCTGTAGACGCAGGTCTACTCCGCATGTGTGGAAGCGGACTCTAAGCGGACTAAAAGAGTAGTATAATAGAAACAGCTACGTATCCTCGGTGTCCGTAGTTGCCTGCGTACGCACCCGAAAGGGTGTATAACTGTGCCTTATAGCTACTAATGGAGCAGCTGGGACTCAAACCCCCAGTCACAGGGCTCATGTCTGCCTTCTGATCAAGCATCTTAGAACCCAGAAGACAGCAGACTGATGGCTGAATGATGTCTGCGTTGACGGTTTTCATAGTAACATACAGGGATCACAGTGTCATAGTATGCGATTAGTCAGACAGGATATAAGATCATGGTATTTCGTGGGTGTGGGAGACAGAGAACGGTTGGTGAATGTGGGTGATCTTCGGCATGAGAACGGGTCCATTTTGACCCTCACCGGCTTGAGGCTTTTGTAAACCACCCTGCTAATGACCCATACCTAGACAGACATCTCTCTGTTTTAGGCCTCTGATTGGCCAAAGTAACCAGCCCTCTCGATTTAGGCCAAAACCGGATGACGCTACTGCCTCAATCCCACAATAACAGCTCTGTCCAGTGTAATACGAAGTATATCATTCTGATTGGATGCTGGAGTTTTGCACTGTCGCATGCAAGGGCGTAACAATGAATTCTTTGGGGGGGGTGTTGTCCCCCCCAATATTGAGAACATACCAATGTGTCCCCCCCCCAAATATACGACAATATGTTAAATATGTCCTGCTTTTATGAAAATTGTCTGATTATGAATGTGATTCCCTGCGTTGTTGGTATGTGGTTCACATTTCATAGGTTTCCCAGGCTGGTGTGGGGGCGGTGTTTTACTCTGTGGCTGGTTGTGTCATTTCCTGAAAAGCTCCTCACTGCTCTAGCAGTCATGATGACGGAATTCTTGTGACTGGAAGTTGAGCCATCGTATCATTGCTTCCATACCAGATTCTGTAGAAAATGATGCTGTTTTTGCATGAATTCCATCGTTTTTCCCACCCTGAGCTCCACCACAGTGGCGCGATTCACGTGATGACTAGCCCATATTCTTTCCACACTGTGGACGCACCACCAAGTAAATGCTGTTTATGTCATCTGAGGACAACGAAATCAGCCATGTCTTTGGTTCATGCATCAGCAGGCTCTTTTCCAACCAGTAGTGGCCGCTAACGTTTCCGGTAACTGTTACTACTATACATTGCATCTGTACTGTTCTTTATACACTTACGATATAGCTAGCTAAGCATCAGACTTTTCAGTGTAAATGCACAGACTTTTATTTTGAGACAACTCAACAAAATACAAATTAAGTTGGACTTACTTAAAAGTCCATAGCACGTTTTTTTGTGAAAGGGATAATCTGTGATTTCGACATTAGTTGTTGTTCTAATCATTATATTTACATCGACATGCTTCGGGTGTGTCATTTTGCCCCATTGAAAGCTGTCCTATATGCTACTACTGGGAAAGGGATCATTTTAATTAAGTGTGAATAAAGTTAGTTAAACAGTAAGCAACTGACTAAACCAAAACGAAATGGAGGAGAAACCACTATTTAAGAGAAATCACTGACTATTCCTTTAAATGTGAATTCAAATGGTCAATGTAGTCCTCAAAACTATGCTTTAATTGTGCAAATTGTCATATATACTGAAAATATCATAGAATTGTGGGAAATGCACTTTAAAAAAATTTTGGGGGAGGGCTCTCATTTGGACCACCCCAATGTCAATAGCATGGTTGCACCCTTGGTAGCGTGGCACGCACACAAGGGGCAATTTGCTGGCTTAATGGCGCTAATCTAATTTGGTGTGAAAGACACATTTGGTGATGCCGCCATATTTGTAACTCTTTACATTATGGTTATTTAGCAGATGCTTTCATCTGAAGTGACTTTCAGTTGATTAGACTAAGCTGGGGGAGCAATGCAAGGTAAGGGCCTTGTTCAAGGGCCCAAAACTCGCATAGATCATATTGTGGTTTGAACCACCTTGAACACTCAGGGTCCCAGTCAAGTACCTTAGACGGTAGAACACAAACCATCCCGGAGAAGAGGTAAAAAGCGTTGATGGATCATGTCCTGCCCAGGTTGGATGGAGAAGCTCAAGATGGAGGAGCTCCAGACGGAGAAGCTCCAGACAGCTTCTCTTCCAGACGTCCCCAGGTTCTTATACCCTCCGCTTGGGTTGGGCTGAGCTGTGGAGAACCCTTTTTGGCCCACACGTGAACACTGAGTCACCCTGGATGGGGGTTTCCCTTCACAAACAAAGAAAAGGAAATTGGAAGATTGAGTGAGCTCTCTGCCTGTCGGCCTACACGGGACATTAATTAGCCCTCTGAAAGCCTCATCTGTTCGTTTCCGAGGAGGGGGTGGGGTGGCGGGGTTGTTTTGTCTCAGATACAAAGGCCGGCCATTCTTTGCCTGGGCCTGACTCACCTCCTCTCTTCCTGTGACTCAGGGAGAATAGTCGGCCCGGGCCTCCTGGAGTCTTATCTGCGACTGGTCTAAACAGACCCCCCGTTGCTCACCCACTCTGAGCTGCTAAAAGGGACCTCGGCGATAAGCTCTGGCTTTGGCCAAACTGGAAGCTTTCAGAGAAAGAGACATGGCGAGAGATGTGGCAACAGGATAGAAACGCTGGTCATGCCCTTTCAGATAAACACATCAAAGACCTGATGGACAGATTCGATTAAAACACCAACTCACCTTCGTGGAAAACGCACTTTATCTCCACTGTTTTAACCTTTTAACCCTCTGTGTGATGCACTCACAAAGATAAGAATACTCAAAGACGTGCAACAAGAAACGTGAGGTCATTATGGTTTACAGAGCACACATTTCAGGAATGTAGCCTTCAACTGCACCGACTGTTTCCTTCTTTTGTCTCTGGTAAAGCAATGTACAGGCAACTCCTATATGCAGGTCGAAAGCAGTTATTCTCACAGTGTAGTTTTTTCTTTCATTTTAACAGAAGTTCACATCAATAAGAAAGATGCACTCTCATTCACGCATTATTCATACTTGAGGGATCACATGGTCAGGCAACATTGACGTGTTTGTTTTTTTTTTTGTAAATACTGTTTGCTAAGTCAGCGATCAAATGAAGAATGTTTCGTGAACTCATGCGTCACAACTATGCTTCCATTTTGTGATTATTTTTTTCATGTGAAATCAGGAATTAAGTTTGGCTGGAGTATTACTTTGAGATGACTTCATATTGTTGGGTAGAAAAATGAGGGTAGAAAAATGATATCTCTACAGTGTAATGAAGAAGCACCAGACCACGAGGTGAGGCCAGCCCTTGGAAAGACTTCGCCACACCTGTGAAGAAGCAGATCTGTGGCCAGGGACTGGTTCAAACATATTCAGGTTGTGTAAGTTTTTTTAATCTCTGAATTACAAGACACTGAATGAATGCATCTTAAGACAGTGTTAAACCCACTTTAGATGTTCACAATAACGCAATGTTAGGTTGGCTTCCTGAGCAAGAATACAGAAACAGCACACAAATCACAACACGCATAATATTCATAAGCCTTTAATCAAAACATAACACAAAGTTTCATTTCAGTAGTTGCACTTACCGGAGAGGTTTCTGGAAATTTTTGTACACGGCTTTGATGTCGTCTCGTTGTGTGTCATCCGGCCTTCAGCTGTGTTCCTTCACTGGTGTTTTTTACGGGCCAGTGAGAAGATACTTCTGCATCCTGTCATGTCACTGTCAAAACCTTGATTTTTTTTTTTTTTACCAAAGACTAGAGCTAGCGCTGAAGACACTGTCACATGACCACCCTGCATATTCCAACATACATTTTATGAAAGCATTTCAGAAGTAATAAGGGTGTTTCATGTATTTTTTGGATGGGTGATACCTTAGTGTCACCTGAAAAACAACACAGCCCTGTGCACACAGATGTGCCTCCACCATTTTACTTTTGCCCATCACTGACTGAAATTAAAATGGTGGAAGCACAAGTCACTTTGTTGCTGGAAAAAGGGTATGAATCGCATATGAAATACATATATAAATATTTTAATTAAATATTGACCCTTCCCAGGTTTGTAGTTAAACCATCTCGGTGTCCTTTGTCCTGTGAATGAGAGCAAAGATTCTATAGCACACCAGATATATGGTCTTGGCCACTGAACCTATCCCCCAATAATCAACACTCTATTCCCAATAATCAGTCACTGAGGTGCCCTCTTGTAGCCTTGCTAGCCATTATTACAGACAAACAGGCCTGGCCTTTTTTTGTAATACATCACCCTATGGAGTCTGGGGTTGTATTTGCATAATTAACACTGAGGCACATCTGTGTTCCAGGGTCTGTTTGGTTATGCCTGTTGACTCTTCTCACCCATTTTAGTGGTTTTCTGTTGAAAATGAACTGAAAGGTGAAATTCCTGAGCGTCAATCTCTTATTAACTAGTCAGCTGGGGTACCTACTTTAATTCCCTTAGCTTTTCAGAATCAGATTCAAAATCAACTGTCTCGTTAACGTTGCTTGCTGAAAATATTAATCAGTATGGTCAGTGTGCAAATAATTTTGAATTAGTTATGAAATTAATAAACTGACAAGATAGCTTAAACTCTACTGAATTCCTAATTCCTAACAAGCATTCCTAATTAGAAAGGCCTTTGGCCTTCCGAGTACTCAGTTGTCTTTGGTGACGGTAAACAACTAAAAAAAAAATCATCTTTTCTAATGTAGTTCTGTGGGAGGTCCAGTCTCAACATGGTATCCTATCGTTATGTATGGCAGACTTTATAATCGATGGCTCTGTGGTAGAAATCCATTTTGAATCTCCTTGACTTGAGGTTGTGAAATCTCCGGCTAGTTTTTTTTTCTTATTTTCAGAATAATTTCTGTTTGACTTGTCAGTTAGTCAGAAGAAGATGGCAGTGCTCAGATTTCTGAAGTACAGTAGAGCTCCGGCAGGTGCAGAAGAATCATTTATAGAAGCCGACTGCGCATTCACATCAGAGCTATGAAACGTGTTTTGGGTCACACCACGTAAAACACTCCACTCATGTCTTTCTTTGACTGTGAGAGGCAGCGGTGGTGCCATTTTTTTTTTTTTGGTTTTGTTTTGAATAGGTCAGTTTCTAGCTGATTGTGGGGGAGGTGGGGGGGCGTGGAAGGGTACATTGTGGCCTGGTCTTTCCTCGCCTGTTTATAAATCATTTGATTCCACTAACAGAGGGAATATTTTACCCGTTTATTTCCGCTTGTTTATATTGAGCTCTTCATGTGGGGTGTACACCCCCTTCCTTTTCCCTGAGTAATGGCTTATTGATTTCACCTTTTGAAAAACAAACACCACAGGTAATCCCGCTACATAATTAGTTTTGTTATTTTTGTGTATGGATCGAGTATGAATATGGTTGCATATTTGTTAATTGTGTTGAAATAAGCTTGCTTTATGCATCCTTTGAATATTTCTAAACAGCATGCGGTTTCCCACACTTTGTTCAGGTCATAACAGTTTGCTTGGATTGGACTGGTTTGGTTCGGTTCTGTTTGTGCATTACATTTACACATCTGTAGAAGTCCAGGGGTTCACCCTGACCGACACAGAGGAGTTTCTTTCAAAGAGGGGTGACAATTGCTATGGAGTAGAGGGCCAATCAGATTAAAAATGTCATCGGCAAGGGCTGACATCAGGCCCGACACGCTCCAAAAGGGACAACCAATGACAGGCCGTGTTTTTATAACTATGTTTTACATCCACATGACTGTTGAAAAGGCTCTTGGGAAACACTTGGCTTTAAGCCTGCAACATTTATTGTCCTGGAAGGGCTATTTGAGGTACCTAAATAACCCCAAGGTCCTTGATCATGGATAAGGTCTTCAGTTGCAAACACCAACAGAAACGGCTGTTTCTGGGCAAATACACAAATCGAAGTGCTGGGGTCTCATAACAAAGTGTCTAAAGATCCAGATTTATATTTAGCTTGCCAGACCAATCAGAGTAAAGGGTACCATCTTATCAGACCAATTGGAATAAAGGAACCATACTCTGTGACCTATCAGAGTAAAGGAGCCGTCCCTGGTGGCAGTAAAACAGAGTGCAAAAACCACAACCTGTGATCAGACTCCTACTAGTCACATGTTCGTTAGTTTACTCTCACACCAGTCGTTAACTCCGAAATTAGTCTTCAGAAGGTTGAAGTTTCTTCTCTTTACTGTAAATATCTGAGGGAAGCTTGAAGAATTTAGACATCTTGTTCCCTTATGTTCATCCTACTCTTTTGTTCTGCACTCACGGCTCAGATCATTCTCCAGAGAGCATTTTCAAAACATGTTAGAATTTAAATAGTCTCATCTTCTTCTCAGGGAAAAAGCATATTTTAATATGAAAACTGCTTTGCCATATTTTTTTTCAAAGCAGTGGTCTGAAATACAGATGTTGCAAACAACTCGCCTTTGGGGAAAATATTCAATATGTGAGTCAAAATGACCTGCAGCAAGCTGCATAATTTGTTTTGAAGTAAAACCAATGCAAGTTTTTTTCTTGTGATGTACGATCTGAAGTTACACTTTAGCATTTAGCTGATAATGTTGAACCGAAGTCACTTGCAGCAACAGTATTCGACATGGCTGAGAAATGACCACCAGAGCAAGAACTCAGTAAAGCTACACTTTAATAAACGTGATTGTTAAGTGTTACATAGATGTGTCGCGATATTATAACGGCACATGAGTAATCCAGTAGACTGGCGGAGTGTTATAGTGTAATGTTCTTGAACGTTTTAGATCTGAATGGAGACACATCTGTTAACACAGCTGTTGGTGCTGTACAGTCAAAACAGTCATAACCAGACAGCGAAGAGAACTAGACAAATCTTTCAAGGCTTGAAAGAGACATTACTAAAGAATACAGCTCATACTTAGGCTACAGTATTGAAGTGACACAGTAAACTGTGGTCCTGACTCACTGTAGTCAAATTCCTGTCATTTTTTTCCACCTTGAGTCGGGGAATTCTGTGTGTCCTGGCCCGATTCCCATCCTGGGTGCTTCCGTCTACTGTGCGATCGTCTCTCGATTTCACAGCTTCATAGTTCTCTCCCTTACCAGCACAGGTGTTGCGTGGTGAGCGTCCTGACCCCAAAATGGCCGCTGTGCATCGGCCCAAAAGGATGCTACACTTTGGTGCTAGTAAAGGATAGATTAACCCCTTCAAAGTTTGAGCAACACTTTCACTTTGAGAAAAATGTGTATAAATGCAAACCGTTACTATTATTAACGACTAAATTTGTCTCGTAAGATCAATTCTGTTTACCCTCGTTCGCAGCGCCAAAATTACCCTATCGACATTTTATAAATATCTCCAGTACCCAATAGTTAGTCACATTTCATGTAAGGTTCACAGCTGTAAAATTTTCACAAAACTGTATGGTAAAGCATTGTCAAGGTTCCAAAGCGTTATAATCATATTTTTATGACTCACGGTGCTCTTGGTGAAACTACTTTGGCGCTTCTACGAAACCAATCCCCACTGTCATGAAAGATCAACGTCCTTTGAATCCGCTTATGAAAAGTCACATGTTTGATTTGTTTGCCGTGGTTTTCTCGTAACTTTGGTATCACACAGTCATTTTCTACATGAGTGGGAGATGACGTGCTCGATAAAAGCATCGATTACTCAAATGGAGACGTGTATATCTGTCAACCCTTGAAAACAGATGGAATCAATGTGCCGTGCTGATCGTAAGGCATGGTGTGTTTTGTGTTTTGACCTGAAGATAGTCGACCATCTTTTTCTTAAACCTCCTCTTTTATCTTCGTCTTGAGTTTGCGCGCGATCTTTCGATGTTCTTACGTTTGATCTTCTACTGTGTATCCTTTCTCTTTACTGCTTTAGGAGGAAGTTTGCAGACCGAACTTGCACTGCTGAACATGATACAACACTATGCGAAAGTCTCAGGGCCATACAAGTGCAAAGCTGATCGTAATCACGTCTTTTTCAGCACCTTGGCCTGCAAAAAGCTGTTGAAAACATATGTTGAACACTAAGGACAAATTTACCATGTACCATATCATGTTGTCGAATCTGATGATCTATTAAAATAAAAATGCATAATGAATAGTCAGACGCTGGATTCAGCAGGATCATTTTGACTCAATCAAACAGACCTTGGTATAGACGTATTAAAGGCTTTATTATGTTTTTAAAAAAAATGCATGTGTAATTGAAGTTGCATGATGTTTGATTGGAGCAAATTAACTACCTCAACTAATCACATGCTCCCTTAGTTTTTATGCACCAATGACAGCTTCCAGAAATTAGGCCCCCGCTTGTCTGTTAGGGCATATGCAATTCAATCTAAGGCTCTATATCTCAACATTTTCTTTGAGTATGTTTTTATGTATTGGAGGCTGACATCATTTCCTTGTGTGTTCTTTTCATTGATGTTTTAAGTGCTCGCTCTGTTTTCGAACAAAACAGCATACGCCATTGAACAGACTTAAGTTCATTTTCGGTGAATTGCATATAAATTTAAGGAGATTAAGCATATTTGATTAAACAAAAATCCGCTCTTCACTGTATATTTTTTCTAATGTGTCTTTGAACGCTCGAGTTACTGACTCTCCTTTTTCTGTGATTTCTTTTGCGCCTGCTTGGATGTCGTAGGCGGCATTCTTTTTCCATGTCTCACTGAAAATCCGCTCGCGTCTAATTTTAGTTTTTATTAGCCTCTCCCCCCCCCCCGTTCTCTCTGGATAGAAGTGTCTGGGAACGGGAGAGGAGGAAGTGTCTGTTGTGGGCCTGAATTACTTTCCCAGAGAGTTCTCACCACTGTCCTTACGGCTGGCCTGAAGCCTGAACCTGTCAGTGCCTGGAGTTAGCCTTTAATGTTTCTGTGATTTATAACGCAGAAGACTGACCAACTATGCTTTGTGTGTGTGTGTGTGCATGAGTGAGTTTGTGTTTTAGATTTTAAAGTGTACACCAATCTTTTTTTGGGCTTCTCTATGGCTCATCTTCTTTAAGATAATGTTCCAGGGTGTGGATGGGCCCCACGGTCTCCTTTGTAGTAACGCATTGGTAAACTGTGTGGGTGGGCCCCAACGGTCTGCATTGTGTTAAGGAGTATTTCAGTGTGTGGATGGGACCCAATTGTCCTCATCCTGTTAAGGCACTGTTCCAGTGTATGGATGGGACCCATTTTCCTCATCCTGTTAAGGCACTGTTCCAGTGTGTGGATGGCCCCCGCGGTCTGCATCCCGTTAAGGCACTGCTCCAGTGTGTGGATGGCCCCCGCGGTCTGCATCCCGTTAAAGCACTGCTCCAGTGTGTGGATGGGACCCACGGTCTGCATCCTGTTAAGACACTGTTCCAGTGTGTGGATGGGCCCCACGGTCTGCATCCCCTTAAGGCACTGTTCCAGTGTGTGGATGGGCCCCACGGTCTGCATCCTGTTAAGGCACTGTTCCAGTGTGTGGATGGGCCCCACGGTCTGCATCCCATTAAGGCACTGTTCCATTGTGTGGATGGGCCCCACGGTCTGCATCCCCTTAAGACACTGTTCCAGTGTGTGGATGGGCCCCACGGTCTGCATCCCATTAAGGCACTGTTCCATTGTGTGGATGGGCCCCACGGTCTGCATCCCCTTAAGACACTGTTCCAGTGTGTGGATGGGCCCCACGGTCTGCATCCCATTAAAGCACAGTTCCAGTATGTGGATGGGCCCCACAATCTGCATTCTGATAGGACACTGTTCCAGTGTGTGGATGGGCTTCACGGTCTGGTTTGGGTTGGGAAGCATTTCAGTGGCATCAGTGTCTCCACTGTGAGACATCGATGTCTCATTGCTTTAAAGTGACCCTATCTAAGGCCTATGGTCTACCTGCAAAAACACTCAATGAAGAAGCAGCAGCTGACATTAGTCTCCCATAGAGGACAGGGCTTGCTTGTCTGTGCTTTCTGGAGTAGGATAGTGGGTTGCTGTAATGAGCACAAACACATTCACAAATTGTCCCTGGATTGCCTTTCCACCCACCAGATGTCAGCTGTTAGCTTGCTCTTATTGTGCTTTCATAACATGTGATATGCCTAGATCAAATACAGATATGAAATACTTTAACCATAAGCTGAGAACACAATGGTCAGTAAGTGATCATTTTCAACTAAGCATTCTTTTAATTAAAATGCACAGTCAATGTGAAAGTAGAGCTTTGTTCTGATTGGTTGAGTACTTTTTAGACACTTTTTAGTGTCTTTAATATTTTCAGTGATGTGCAGGGATTCTGCAGGCTATCCGAAATGAAAATGACTTGACCCTGGTGTGGGTGTACAATGGACTGCATGGGAGACAGCCGTGGGTTGCTATGGTAGCAGGAGGGAGTCGGCTGATTGGACGTGAGGGTTGGTGGGAGGAGACCTCCCTCGGGGGTGGGGTGGGGGGGGGGGTGGCGGTTAGGAACCCTGAGAACTTGGCCAGTCATCAGAGGAGGAATGAGAACGCTTGAGAGAGAAAGAGAGAGAGAGAGAGGAAGAATGTGTGTGTGAGAGAGAGAGAGAGAGAGAGAGAGAGAGGAAGTGGCTGAATGAGTCAGCACAGCCTGTGACGGAGCATTCCATCTCTCGCCCAAACGTGTGTGTGTGTGTGTGCACTCTCTCTCTCACTCTCTCTCTCTCTGACTCATTTGGATATGGAGCCTGCGTGGGAATCCCAGAGCTGAGGGAGCGTGTGGGAGCAGAGCCCGTGTTTGTGTGTTTTAAAAAGCGGAGCTTCACGGCGAGGTGCCGCCTCTTGGCTCAGGGTCCGGCGTCCTGCGTCTGTTCCTGAGGAGACGACAGCCTGCGGGTGAGCTTCGCCGCGTCTGGCACCCGTTACCCTCCCGCGTCTCCGCTGCACGGGTCCCCGCAACGCCTGTTTTAGCAGCTTTGAGTGTTATTAACCAAGAGCTGGCTGTGTTGACTACCTGTATATGTGTGCTGAATGGAGAACAATCATAGTGTACTTACGTATAACTCTTGATGTAAATGGAAGGTTCTTTATCATATTGGATAAAGGGGAACAGCTTCATTTTAAGAACTGGTAAGGGACTGGTACCCACATTGCCTGTGTTAGCAACCTTGAGTGTTATTAACCAAGAGCTGGCTGTGTAGACAAGCCTGTATTACCATAGTTTATATGAGCTGAATGGAGAACGAGTGTACTGTATTTATGTATATCTCTTGCCATAAATGGAAAGTTCTTTATCCTGCTGGCTAAAGTGTGACAGCTTTATTTTATGAGCTGGTAAAGGACCAGGTCTTTAACTTGGGTTGAGTTCAGTGAGACAGATGGTATTGGCCAGCTTCTTAACTGCATAGTAATTCAAAGGTGAGACGAGTGAAGTCAGTATATTGTGTATGAAATTACCAGTGAATATCTTGACTGTATATGGGTATATGAAACCTTCATGATGAGTGAACAAATTCTGATTTGCCATGTTCATCTTCATTTTCATAGAAAGTTGGAAATGCAAGCTTACATTTCAGAATGTTAACCACAGATATTCAGGTTAAGTACCTGTCTTAGCAGGACAGCTACATAGCCATACCTAAGATGTGAAAATCTTCTAGTTCAAAATCGAGATCGCCAAACACTAGATTCTTTTCTGTTGAATGCTAGGATATTTCTTCTGTCTTTTTACGGACATCTACTGGTTTGCTATGTGAGACTCAGATGAGAGTTCCGTGTGTGTTAAGTTTGCGCGTGGATGATATTTGAATCAAAGCACTCCAAGGCGCTTGTTTCTGTCACAGTGACGCATTTCTCTATGAGTGTGAATACAGTAGTGTCTTCAGATTTGTATCACTGCTTACTGTTAGCCCGATATAGCTCCTGTTAAAACTAGAAACTACACATTCAGATGATCGGTTTCATTGAGTTTTTTTTTTCGCTCTAACAACATGAAGCTAAAAAAAATGTGTAAATTTAAAAGTGAAAAGGAGAGGCACAGTTGGTACTAAAATGTAGTCCAAGCTAAAGACATTTCATTTTGTAAATCTGACAATGACTGGACAAGCTTTTTAGACAAGACACACAGGTGATAAACTAGTATGTATACTGTGTCGCGTACATAACTTTTCCTATGGTTTTCTCCCTCAGAACTGCAACAGCTAAACATAAATGGGAAATCCGTAGGGCTCATTTGTGTATTTGGTACTAAACCCAATCATTTATCGCATCAGTCGTTATTCAGTAATGACTTAATAACTCATTTCCTAAGCAAAATTGTCTGTTGTGCAATTTACATAGTTCTCATTTTTTCCAAGCAGTCTTGGGATGCTTTCTAAATACAGCTGGGTTGAAAATCTTGCTCAAGGGTGTAGCCACAGCAAGCAATAAAACTCAAGATTTTAATCTGTGACCAAAGAGTCTTAATACTAACCAGATACTCAGTGCATTTGTTCATTCCAGTCTCTTGACTTAAAATGAAGAGGCTTTTGGTTGCTAGCATTCTATGCTCCAGCGCTACAGTGTTTAAATTTAGGCACCTTTAGGAAATTTCAGAGGATGAATAAAGCTGGTGTGTTTCAGCTTCTACAGTAGATAGAGAGAGTGATTAAGAGATAGTGATTTAAGTGTTAAGAGTATGGAGCTAACTATGTTGTGCGTATATAGTCTGTGTTGTTGTCTTAAGGCTACACACCCTGTTCCCAGCTACTGCGCCACAAAAGCGTTCCCACGGTCCACAAACCTCCCAGGAAATAGCTGTATCCTGGAATTTTCTGGAAACATCAAGTAAAGAGATCATATATCCCATTTGATCAAAGAAATCTAGACAAATCAGATAAACTAATTAAAAAATAACCATCAAGGCCATCAAAATACACATTTTCTTTCTTTTCTTCTTTCTTTCCTTCCTTGTGAGTGTGATGACATTTTTGAGTCTCGTAACATCAGTGAATTTAGAAATTGTAACCGCTCTCGTGCTTGTGAAATTATTCCAACCGTCACTGGAGGCTGAAGGGAGTACCTTTGCAGACACAAATTATCTTGACAATGATGGGCTTCAAGTTAGGTTCCATAGTAACGCGAATGCCAATTATATCTCCCCAAAAAATCACAAAAGTCAGTGCATGCTTCATTTAAAATGTAATTGAAAATGTAATGGAAAGTATGAATCATCATGTCTGCTCAACTCTCGGTGCACAATGCACGGTGTATAGTTTCAGTCAAAACCCCCCTCCCAGGGGGATTCTCTAATAATATTCCCCATAAGCTAAACCAGCATGTCTTATTCAACACACCTGGGCGTACAATGAAGTATTTATAAGCAAGTCAAATCCCTGAAGGTCTCTAAACATGTTACAAGAAATATTTGCCATATTCAGAGCAGAATTCTTGCTAATGACTGTATGTCTTCCATTCTGGGATGTTAAGCATGTAAGTATTTTTTAATAAGTTTTATATTTTTAAAGAACTTTTGAAGCTGATATGCAGTTTGTATTGTCAGAGATCTGGGTGGGTGGGGGGTGGAGTTTGGGGGGGGGGGGGTTGGGGTGACGTGCTGTTTAGTTTTGGTAAGCCCACGGGGGCGCACCCCCTGCAGATTCCGGATGGTTCCACTGCGCAGTCAGCTTGCGTCTGCGTGGGCAGGCGGGGCATGAGTTGACTCAGCATATGGGAGAGCGCATCCTCTCGCTTTTTACCTGTCTGCCCTTTACAGCCGAGCCTCATCACCTCCCAGAAAAAAAAAACAAAAAAAAAAAGCAACCTCTTTCCTCTTCAGCTTTTAATATCCCCACTGATCATGTTTGCACTGGACCTTGGAAGTCTCCATATTGTTTTTTTCTTTTCATAGCATGGTTCAGTTATCATTTGATTTCCTGTTCATAACCATATAAGGTCTGTGAATTTGTTTCTGGAGTCTTGTCATGATATTTTCTCAAAGATATTCTACAAATATCACAGATATTTAATAACCACTTAGCTGAGGTATCATTGTAATTTTGCCAAATGAATGTCAAATTAGGGTGCTAAAAAAGCTAGCATTAAACTAAAATTCTGTCCCACTTTCCATTGATAGAAATTTCAAAAGAAGACCACAGTTAGCTAAATGGACATGCCTTAGTACTTTCAGAACGCACACAAATATGTTTTTTGGAAATAGATTTAAAGAATAGTATTTGGCGAAATGTTCAAGCAGGCTAGCAAATGCTAACTTACTAGTTTAACCCAAAAACCAGTGGTTGCACAAATTCATTCATTCTGTGTTGCAAACAACTGGCCTGTGAGCCTGTTAGCAAAATAGTGAGGCACGATTAAAAAGGAAAGGAAATGAAGTTAGACAGCTACAAGAATAAACCGCAAATACCTCGTCTCATATTATCTTTGCCATCACTGTTCCACTGAGAAACTCTGAAACTCAATGACCTTTTACCGTTTAAACTTATAGTGTGTCCAGTTTTCATGTTTAGAGCAAAAGTCATCATATTTTCTGCTGTAATCAGTTACTGGTATACATGGATACTTAAAGTATGCCCCTGCCTTACTGAACAGGAACTCGTACCTCTAATTTGAGTGTTTGTAGCAACAAAACTCTGATGTAGAAATACAGAGACAGTTAAGCGGGACAAGTAAAGATTTCAATTAAATGATTCATGGCCTTCAAATTTTATTTTGACATAACTTTCAGAGTTACAGAGCTTTCAGAGTTATGAACCACACTGTTCCCAAGGTTTTTCATGTCTCTTAGATTTTACAGTATAAACCAAAGTACATTTTACAAAGTACATGTGAGACTCAATTACCTTTTAGGTCCTGCTGTACTGTGTATATACAATTTTTGATGGTGAACCATTAAGGATTGTAAACCTGTTTAGCTGTAATTTAATGGCTTTAAATTAAATTGGTGTCATTTTATACCAGTGGTATAGCAAGTATATGAGGACTGTCATTCTGATTGTAGTGAAATTTAACAAGTGCTTTAAGAGTCTGTATTAAGTAGTATTGAGAGCTTTGCATACACAGCTGCAGAAGCCTTTTGGTGTTTTATTTTTGTGTGTGCGCTGAGGCAGTCAGAAGTGTGTGTGCCTCGCACACACACCTCTGAAACACTGTGTGTGTGACTGTGTAGACATGGGAGACATTTCTCTGGTTGGCATCTAAATAGCATACATGTGTAGAAATCCTGATGAAGGAAATGGGCCACTCAGCGGAGGTAGGTTCCTCAATTACTTAGAAATAGGAGTGTATCCAGTACTATTTCAAGCCTGGACTTCAACACTCTAAGGCTCTCTGCATCTACTGCATGACCTGGCAACCCGTTCTAATCATTGACAGTATTTGTAACATGTAATAATGTAGGATCTCTGGGGGGCTCTAGGATGGCCTCGCGGTCTGCATCCCGTTAAGGCACTGCTCCTGTGTGTGGATTGCCCCCGCGGTCTGCATCCCGTTAAAGCACTGCTCCAGTGTGTGGATGGGCCCCACAGTCTGCATCCCATTAAGGCACTGTTCCAGTGCGTGGATGGGCCCCACAGTCTGCATCCTGTTAAGGCACTGCTCCAGTGTGTGGATGGGCCCCACAGTCTGCATCCCATTAAGGCACTGTTCCAGTGTGTGGATGGGCCCCACGGTCTGCATCCCATTAAGGCACTGTTCCAGTGTGTGGATGGGCCCCACGGTCTGCATCCTGTTAAGGCACTGTTCCAGTATGTGGATGGGCCCCAAGGTCTGGTATAGGATCAGAACTGCACCAGCACCGACTATGGGAAATAACATAACGCATGTAGCAGGGAGGAGGTGGAATGTCCATATCTTATCGCTCAACACTGACCCCCACTGGTCAAACAGGTACACAACAGTCTGCATGCACAAAAAAGCATCCTCTGCTTCATGACTCAACTTGAGAACTTTGATCTGAAGAGCAGCTGTGACCAACATCACACGTTTCAGGATGGGGGGGGGGGTGGTGGGTGTGAACGTCTACATTCCCCCAAATCATTAGCAATGAGCGTGACACCCTGAACATGACTTCTCTCTCCAAATAAGGAGAAAACAGCTTACATTTTTTAAAAACGTCATTGTGATTGCGAAAGCCTGTTTATTGACCTGGTTTTGAGATGACTTGCTGCCGCATATCAAATAGAAGTGTTAACCAGAACCACTCTCCACAAACAGTTTGTAGGGGATGCGGGGCTGGCTGTTGTCTCTGAGCATTTGCACACCCTATCAGCTTTCCTGCACTTAGTCACTGGGGTCTGGTGGCAGTTTCATGACTCTTCAGCATGCTGCTAAATTCATACTGTTCATTCATGAAACAAATGTATGAAAAGCTACACGATATATGACATTAGCATATGTTTCGGTACTGTACGTCAAATTCTGCTTATCTGTCAATAATATTTTGGGATTGATTGTTTTACTTTCATTTCATTTAGCTTGTACATTTTACGAGCCCAATATTTTTTTTCAAAACAGCCCGGCAAAGCAGTGCGTGTACCAAAAAGGAGTGAACAAGGAATATGAGGTACAGTACATCCATTATATTAACATAGATAAAACGGGGAACAGGAAGCATAAATATGCCGCAAGCGAAGGTGTACAGTCAAGATTTTTGAGAGACCTTCCTTACTTCTGAGAGAACAACAGCACTTTTTATGGTTTTATTAATTCACAACCAACCAAAAGTACCCTGGAACAGGGGAATTCATCATGAAAAGGCTAAGCTACAGTATTGCTTTCTCTAATACAAAGCTTTTTGGCGAAATTTAATCAAACACTCTGTCTCTTTAAGACCATGTGCAATTCAATCAAAACAGACTTTGGATTTACATCATATTTTCCTTCCTTGAACATGTTGTATTTTACTGTATAAACAAATTTGTCAGTTAGAATGTATTAATTGTATTTTAAAACAGAATACCAAATAATGTATTATATACAAAGAATATGTTTTCACTTAATCAAATTGCATATGCCCTTCAAGACACTAAAGTTTGTTTTGATTGAATGTAGCCCTTTGTTTCCAAGGCCTAAACTGGCTGCTGATTGGCTGTGATATCAGATTTTCATTGAAGTTCCCTAAAACAGTCTAAGCGCATGTGATTGAATCTGGTCTTTTAGTGCACCCCATAACCACACATGCAAAATTCCCAAACTCACACAAACCAGATTACCAACACGCCATTTTGATTGAGTGTGTACATTTTTGTTTAATCTTTAGTATAGAATTGAGATGACGCCATTGAGATAATCTGTATGTATCTCTTATGGGGATACTGAGAATGAGCTAAGAAGCGTCACAGAGAGGAGGCAGTGGTTTGGTTAATGGCTTGTGGTGAAAACACATAGCCCTTATTTGTCAGTTCCTCTTACCCACACACATGCACACCCTAAAAGGATTGCAGTCGCGCCACACTGACAGCCCCATTGTAAGGCATTGTAAGTTTTGGTACTTTCCACTTATCGTCTGAAGAGGGAGGTTTGGCTCCCCTCTGTGTTCATTGCTCCACTTTAAAATCCTCTGTTAAGAGCTCATCTTTTTACACTTGCTTTTTTTAACTCAGTATTTTTGGCTTTTTCTTAATCCTTGGTATTATTATTGCATGGCCAGTTTTTGCATGTTTTATTTTTTTATGTTTGTGGAAAGCTCTTTGGAAGCCTGTATGAGAAATCCAGTATTTACAAAACATTATTATTATTATTATTATTATTATTATTAGTAGTAGTAGTAGTAGTCATATGAATAGTATTATGAGTAGTAGAAGTATTAGTATTGGTAAAATTGTTTTTATTGTATGGTAAATATGTCTGTACCGTTCAACATACAGTGCAGCTACAAGCACTTGAAAATATTGTGAAATTCACAGGCCATAGCCGCCTGTGTTTACAGGTAGCGCTTGTCTTGCTGCATACAAATCATTTTCTAAATGCTATGCACAGTGGTTGGACACTAAAAAAAGTGAGATGGGCATAACCCAGGATTGTCTGGGGTCATGAATACTACCCATATAACAGTAATTATGTGAGGCTAATTTATTTCTGTAGATTTAAAAGCAAAACTGGTGTAAGACAAATAAACACTAGGTAGTCTTGTAGATTCACATCTTAATTTTTATTTTTAAAGTAATTGATGATTAAAAACTGTATTGGTTATAGAAAGTTTTTTTCATTCTCAATGTGTTACTGTCATTTGGCATCGGGACATGATAACAAGAAACCAAGCTCAGTTATTACTTCTGAAGAATCAGGTAAATTGGGCTTCAATCGAGGGTGGAGGCTGAAGCCGGCTCAACCAATGACTGGACATGCTAACATAATGCTAACATAATGCTTGCAATCGAAGGTGGAGGCTGAAGCTGGCTCAACCAATGACTGGATATGCTAACATAATGCTAACATAATGCTAGTAATCGAAAGTGAAGACTGAAGCTGGCTCAACCAATGACTGGACATGCTAACGTAATGTTGGCTAAGAGCATAAGAACAAACCAGTCAGTAATAAAAGCCACCGTGGTCCTCCATGTAACGCTCACTCAGTGTTGAACCCTCTGGTAGGCAGTTGGAGGGTTTGAGGCATGTGGTGAGATGAATATCTTTAAAAAAAGACTTATTCTTTCCGCCGACGTTCACACCATTCAAGCAAAACGGCACACCATTCACACAAACTGCTTCACTTACAGTGAAATTGGTCAAACATGTTTTAAAGCATTTTATGAATATTTAAACATATGCTTGTGAGAACCTTCATAAGGTGGTTCTAGGTGGCTCAGATAGGTCATGTGAATTATATTTACTCTTGAAGGGTGCATTGACCTCAATCAATGTTGTCATAATTTTTGATTGAAATAACTTAAAATGCTATAGTGTAGTTTTCAAATGTGTCTATTATCAGATTATAATCTGAAATCTATTTTGAAATCTGGGTTGATAGCAGTCAGTTTACTTTTGTAGTCTGCTTACGTATTCCATCACACATAACCACATAACTGCTGTGTGTTCTGGAGTTTAACCAGCAGGTGGCGATGTTAATACAGAAATGAATACTGGCAGCTGTTGTTATTGACCGACAGTTACTAACCACAGTTGTTACTAACCACGGAAAACCCCACCGCTTAAAAAAACATTCAACCTTCACCGCGCTGTTTACAGTCATCAGGCTCACGTCTTATCGAAGGATAACTTAATTTCAAGTTTACTTGCTTGTGGGGTTGACGTCTGGGACACCATTTCCTTCATGTCAACCTTACGGTTTAAATTTTTTCAAACTAAAGAAGAAAAGGTTCTGTGCGACTCTGCCTGCACGATTCCTATTCTACTTTTATGTTGAAGATAATTATTTGTATGTTGATATTTTGGGAAAATTGTGCTTAGTATTGTTAGCATTTGTTCGACCTTGTTTATTTTACTGTAGGCAGGAACAGCTTCTGAAATGTATACATTATCGAAATATGTACACCTTATGTACCATAAGATGTGTGATAACATTTCAAAAGTTGTTAATAGTTAAAGTATGACTTGTTGACACTAATATAGAACTTTTCTATTGTATTATAACATGTAATAAAACATATCATAAAATAATTAGCAACATGTAATATGATGTCCACAAACAAATGTGATTCTTTAAATTAAAAAAAAAAAAAAGATTTAAAAAGGTGTGTCTTCCATTTAGTAATCAAAATACAAAAACTGTAGAAAACCAGAAGCATTTTGTATTTCCTCAGGGGGAAAGAAGAAATACAAAATAATGGCAAGATCTTTCTGTCGTTTTTTTTGTTGCAGATTTTCATTTTTAAATCTTAAGGTCTGATAATGGAATTTAGAAATTACTTGAAATCAATGTTGCTTTAATGTATTACTTTCATAAATAATTTAGATAACTTAGTGACTTAAACATATGTTGTTAAAATATTGTTTTAAAATTCATGAAATCATTTTGTCAATGTATGCTAGACATTTCTTCCTACATTACTATTTTTATTATTATTATTATTATTATACAATGTATGACAATTTATGTAGTTTTGTAAAACCAGGGGACATATATAAATACAAGAATTACATTATGGAAATGTAATACTATACAACGTTTTGGTCAGATATTTAAGGCAATTTTTGTTACCTTAAACATTAGATGCCAAATTTTCTTACATTCCTTATTTAAAAGGACTTAACCTTTTAAGTTCATAAATCAGCAGTTTTGTTTTTATACAAAACAGAGATATTAGCCACCCTGTTATCATTTTTTTAAATGTGTACCTGGACTCGGCGAATGGAATGAAACGCACGTCGCACACCTGTGGTAATGTCGCGACAACCCGTAAATTGTTATTTAGCAACGCTGAAATGTCAAAGTGCAAAAACACACACGTCCTGGGTGGTGAAGCGGCCGATTCTGCGGTGCTGCGTCTTGCCCTTTACCTTGTGGCTTTATTGGAGAAAGATGTGTTGGCTTGTGTTCGCACGCAGATTGCACACGAGCTCACCGAGGTTTTGTTGAGCTTCTAAATTCTGGCCAGTCTCATTGACCTGGATTAATATAAAGTCTAGGCGGCTTTTGTCTCAGTTGCATGTGCTTTCTTGCTACATATAGCTCTTTTGTCAAACAGAGCTTTCGTTTACCTGCTTCGTGTTCTCGTACCTTCACCCTCAAATTAAATTGTATGAGCAAATCGAACATCCAAGCGAGTTTTCATGTGCAGTTTAACCATTATTTTTTTTTAGTAATATGTTATTGGCAGAAGTTTCAGAAGATTTGGCTAAATTGTAGCTTTTATCTAGATGCTTTTGGGATTTTTATGTAGCTACACAACTTCATAGCATGCCAGTCTCGTGCCAATCAGGACGTATACACGTGATGTCACAATGGTGTTTATGTCACCAACTGTGGGGATCGCGACTGAACTATTACGCATTTTTCAGGGACCACTTCCATTATGTTGGACTCAGCTATGTAGGCAATGAAGGTCAGTTTGTGCTTGGAGGGGAGACCTTGAACTAGTCATGCTACTGTTGAATGTGGTTTTATGTCATCAGTACAGGCAGTCATTTCTATTCTATTCTAATCTATTCAAATATAGATTTTAGGCATGGGGACGCTGTGATGGAGGAGGTTCAACATTATTAGGTATATTTCAGGTATCAGGACACTGTTCTGTTGGAGGTCACAGCTTGACTGATATGTTTAGGTTCTGGAAATGCGTGATGCAAGGACACTGTTCTGTAGGAGGTCACTGCTTGACTGATGTTTAAGTTCTGGAAATGCATGATACAAGGACACTGTTCTGTAGGAGGTCACTGCTTAACTGATATGTTTAAGTTCTGCAAATGCATGATGCAAGGACACTGTTCTGTAGGAGGTCACTGCTTGACAAAGAAGTTTCAGTGCTTGAAATACATGATGCAAATTCACCGAGCTCATTTATGAAAGATCTCTGGGGGAGTTAAAAGTTGGCCTAATAATATTTGTATCATTTTGTCTTTAAGAAAGGTTATTGACTCTTGTTTGAGTCTTTGTTTTAATCAAATTTATTTAACACTTCTTATGTATGTGTTCTTAATGTACGTATAACTGTTTGTTCAAAAACGTTTAGTCTTACTTATTAGTAAAAATAGTTTTTGAGTTCTCTTGTGGAACTGAACTCTGTGTTGTCATACTGCGGCTGTGAAACACACCTGAATATTATTTTATGGAATATGACTACAAACAAAACTGTATGTATACTTTTAGTACTAGTGTCAATTGAAGGGACAACAGTATATAGTAGCCACAGTAATACTAGTAGTATTACTAGCAGTCTAGAGGAAGTAGTAATTGTGATTAAGGATACCTATCTTACATTCACATCAAAGGAAATCTCGTCATGCTTGAAATCGTTCGGGGTAAATACGATGCTTAAACGTAATCCCTCATACATAGTAACATTCTTTGCAATGAATAAGCACCCTGATTCAGTTCCTCACCTCGCTCTTTCTGCGCCGCTAGACTCCTGCGCGGGAAAGGGCTTTGCCGAGCGTGCTACAATATATGTGCGTGCTCTGCCATTCCACGGCAAGGAAAGCGCTTTCAGCCTTGCGTTGTAATCACTTTTTCGACCCTTTGATAGCGTTCGCCACTTCAAATTGACCCCGGACGACATTGGGGGTTTTAAAGCATTATAGTAAGAAAATATAAAAAAATACTGAATATATAGTCTTGAACTCAAGAAAGTTGGCGCGAGCAATGCTGCTCTACAGGAGAGAGCTTGCTTTTCCCAACATTCTGTAAAATTGGCACGAGCTCTGCTGTTCCTCAAGGTGGAAAGCACTTTACCCAACATGCGGTAATATTGGCACGAGCTCTGCTGTTCCACAAGGTGGAAAGCACTTTACCCAACATGCGGTAATATTGGCACGAGCTCTGCTGTTCCACAAGGTGGAAAGCACTTTACCCAACATGCGGTAATATTGGCACGAGCTCTGCTGTTCCTCAAGGTGGAAAGCACTTTACCCAACATGCGGTAATATTGGCACGAGCTCTGCTGTTCCACAAGGTGGAAAGCGCTTTACCCAACATGCGGTAATATTGGCACGAGCTCTGCTGTTCCACAAGGTGGAAAGCACTTTACCCAACATGCGGTAATATTGGCACGAGCTCTGCTGTTCCACAAGGTGGAAAGCACTTTACCCAACATGCGGTAATATTGGCACGAGCTCTGCTGTTCCACAAGGTGGAAAGCACTTTACCCAACATGCGGTAATATTGGCACGAGCTCTGCTGTTCCTCAAGGTGGAAAGCACTTTACCCAACATGCGGTAATATTGGCATGAGGTGCTGTTCCACGCATGAATCAATTCAACACTCCGCTGTGCTTTCACAGCGCGGTCATCACACAACAGCAGCAACAAAAGTACAGCTGAATCCGCTCGCTCGGTTTATCACTCTCTCGTGTTTCAGTTTTAGTCGCAGGGGCGAGAAAAGAAAAATATAGAGGTCAGGATAAACAGGCCAGTTGCTGCGTAAATGTGTTCGGAGCAGATCTTAACATGTAAAAGCCTGTCTGAATCGTTTCTCCTCTGACTCAGAGGGGAGACGATCTATCTGTGTAAAGCAGTGTAGAATTACACAACGGTCTGTGTTGTAAAGGAATATTTTTGTAATTTATTCTAATTGCACACTTGTATGTATGCCTACGAGATCCTTTGCGACTTTAAAAATAAAATTATAATAGTCAGATGAGCTAGACTTGTACACAATGTGTTTATTGCTGTATCAAAAACTGATTCAGCCAGAATAAAGAATAAATTAGTTCAAATTTAGTGGCTGACCATCATAACACTTCATAATGAAAGTAACACCCTGCAAAAAAAAAAAAAATCGGTTTCACTGAAATACATATTAAGAGTACATATTATTCAACCGTTATTTTAATTTTCTGTGGTTGTATATGTAACGGAACGGGTGGCTACTTAAGTCTGGTAGCCTCCGCCAGGCTTCTAACTGTGGACTAATCTTTGGTTTAAAAAACCTTGCTTTGTATAAACCTGCAGATAAGGTTGTTTACCTATACCTACAGAACACGAGCAGAGCGTAGCACGTGCTATCTGACCTTATGTGAATCTCTTTTAAGATTTTAGCAGCATGCCGTCGCAAAACGTGTCACAACCCACAATCTACCACACATCATGGCTGACCGGGTATTTAGGGTAACGGCAACTTGCTCCAGTGGTTAGCATCTTCTGAGTTTACGCAAACAAACGATTGGTTACATTGCTGGTTGAGTCGACGAATTGTTTTAAGCTGTTTATTTTAGTGTGTGGTTTGTTCAACATTTAGTCAGCGTCAGAATTTCAAACAACATATGTTTTGTCTGTCAAATAAACATTTATTTCATAGTATAAGTATTGAATAAGTTAAAACATACCCTTTTAGATATTTATTGAAATGATGCAACCAGTATTTTCCAAGTCTATTATTTTTAAACTTTCATAAATAAATACTGAAGAACTTGAAGAGCATATCGTAAACATTTCATTACATAACATGTTTTATAAATTTAGAAATATGACTGGAAATGATTGGGATACAGACATTAGTGGAATAATATCACAAACATGAAACATATTTACCTTAAAGTGCTGAAAAACTGTATGTTAATATAACGTATCTCATGCCACATCCATGTTAGAAATACCATTTTTTTCTCCATATATTTTGGACAAATACTATACACTGAGATACTGTTTTTGTTTTTCATGTGAACTGTCATTGATTTAAATCTACTACAGTTCATATACATGTACAGTGCAAAGGTCTCAGATATATGTTTAAATATGCAGATTGTTTGCATGGTTTAAATTTGTTTGCTTTATTATATTTATTGTATTTTTGTCCTCAAAACCATGTTCAAGGAAAATAGACATTTGGACCTTGTTAATGATTATCACTAAAGAAGCCAATTATTTTTTAAAATATAAACTCACTCACAATATTTGTTAATGAATTGTGGAATCATTCTCATTTAAATTTGAGTAATGTGGTGAGAAAGTGATACTTATTCTATAACTTTTTTCAGTTTCCACTCTGATTTGGTCAACCCTGAAAATGCAGAAGAAATAATATGCAAGGCTAACATAAAATAAATATTGAGATTTACTTCCAACAGACATGGACTAATCCCTTTGAATAAATATTCCCTTATTTTTAATCAGAGTGATTTATGTAATTGTGGATATGTTGTCTTTTATACACAAACACATTGTAAAATGGTGTGAAGTTAGTACGTCAACACTGAGAGAGAGAAAGAAGGAATGAGGGGGTGTTTTTTCAAGCCCCGTTGACAACAGCGGGGTTTGATCTGTGAAATCCAACACTCTCCCTGTGTCTCTGTGTAGATGCTGCATCGTAAAAATTTCTCCACAGTTTGATGTGGCTGCGGCAACAAATTAATCGCTGTGAAATGCCAATGTGACCGTTTTGGCACGCTGCTGATTTGAAACGACGCATCAGCTAAGAGTGGTTTGCACCAAGTAAATGTTTCTGCTGTGGTTCTGAATTCTATTTTGATCATGATCTACGGGTATATTGGACAGCTGTATCACAATAAATACAGATGAGAACATGTATGAAGCGAGAACAGGACGACACACATACACAATAATTACATTGTTTACCAGATAAAACCTGTGAAACCGGAGGTGCTAAAATATTTCGTAAAACTGAGACAAAGTGAAACTTTTGCAGTCTTCTCAGAAACAAATTATCGATAGTCGTTTGACAGCCACGCTCTCATACGGCATTAAACAAGGAAGTTAATCAACGTGGCACCTTTTAAAGCTTTGAAACTGAAATTTTGGTTGGATGTAAAAAAAGCATGGTGAAAAGAAACGAGTTGTTCTTTTTTTGCAGACAAGTAACAAACAAACAAAAACAATTTAGAAAAAGCTGGTTTTGTCCCTATTGTAATATAATGTTCCTTAGATTCTGTTGCACTTGTTGCTGATTTATCGACTTCCTGTTGGTTTCTTCTTAAAAGCGACTGCCAAGTGGGTAAAATGTGATCGGTGTATATTATCAAGTAAAGCAATGGCAGCGGATCAGTAGATTGTGTGTTGCAGTGAAGGGGAAAACCATGAGTCACATTCTTCCTACATACAATCTGGTGAGAATACACACACTAATTCTTACCTCATGCATTCTGCTTTAGTAGCTTCTTCACTTTGGAGATAAGGTCCCTCAAAATGTTAGTCATGACGGTGTCCGTCTTGGCTGAATAAACAGTAGCAGAATAATTTCATTTTCCCGCTGGCGAAGAAAAACATTACACAGCATTTTCGTCACACTTCTTGAGAAGAATAAAAACAAAACTTGCGCTGATTTTTAAATTAAAGTTTCCATTGAAAAACTGTTCATTGAATTTAGTCTTAAGTCATAAGTCTTGGTAATGTGTTTCTCTTTTGAAGATTGAATAGAAAAAATAATGTTAATTGTGTGAGAATTATTGAACATTAAAAGATACAGTAAGAGATACCTGATACATTCCTTCTGGCTGTCAGTCATTGTGTAGAAAATTCTGTTACACCAAGTAATTGTTGTAATATACCCATAAAACACATGTTAAGTAAACCTCAAGTCACTTTTTAAACACACTATAGTGGGAAAACGTAACAGCAAGAGTTCTTATAAATGAATGTGGTTTTACATTACATGTAGAAGTATGTAATGGAACATTGTAATGCAGTGCAATGTAAGGTAATGTAAAAACACAAACAACTCGTGCTGTGTTTACATGCAAATTTACATTACATTACATTAAAAATAATGTAATATGTGAAAACATATTTATTAAAAACAACTCATTTGTGTAACATTTACAAATGCGCACTATTAAACACATTTACACGACGTTACATTTAATGTAACATAATTGAATGGAATATAGTGTATGTAAATGTGTTTTAACAGAGTGTATTTTAATTTCACGTGACAAGAACAGTCTGAATGAAACAAAGGTCAGTCGCTGTAACTCCGACAGGATTGGGAATGAATGAACTCGCGTTTGTTTTTTATTGGTGAAATTTCAATTGTACAAAAGGTTTCAATCTCACATGGTAAATGCGTGACCACAACAGCAGTGACACAGTTTTACAAGTGCACCTGCACTGAGGCCAGCGTCTCAGTCTCGCGGTTCTGCTCGAGTTTCTGTAAACGCACTTACATCTGCGTTTACTCAAAATGAAATGCCACTTTTCAAATTAAATGTCACTGTTAAATTCAATGTTGACTCTAGTAAAAATCGTGGTAAATAATTGCAACCGAAATAGCAGACGCTAAAGGCCAGACACTTGGGTGTGGGTGGGTGAATCTTAAAGGTCCTGGACTCCCACGAGACGCTAAATCCGGAGGCTCTGCAGCAAGCCAGCTGCGAGTCAGGATGCGCGTGGGCTCCAACACGCAGATGGCATGATACTATAAGATGTTCAAATGTCAGAAGGACGTCCATTTCTCTACATAACATCACTGGTTTCTCTCTAAATAATATGCTTTTTTAAAACCAACTTCCGGTCCTTCTTCAGTGTCTCTTTTTTCTAAACTTCAAAATATAAAAGCTTGTCTATAAGTTGTCTTTGCAGTTCCACATCTCAACGTCCTTGAGTTTTTACAAAAAAAAGTCTCACCCTTACGTCTGTGAAAATAATGTGACCAAATTCTGCCAACTTTGATGCACTTCCATTAGACAGTGTAATGAGTTTACCAGTCAGTCCAATCAACTTAAACTTTCTAATATAACCAGGCAAAATCTTAAGCTTGAAAAAATCTGGTTTTATAATAGTTTTGAAACTGTGAATTGACGACAACAAAAGCAGAGAAGTATTATTATTATTATTGTTGTTGTTGTTATTGTTGTCATTGTTTATTAATAAATGTATTATAATTATTATTAATATTTATAATAGTAGTAGTATATCATGGATTGAAGTTAAAAACCTTAGTAAGGCACAGTTTCTGAAAGGCAGTATTCTGACAATAAGATTCTTTTAAATATAGAAACAAAATCAGAACATTTTGAAAAGCCGATTCGAAGAGCATATTTAATTTCTGACCGGCCATTTCACAACTTACGGGGTCCCTTATGTTTAAATATCAAACTAATGCAAGTCGGTTTTTTTTAAAGAGAGGAGCTCTCCCGACTTTTTTCACAGATTTGAGGCATTATACTGAACGGGGAATTATTGTGATAAGAATTATATTTATAATATCTATTCTAAATTCGTCATTCTAACGCTAGATGCCCATAAACGCAACAAGGGTTTATCAGGCATAAAAGATAACAGCTGTCCGCTGAAGTCTGTCAGCAAATACCGATATCAAATAGTATGCAAAGCTAAATTTCAGTAACATTCGTGCCATCAACAGGCTATAAAACGAAATTATTATGCCTTTCGAAAAGGATTTTCGTTCGGGTTGACTGATACATCTCTGTTTCAACAGTATTGATTTGGTTTCGGGTCTTCAGACACATGTAAGGCTTGGAAATGTTCAATCTGAGCTTTATTTTGTCTGAACAGGCTTTATCTTGCGCAGTTTCAGAATGTGTCATTCACCCGATGCGAACAGGCAAAAAATAAACACTCGATATTCACTCGGCACAAGTTTCTCCCAGGTCGGCTTTAATTGCCAAGATTTAAACTGAAAGTCGTTTTCTTTTTATGCTGTTTTTAAACTTTGAAACAAGGGCTACAATTTGTAATTAGGGCATAATTGATGTGCTATTCGTGTAACGAATAGAAACAGACTTGCAATACAAAGACTAAGTGTTCAGTATGAGTAATACAATTGGCACAAAAGATTTAACCTTCAGCCTCAAATAACAAAATGACGAAGTCACTGCGCGCGTCTTGGTATACATTTAAGTCACGAAATGAACAACATGTTATTTTCACGCCAGTGATTTCTCGTTCTGATTGTATCTACCTTTAGGAACTGTTACCTTTTATTTTTCTGTTGATATTCAAGCCACAATTGAATATCATCTATGTAATATTTCCCCTTAATTTAACTTCATATTTGTAATGCTTGCATTCATTTTACCTGTTTATCCTTCCTGTAGTGCACTCATTTGTAATTCTGACAGTAGGCTAAACTGGGTTTTTTCAACTTTAATAAGCTGATTTTAAAAAATCCCACAGGTTTAAACTAGTCGCCTTAATTATAGATAATTTGCATGGTCGTTTCTGAACTCAGCGTTTTGTGATGTGGAAGCAGAAAAATGTCTGCCCACGGTATAACTGTAGCAGAATAACCACGAGTCTCATCAAAGAACGCCGTGAACAATGGACGGGTTTTTGACCAGACGGCACTTCCCAAATGTTGCATGGTAAATGAAAATTCACACAAAAGCACGTTCATCTTACTCATATCCTATTTGAATGCGTGAAGTTATTTTTGCTTACTAAAGTTAATGAAATTAGCCAGAATAGGCTATCCTATCTAGCACAAAATTTATAACCTTAACACTGAGTCTAGTTTTACATTTATTTGTCAATGTCATAGCTGTTTTTATTTATATAAACACAAATAAGCTGAGTAATTTTGAAACCTTGATGGTTTGGCTGATAATATTAACGTCGTACAGGGGAATTTACTTCACGGAACTGTTCTTTCACAACCCACTCACTGTCTTTTGGAACGATTAACCTATTCGGTGTCAACAAATGTGTGATTATAATTGCAAAACCTCATAATTTTTGTTACCTCTTACCATTTGGGCTATGTGGCCAAATTTTTGACTGCACAAAAAACATTTTTGTGCACAACACAAATTTTCAAATGACAAAAAACATGTAGCCCTTGAATTTACATAACAGACCCTATAAACATATCAGCTTTATATATATAGTTTATTTTTTTGCATTTGCAGATTTACAGTACTTGTAGTAAACTGTAAAAATTAACTTTCAAGGCACCCGAGGTATATCAGATAGGGGGACAGCCCCCTCCCTCTCCTACATTTTGAAAAAATGTGTTTTTGCCCAAAGTACACTTGTAATTAGATTGTACATTTTATTATTTACAAACAGGGAAACCCCCAAAGTTGCGCCAACGCCCCCCCCCCCTCCCCCACCACACCCACTCCCCACCTTCAGCATTTTTGAAGTTTTGAAATACTACTTACGTCCAAGATGATATTACATAGAGAAACAAGATAACTGTACTTGGCTTGTCTCTTTAACAGTACTCATTGGTATTCCTCCTGTTTGAATTGGCTTTGTTTACCGTGTAGCCCACATTTCATAGATTAAAGCTTATTGTTGTCTGGTGCGGAATAGCACAGCAAGGAACAAAAGCTTCCAGTTTGCGCTTAAGTGCATTTTTCCGCGAAACTCATGCTTGCTAGACAGAGAGACTTCCATAAAATGAACTCACATCCAGGTCTGAATTCTATCCTAAAACTTTAAAACTGGTATTAAGTATTTCTATCTAGATGTTGCATTGTCAAGCAACATCTGAATTCACGCTCAAAAATAATGAAGCTGACAAAGGAAATATTTTCTTCTGTGCAGAACCTTTCTCGAGTTTTTAAAATGTTTATGACAGCTTCTAATAACTACTGAGTTTTGTTGTTCACTACTTGTTTTATTCATATCAGATCGTATTAAGCGATTATCAATTTGTTGCACACTAGTATTCTATGAAGTAATAGTTTGTAGGAACGCAATTTTTTCACTGTGCTTTCAAATACAAGTTGATTACAAGTGTTGAGAGCTGTCAAAGTTCAAATGTGTATGATTCCCCCCAACTGAAATTCTAAATATTAATTTATTGCACGTTGCTGATTTCGCCGAGTTTGTGGTCAGAAGTGAATAAAATGTTGATCTGTCTGTTTCAGTGTCGAGGCGTACAGAGCAGAGAAGATGGTACCGCGGCCAGTGTGAGAGCCAGACGGGAGATGAAGTCATGACGGGAGGTGACAGGTTAGTGTTTTCAGCTGGTGATAAATGGTACACCAACGATGGGTGCGCCTGGCCCTGGTTCTCTGGACCTCACGGTGATTTATGTTCGCGTTGATTGAGCCGTTTTCTTGTGCCGTTCATTTAAAAACACCCCTCGAGTTTGCGTTACTCTCCCGGGTCACAAACGCTACCCACGGCACCGTGCAGCAGTCACTTCCCTTCCTCACAATGCAACCGAACCCGCATAATTGATGCAATGTCAGACAGGGTTTCTCACTTTTTATAAATTGCTTTCGTTAAGTGGACCCCATCCATTTAATTGTTCAGCCCCTAAGGACGTGCCGCTCCCGCTCCTGCAACAGGATTAAGTGCAGGGTGAACCCTACTCTCCGTGCCCTTGTTCTGGTGTCAAAAGGACCCAATATGTCTTTCACCAACCCCAATATTTCAGATTTCAGAAATGGACGGAATCTCGATTATTTATTGTCTGAATAAAACAAAAAAACCAATTAATAACGAAAAGGGGAGATAGTTTGAAATGGAATACAAACGCACAGAACTACATGGCAGTAGAGATACTTGCCTAAAACGGGAAAGAAATAATGCTTTAAAATTTGATGTTTATTTTAATTCGTCATGGCACTGTCTGGGTCTGTTGTTTGTATTTGTTAAATAATCCTGTCGAACAATGTTGGACTCCAAAGGGTGGATAAAAATGGTACCACTTATGAAAGGTGAAACTGAGAAAGTGTTCCAGAAGGTCGGTGGAATATATTTGTACATGATCGGTTTTATATTTGCAGTGAGTATACATTTATAATTGGTGGCTATTTTCCTGTTTGGTCGTTGAGGTTTTGTAAAAGGCAAATAAAAAGTGGAACATTCCAGTATAGTTAGGCATCTTTTCCCTTAAGTCGCATGTATGAGGTTCACTTTCCAGTAACGGGCGAACATAGATATGACATGACGGAAGTCATTAACGATGTAATTGCTTAATAAAATGTTGTTTTCTGAGTTTATTTTCTAACTGCACTCTTCCACCCAAGTGTTGTTATATATCCACTCTGTGAGCAGCTTATAACATGGAGCTGGTTCTCATTTAACTATAATTTTAGATGGGAAAATATAAAATTAATAACGCCTGCCCTTGGAATTGACATCGTCTCTGATTCCAGAAACACTGGATGTTTGATAGACAAGAGATAAGTGGCCCTCTTTGTTGTGTATTGTGCTGTACGTGCTGTTTATTAGTAGGGACAAAGGAACCTGTCATGTTTTTACCTGCTCTACGTTGCTGGCGTTTAACCTGCCCCGACCTTTTTCTCTGATCAAAAGGCACCTCTAAGATAATGGAGTTTTGTTTTGTTTGTTTTGCTTTTGAAAGCATGCAGGCCAGAAATTTCCTGTCAGACAGTCTCTTCGTACGTGTTATCAGTTTTCTTAGCCCCCTTCCATCCATCTTAATTTCTGCCAAAAAAGCAGGATACAGTTTCACGTTAGATACGATTCATTCTGAAACGGAGGCATTTTGCTGTTTAACTGAATAAACATTTAACACAAACAACTGTATCACTGAGCTAGTGTTGTATCACACCCGTTTTAATGCATCGCCGTATATCAGTTTAATATATTTGTACACATTAATTTTAAATGTGCCGTGATATACAATTCAATAACCCAAAATATATAATCATCGTAGTGTCATTTAGAGTTACAGCCATGATGAAATGGTGGATTTGACGCAGCTCTTTCAGAGTAAAAGGCCGTAACCATTTCAGGGCGGAGGAATCGTTCGTCACTTCTTGATCATTGATATAGTGCACTCGCCATAAATAATTCATGACACTTCTTCTGTCAACTGTAATGGTTCTCAGAACAGATAGTTTCCCTCCCGTGATTAATGTCCTTTTTTTGTTTTTAGGCTGTTTGTTTTAAAAGCACCTGAAAGCTTCGGAAAGCTCTTTTAATTTCCATTTCTTTAAAGGTAATGATTAATGTGCGGCGTTGCTTGTAAAAACTTCAGCCTTTTTTTTCGGGCTGGTGTTGTCACTCCCGTCGCTGCTAAAGGAGACTGAGGGCGCTGACAGAGACATTTTTTAATCCAGGGAAATGCTTCGACCGTCCTCAATCTCTCCGTCAGAGCCAGTTCTAACAGGCGACCCTAACAGTGATTTATAATCTCTTACCGGGTCCTGTCTCATTCCTCACTTCTGAAAGAGTACTGCAACAGGCTGTTATATTGTAATACTTAATATTACAGTAAGTAAAATAGGAAAGGACACTATATTCCGCTGGAGCTGTATATTAATTATAATTGGTGTATTAAAGCAACCTGAAACCTACATTGTCTAATACTATATATTCAACTTCACTAAAGCACTTTATTTTTGAATATGCTTGCTTATTTTATGAGTACAAGAGATATTGCACAGTGAAGGGAAATTCAATTGATGCAATTCGATAAATGAGGAACAAAATAAAATCTACAACACTAACCCCAGACGAAGTTCTAAAAGCATAGAAGGAATTTAAGCATTGCGTTTTATTCCAACACTTCAATATTCTTTTGAAATTAAACGATTTTAATCATCGTCATTATTTATTTGCCTTTATTGTATTGATTCTGTGACTCAGAGAGGAAGCAAAGCTAGATATTAACGCCCGTTGGCATATCTGCTGGAAATATGAGATAGTCAGCTATTCAAAGCAACCGATACTCGAGATATTCGACTTCATTTGCATGGCAGAGCAATGTTTCCTCTGCAGGGCTGTGCTGTGTCCCTCTGTCACTTTCACTGTGGGGGACAGGGCTGTGCTGTGTCTCTCTGTCACTTTCACTGTGCTTGATGGAGCTGTGCAGTGTGTCTCGATGTCATCTTTCCTGTGACGGACTAAGCTGCGCTGTGTCTCTCTGTCACTTTCACTGTGGGGGACAGGGCTGTGCTGTGTCTCTCTGTCACTTTCGCTGTGCTTGATGGAGCTGTGCAGTGTGTCTCGATGTCATCTTTACTGTGACGGACTAAGCTGCGCTGTGTCTCTGTGTCACTTTCACTGTGGGGGACAAAAATACCCTTTCCCTTTGACTTTATGAAAAAGTAATATCATAAAAATAAGAAGTAATCATACCATTTTACAGTAAAATTCATATTTGTATTACTATTTTATTAAATTATTATTATTGTGTAAAAATAGTAATTGAAACAGTGCATCATGGGGTATGGGTTGTATAAATACACATAAATTGTGTTTTTGTTTTGTACCATAGAAACAGAAATTTTACAGAAGGTCACACTGTATGTTCTTAGTGATTGTATGTGCTTTTTTATTCCAATGCTTAAATTAATCGTGCAATTCAGATGTCTATACATTAAAATGTAAGAGAATTGTTTTGCAGATGGATCTTAATAACCCAGCAATAATTTATCTTCATGTGTGTTTTCATGCCATGATATATGCACAATGCTTTGTAAAATATCCAATAATTTCACACCACCATACTGTACAATATATTGTACATGTTAGCAAACTATAAAGATGTGTGAGCACAGAGGTAGTTTATATACCTTCTAATAGCTAACATGCTGATTTTTCACGTGCATCAAAAATATAAGTTATCGTCTGGATTTTCTTGTTTTATGTATTTTACTTGCTTTTGCAAGTTAGCTGAACATAGTTTTTAGGTACACATGCCAACAAAAGAGGAATGTAATGCATTTTTTCATTTAGTTATGAGAAATTGACAGAGAATGTATTGCTGATCAGAAAAATATGAGCTTAAAACAGTACGTTCTTAGCCTGGACAAAGGGTGGGCGTTTTGGGATTGTTTGTTTTGTGTTTTTTTTAGGGTGAATGGCCACACGCAGAGATGTGGTGTCTTCCTCTTTGATGGTATAGGGCAATATTTGCGTCTTGTGCATATTTCTTCTCACTTGTAAAAACTCCAATGAGGAAGTGGGCTCTGCACGACTTAAGATTACCGTCAGAAAGCATGTGCGTGTGCGCTTAGCCGTTGTGACTTTCTCACAGGGGATATAAAAAATAGCTGCTGTGGTGAAAAAAATGCTCTACCTGACCAAAACTTAAACGTGGGTTTATCATTCTCAGAATCAGCGAGAAAAAAAACTGCCACATGCTTCTCGTCTCAGGTTATTTCCGGTTAATTCTGTATGATTCGCACAAGCAAATTCAGTCTGTTGTGATAAACATGAAATGCAAGCAGTATAACATGTGTCTATATTGTTGCATTCAATAATGTTATTGTATTCTGTACAGTATGACATATGTCAGCTCTGACATTCACAATATAATTACAATGTATAATTCATAGTATATTTCCATATACTAACATACCATGGTATTTCATGGGATAGGTTGAGAAGGGTATTTAAAGAAAGAGGACTTTTTTTGGTGGAAAGAAATATACATCAGAGGTTTTATGTTTCACTCATTCCTACTACAGTCAAATTTCTGAATCAAATTATCGTCACAAATTATGTAGGGGAGAGTACCTGTTTAAACCGGTACAATGCCTTCATTTTCGTTGGGTGAGTGTTTAACCCCGAATCTCTCTGCTTCTTTCACCAGGACCGGAGGTGTGTTATGGGCGTGTGAGAGAAAAAGAGAGATGGAGAAGCCGTGTGTAACCTGACACCGCAGGCAGAGAGGCCATGGAGGGGGAAAGCGAAAGGACAGGATTTGAAGGTAGCGTGACTCTCCATGGTGTTATGGTGTTACAACCTTCAGAGGCCATCTTGACTCATCCTGACTTCCCTCAGTCTTTTATCTCATCCTGTGGTTTTTTCAAAATGGTGCTACACAACAAGCCAATTTTGAGAAGTCACATATCAATGAAACGAGCAGTACCTTGGCTGGTATTGTACGTTTTCAGACGTCTGTCCCGAATGGTTTTCTGTGCTGTGAAGTACATTGTGCATGTTGTGTAGATGAGACATGGCCACCTTGTTCCTACTGAGTAAATTAGGGTGGTACCTCTTTAGTCATTGCTCTCTGTGCTTCTGTTTTGTGTTTATGCATGTAAAATCAGGAAGTGAGTTCGCCTAGAGTGGGACTTTCTTTCCTTCTTGGTGTCACTTTGTGTTATATACTTTGGTACATTGTGAGTGTTTGCTGAAGTGATGGGAGACCATCTTTGATACACAGTTTTACAGTATGAAGTTCCAGTTTAAATCAAGGCCACCTGAATAAAGGTGTGTTTTTGCTATGCTTTGTTGATTTATAATATTACTGATATGAATGAAGGTAACATGAAATATGAAAATGTCCTCATTTGGCCTAGACCATTTTGAGGAGATAAAATTGTATCAGGATTCAAAAAGCGTGGCACAGTAGCTCAGTCTGCCCCTATGTGTGTGTGTGTGTGTGTGTGTGTCTGCCCCTATGTGTACATGAGTGTGTGTGTGTGTGTGTGTGTCTGCCCCTATGTGTACGTGAGTGTGTGTGTGTGTATTTGTATGCATGGACAGCATGTGTGTGTGTGTGTGTGTGTGTGTGTGTGGATGGCCGTGTGTGTGTTTTTGGCCCTGAGTGTGAGTGTGTGTGTGTTTGTGTTTGTGTGTGTGTGTGTGTGTGTGTGTGTGTGTGTGTGTGTGTGTGTGTGTGTGTGTGTGTGTGTGTGTGTGTGTGTGTTTTTGGCCCTGAGTGTGTGTGTGTGTGTGTGTGTGTGTGTGTGTGAGATTTGTAGCACACTGTATGGTAGAAACATAGCATAGCGGCTTTGACATATTTATGCATCTATAATTATGGATATTCAAGCTCGGTAAAACATGCAGCTGTCATACTGAAAAGCCAGAATGGGCACAAAGTGGCATGGCAATAATCTCTGTCTTAGATTTTAGTCTCTTTAAGGGAATACATGCAATTCAACCAAAACATACTTCACAGCTTCCTAATCATTGAGTATGTTACATTGTATTGGAGACAAGCAAACATGTTCTTTGGAATATGTCGTTTTCAATATTATATTTAACAGCGTATACTCTTAAACAGATAAAAGTTTTTGTTCATTGATACACAGTGTCCTTAGAGATTATGTGAGGGCCAAGTCCAGGCCTTGTTTAAATGCATTTTCAGCGTAGAGTAAAATAGTGAGAGACTTGTGCAGAAAATGGACTTAAGTGTACGTGTGTTGTAAATCGGCTTCTGATTGGCTGGCAATATCAGTAAAGAATTTACAGATAACAAAGTTAAATTTCTGCCCCTTTGCTTGGACAGAGCTCACTGTCAAAATATTTGCTAGTTCACCCCGGTATTTACAATTTATTGATTTAAAAACTTTGGCCAAAAATCACCCCTCCCCCCCAATCTCCTCTTGCGAAAATTAACAGACTAACAAGTTCCTTTCCTCGTAAATGTTTACATTACAAAACAGGAACCAGTTTAGTAGCCCCTCTCTGTGCTCTTCCATGAGCTTCTGTAGCCTTTTTTATTGTGTGGTGCCCATATCTCAAGCAATTCCTTATAGTCTACTTAACAACAGTTAAAAGTATTTACAGGCCTCCAGGGTTTGGTATCCCATAAGTTTTTACAGCTGCCTGTTGATCATAAACTTACACCTGTGCCACCCTCTTCCTGGGACAGCGGTAACGTGACAATAAACTCAGTAAACTCGTGGCCCGAAGAAGGGGAACTCCCCGTCGCTGCTGTAAACCCAGGTTGAGAAAGCAGGCTAAAAACATCACAACACGTTCACTCGCTGCATTCTGCGGTATAATATTGTAGCTTGCAGTAGTGTACACAGTAAAATGTCCAGCGTTAATTTGAGACACCCCTAAAAACATCACAACGCATTCACTCGCTGCATTCTGCTGTATAATATTGTAGCTTGCATTCGTGTACACAGTAAAATGTCCAGCGTTAATCTGAGACACCCCTAAAAACATCACAACGCATTCACTTGCTGCATTCTGCTGTATAATATCGTAGATTGTATTACAGAATAATAAACAGTAAAATGTCCACTGGTCATTTAAGAGAAACTGTGTTTATTTGAGTCCAATAGCGATTAGACTAATACACATTTAACCCCTGCCATTTTAATGTGTGGTTAATTAGTGCTGTAGTGATGTTGAATATACCTACTGGTCTGGGAGTATCGCTAGCCTGGTCTTTAATATTGCTCATATTAAATCGTTGAACACACTTTTACTAATGTTCTTCCACACTGCAAATTGCTCTGTATAAGAGCTTCTGCTAAATCGCTATCATGTGATGTAACGTATAGCTTTCTGTCATATGCAAAACACAAGTAAGAATTTTGAATGACTTCATATTGATCACCGTTCTTCTACCCATATACTAGGGTAAGACACACGTGTAATGTGTGAATGTAGGGAACAAAAAACGTTTTTTTTTTCCCAGAGCAAGCACCCAATGTTGTTACATGCCAATAGGGCACTAGTGAAAATGGCTGCCGTTTCAAGAGCTGACTTGCCTGTGTGTGCATTAATCATGTTGACATTTAGGACCTTATTTGCTCAAGCATCTCATACGTGCAAAACTGTTTTGGCTGGTGCAAAAAGACTAGAGGGCATGTGATTGGTCGACACTGCTCATTTGCTCCAATTAAAATTGCATGTTGAAATAAGTGTAGTATATTCTAAAGGGTTTGATAAATATTCCCCTTTGTGACTTTACGGCTGCTGTACTTTTATTGACTTAATTTTATTAATATCATAGCTTCAGTAATATTGCATTTATCCCTGCAATGTGTTGATACTGAATTTTGTATGTTCGAATTGATAGTGAAACTTCATATTGAATTTTGCATGTATTGAGATTGAATCTTGCACATATTGATATTGAAACTTCATATTGAATCTTGCATCCATTAATACTGAATCTTGATATTGAATCTTGCATATATTGATGTTGAATCTTGATATTGAATCTTTCATATATTGATATTGAATCTTGATACTGAATCTTGTACACATTGATGCTGAATCTGGATATTAAAAATTGCATATATTGATGTTGAATCTTAATATTGGATCTTGCACACATTGATGTTGACTCTGGATATTAAAAATTGGATGTATTGATATTAAATGTTCTGTCTATGGGCCCAGATGTACGGCACTCTTAAGAAGTTTCGAAAGCGAAACTCTGAACCTGCGTTTAACATATATGTTTTTCATGGTTAACCTGCACTTTTCAAGAACATGTGCACTCAAAAATAAAGCTTATACACTCGATACAAAGACATCTGGTGATTATGCACCAGCACCTAAAAATAAAATCTAATAAGCACAGAATTTTTTCCCTGCATGTGCTTTCCTCTTTGGACATTTTATATAGATTATTTTTAGAATTATTGAACTGCAAACACACATACTACCCACACACACACAAACAAACCTGTGGAATACCGTATTTATATACTGGCTGCAAAGACGTCTGATCAACACGTGTAAGCCAAATTTCCGGAGAAAAGGAACAAAGGGGTTGTGTCAAGAACATAATGGGGAAATGTTAGTCACAGAGAGTTCCAAAAACATGAATGGCCAATGAAGGCAGGCTGTGAGTAAGCGCAGACAGGACAGGCCTAAACCGTTGCGTGATCACATCCTCAGTTTAAAAAAAAAAGACTGGTTTCTATTTCAACAACTATAAGGATCACAGACTAGCAAGTCATTGATCTTGATCTCAGGAAAAAGGATTGTCTAAAACAATTAAGAAACGTACGGTGCTTTTAGAGTTTGAAGTAGGGTTGATGCAAGAGGCCGAAAGGTAAACTTTGCAGCGGTTAGACGCCATCGCGGAAGAGGAAAACAGCTGAGGAGTGTTGTGCAATCCGCTCTTAAATTGGTAAACCGGTTAGTCAGGAAAGATGGGTGTGGGGTCATGATTAGTTGAAGGGTAAGTTCTATTCTTCCCTTGTTTGTGCCGTCGTTTCCTGCCGGCCACTGATGGGAAATCACAATAGTGTCCCAATGAACCATGGCGGATTCATTTTTCGGATCTGTATTTAGATCATAAATATCACTATATATAGATGCTATAACAATATTTTTAATAATAATATAATTATAATAGTATTTTTACATCAAAAGAGGATTCAGAGGTATTTAAAAGTATTTTAAAAGGTTGTTAATAATTTCAAAGTGTTCATATTAGTTGACATTTTGAAATTATGCAAAAGGAATATAAGCTTTTAAATTGTAAAACTATCTGCTTAAATGCATGTCATTATATCTTAAGTAATAATCATCATGTGTATATATTGTAAGTGTATGCGTGGAGATAGCCGTATATGGATTGGATTTGCATGTGTGTTTGTCTGATTAATATGTATACATGTCCTTTGTGCCCGTTTTGTATTTATTCCAGTATGCATGTAACATTACTGGTATTGGTAACATTAACGATTAAAAAATTATGAAAAATTTTGTGAACCATATAAAGTGTGTTAACCATAAAAGCAGTAATTGCCACTCCATAGATATGTATGTATATATGTATATTTCTAATCATATCTATTATTTAATTATATATATGATAAAATTGAAATGTACATTTCATATATATATATGTATTTTATTAGGTATGGTAAGGTCACTAAAGAACATGATGCATTTTCCACATGAAATTTTTGTTGTAAATAAAAAGGGCCATGGTTGACGGTTGACCGTTGTCATAGTTACTATGTTCATAGTTCAGGGGCAATAGGGGGTTGGGTGTTAGTAAGGTTGCTAATTGAATATTCATGTAACCTGCATCATGAGTGGAAAACGTAGACCATCTTTAAATGTAAAATCGTAATTGTTTAAGTCATAATTTTTATGAAAAAAACATAAGACACATATGTTTACTGACCGGAGATCAGTTTTTTGGAAAATTATTTGACTTGCTTCTAAATGTACATCATTTTTTACACCTATGATCTGTACTTTCACATTGTGGAAAGGCAATGTGTTTCTTTACAGTTTGGTGGAATAGCATCACATATACATGGCGAAATTAAATGCAGATTCACTTTTCCACACAAAAACAGAATAGCCCACATACAGTGGACACATACATCTTACTTGTGCAAACATTCCCATAAAATTCTTCTGAGAGAACTGGTCACCATTTGTTGTATCTTCTTTAAAAGAAAAATAGTTGCTGGGACAAAACAGCAGCGCGGATACCAGTAATTTCAGTCATCTTTAGGAGCTGCTGGAGACAGATCGAAGGGGCTGTTTCCTCGGCAAACAGCCCGGAGATTACAGACAACGTAAATAACATGTTGAGAGAGAGAGAGAGCGAAACGGTTACAGACAGATGCGAGCTTAATGTTAGGTTCCGATTCTGTTTTTCCTTCGTAATTGCTGCTATGATGACAGAGATCGCGAAGGGTGATTTATTGAAACATGCGTCCCTCTGCTCACAGGTCGCCCGGAGATGCCGGTTCCAGGAAATGCAAAAGGAAGCGTACTTTGGAACGTTGCATTAAAGGACCTTCAGCTCATACAGGTCACTCAGAATGGACCAGAAGACCGCTTGTAACCCATACAGAGATAATACACCCAGCACTCACAATGCAAATTGTTTTATGAAATAAAGCAGTAGTCAAAACAATTATTTTTATTACATATAACGTCTATTTTTCTACTATAGTTGTACTGCTATATTTAATAAAATCGTAGCTGCTGGTCGTATTTTGACTATATGGACCAGAAGACTTTTTGCCATTTTAATAATTGTGAGATTGTTAAGTATGTTGATTTAAGATCAATATGAACCTTGTTATTAATTTTGTTTGATAATAATAAAAGGTGTGAATATATGTGCAATTTTGTTTTTAAATATAAATGCATACGCTGTGTGTGTGTGTATGTGCAAATGAATGCTTTACGAAAGCATTCATTTGCAGTGTGTTGAACTTTAGCTATGGGGAAATGTGCAAATCTCTGACAGCTTATTTAAATTCATGGAACTTTATATTTCCCAATATGCTGAAAATATTTGTTGTAAATACCAATGACACATTTTTCTATGGATTTTGGTAAATAACAGCAATACACGAACAGCAAAACATTGCTGAATAAAATACAAAATGAGAAAATATAATAATTATAAAATAGAATTGCCATTTTCGTTGAACTGCAACGCCATCTTGTCATTACATAAGTATTGCTATAACACCACATTCCGTGGGTCCTGGAAATTCCTTTCCCTAATATTGAGTATTGAGCGTACAATCCAATGACAGTAAAATAGTTCTGAATATTTGTATAAAGTATTTCCTTTACAATTACCAGTGATCTCCAGGAATTGTGATGGTGTCTTAAGGGTTAAAATATTTTTTATACCGTGTTTGGGTCAGGTTTGGTTCTCACTGGTTGCCTTCGGTTCTTACGCTTCACCTTCAACAAGCTTGCATGATTTCACTAAAGCCAACCGCATACTTAGCTTTGGCACTTGAACGCCCATGCGAGCAACTCGTGGAAAAACAGGACAAAAATAATAAAGAAAGATGACTCTTCCCCTAATCGTCAGTGAGTCATTCTTTTTTTTTTCAGCTTACAACACAATTTACAACATATTTATGTTAATAGTGGTGAAGCTTAGCATACCTTTGTTTTTGAGTAACAGACTATCGTACCGTTGTGACCTGTCGCCCAGCATTTATGACAATAATGAACTGACCTGAAACAGCCTTATGTGGAATTGTGGTGGCACAGGGGTATCTAAGAATGCAGACAGAAATGATGTAATGAACATACTAATGTGCTATTATCATTCCTGTTGTAAGCAAGACACAATTCAACTTGAAATGATGTAATTTAGCGAAAATAAATTTGAATCAAATCAAATGTGAAAGTAGCATGTCAAATAAAGACCTACACTTCAGGACCTAGACTACCCTTTTTGTAAATGATTCTTTTACAGTAATTACACATTGTTTATGCCTTTCATAAATCAAATACAAGCAAATGTTAACAATTGTCAACTACTTTTAGTTCTGGGAATCGTGACAAGAAGGAGAAGCTCTCAACAGTTTCCAACTCCTGTTTTATTTACCCTGTGAACTCATTTATACTGGGAGTTCAGTACTGTTGGTTGATAAACAGAATTAAGATAATAGTGACAAGCTTTCAATATGTACTGGAAATCTCAACTTGAAGCAAACCATTCCTCAAGATTTGGCATCGCGCAGACCCCAGAAGGACTGTTCTGAGACAGTGTCAAGTCCAATGAAAACTGAGTAACATTGTTTTCTGTGATATCATGTTAGCTTTTCTTTTTATCTTTCTGAAGATCTTGCCAAAATTTAGGAAACTTTTGGAGATATTCACATACATTCAGTTATTGTATTTCCAGTGTTCATGATCTCAAACAGAAGTTCTGACCTCCTGTCCAGGCCGGATGGCTCTTAGACCTGATTGGACAGATGTGGTCCCTGAAGGATTACTTCCTGTCAGTTATACTTCCCTCTGTTGTCTGGTGACTCAGCAAAAATCCAGGATGTTGTGCAACTGTCATTAAAGCTCTGTGGGGAACAAATATATGAAGGAAAAAGGTTCCTCTCTGTCTCTTGTCAACATTCGTATCTTTAATTTCTCACAAGAGATGATAGAAAGTCGATGGCGAAAAAGACAAGAAGTCTGTTAGGTAGAGGTAAGCAACCAACTTAGCAACTGCATATGTTGCGGAAGTCATTCTTAACAAGCATATAAACTAAAGTCTTGCGCTAAAGATATGCTATGTAGCCTTGGAAAAGTATAAAATAATAAGTTGGCTATAACTTGATTGGCTGTAAGTTTTTTATTCTGAAGCCTCAGAAATCTGGGAAAAATAGAACATGAATATACTGATGCCTGTGCTGTGTTTGGGTCAAATTGACCCCTTAAAGAAAAATACATTATTTTTTGACCTGAAACTTCATGGCTTTGGCTTATGTCCAATGAAGAACATGCAAAAGAACACATTGTCACAATTTTATTACTCAAAAAAAAAAAGAGAGTTCCATTGTAAAAGAAAAGTTCAGAACACAGCCACAGTTTTAAGGCCATTTTTTAAGACACAGGCCAAGATTCCTTCAACCTTTGTACTTTAACTTTGGCTTCACAATTAAATTAATGCTTGTGTTTATTTTAACCTTCATCGATACTGTTCGGTGAGTGCAGAAGTCAAGCGCAACACACTCATTCATTTGAAAGTGAAACGTAAGGACAGATGTTAACTGGATCCCAGCCATGGTCTTTATGGAAATAGAAAGGTTAATAAATGTCAGACGGGCTTTAGAAGGTCCCTCCCACCCAAATTACTTCACGATTTTACTCAAAAAAATACTCATAAAATTAAAGCTGATTCAAATACGGGTTTGTGGAATGTGTTTTTAACATAATGGCCAGTATTTAGTCAGTTACTTTACCAGCAAAACTGATTTATCACATTTGACTCATCACATTCATATATCCAAGAAAATACATCATGACCCATGGGAGATAGTTTTCGTGCCAGAGCTTTCTCTAGAACTCTTATTTTCATGAATGTGAAATGCCATTTTCAGACCGCATGCTGTGATATATAGCTGTAAAATGGGAGGATAGGATGAGTCAAGAGGACGTACAATCTACAGCACTCAAGAACTGAGGGGGGTCAGGGGTGAAATTCAGACTGAGTACGCCATTGGTGTTGATGTTTTAGATGCTGTCTCTCTATGTTTCTGCTTCCCAGGACAAAAAAAAACAAAACCACTGTTCCAACACCCCAACACGTCGCGTCCTCTTCTCGTCCTCTCCGAAACGGTACACTTGCGCCAGACCCCGAGGTTAACCAGATCAGTCGTCTGGCTGCGCTCCCAGCCAGTGCGCTAACGGCCTGAGGCGAGCCGGCTCTTCTGCTGCGGCACTCAGAGGAGGGAGGAAAGGGATTGGGGGGGGGGGGGGGGGGGGGGGGATGGTGGTGGAGGGTGACACGCCCGGGCATGTCAGACAAGCGGCGGCTCTCCCGCCGGCTCAACGCCAGCGCCGCGCCGTTCCCGCACATCTCGTGGACCCGCCAGACCGTGTCGCCCCCCTCCCCCCCCACCCCGACTGACACCTCTGAGCCAGCCCTCATTACTCACCACACCTGGGCTGGCTGGATATCTCAAATAACATAAATCACTGGATGTAAGCAGAATCAGAAAACACCTCTGACACCCCTCTGAAAGCTTCCAGTAAAGCATGCCACTGAAAAATCCTGCCTAAAGTCGCTCTGGCACAGGGAAGCTGCTTACAGAGTGTACGGTAATATAACAACATACAATATCATTCATTTCAATTCGATTTCAATTGTATATTTCTGCTTACAATGGAAATTGTCACAAAGCAACTTTACATGGATCCAGAGTAAGCCTAGGGTGAGAGTGACATGGAGAAACTCCCTGACGAAAAGGAAGAAAGCTTGACAGAACCCAGCTGTGAGCATGAGCCCATTTGCTTCAGCCCAGCTGAGGGTAGTCAATGAAGATAACAGCAAAGCTACACAAAAAAATACCATTGTAAATAATAACCAGTATCGGCTGGCAAGGGGGTCCAATTCCCAATTGAAACTACCAAGAGGCAGAACAGTCAGGATAGCTCAACCAATAGGTTGTATATAACCAAAATCTACAATCATATGAAGGGAGCAGCAGGGTAACTTAGCAGCAGTGTACTCTTGTATTTAGGGGCCAGGGCTTGTAACTCAGAGGTTGCAGGTTTGAATCCCTGGTGGGGCTGTGCTGTTGTATCCTTGAGCAAGCTACTGAACCTGAATACTCCATTGAAATATGTAGGTGTATAAATGGATTACATATTTATACAATATGTGTATGGTGCTCTGGACAAGAGCTTCAACAAAATGTCAGTTTAGACTTCTGTGCTGAATGCTGGTAAAATATCCATTTTTCTTTTAAAAGTAATTTTTAGTTGTTTCACCAATGTCTAATGGTAGTAGTATTTCATATAATTACTTTACACCAGTTTGCTACTCATGTATGGGACATGTCTCAGATTCTTTAGCAGATAACACATGAAAGACAGACACTGATTGCTGAAAACGATACACCACGTTATTTTCCAGCACGGAAAAGAAAAACAGCACTGATAAGAATTTATTTCAAACACTTCAACGTCATAAGTGATTTTTGCTGTGCGGGAGATCAGGGAGCACACGATAGTTGACGATTTTTTTTTGGTTAACCCATGTGCTTTGCTTGTTTTCTTTGTTTGGTTCGACCGATGTTTTTCGCCAGCTCATATCTACAGGGCACGCTTCAGTTCCAAACAAATGCGACAGTGTTTATTGTAGACGATTTCCTCCTTACTGGCAATGGCTAGGATAGTCAGTGCAGTGATTAGTCTGGACCCTAGACACCCAGGCTCCGACAGAGAGTCTGGGTAACCTTGAAACAGGCTTTTCTGGACGTGAGCTTCCCTCCACTCTCACTGATGTCAGCAGATTTCCGATAGTGGGTGTCACTCCCTTCGATGTGCTGATCACTTCACGCAGTTGCACTGTTGCAGGATTCCTCAGAACAGTTAGCAGTTGATCAGGAAGACACATCTACAGTGAGTTCGGTGGAGTTGTAGGACATCATTTGAGAAACGAATCAGGCTCACACAGTAATTATGAGCCTGTTGAGTGTGGCTAAGTGCAACAGACAGGCTAGCTGCTCAGGAATGTTGTCAAGAACTGTTGAGAATTGTTAAGTACCAGAAAGGAAGTGCTAATGGGAATGCTGGCTGAGGAGGAATGCTAATGGGAATACTAGCTGGGTAGGAGAGGTAGCATGGCTAACACTTAGTTTGACCGATGTGCTACCAGAGTTTGCCTGAAGCCTGGTCCTTGACCGTCTGAGAGGTGCTGGTTAGCACACCGCTAAGCCCACACAAACTATGGGTGGCCTCTCCACTTTCACCAGATTACTCATTCTCCAGCATTCAAAAGAACTAAATCCAGCTGTGCCTTACTCATTTCTCCCCACATTTTCTCTCTCTATCCCTCTAAGGGTTATAGGCTAGGTTTGAATATGTAGCACAAATCCATTTGTAAATCAACAGCAAGACAAACAAATTCCGTGTTTGAAAGTCAAACCAAGTGACAGTGTGTGTGTTTTCGGGTGCTCCAAACCTGCCTTCAGGTTGAGATAAGCAGCAGAAAGACAAAGCACACATCCAGCCCCTTACAGTACGTGTGTAGCATTTTGGAATATTCTAGTAGTACTGGAGCTGGTCTTGTAACCCATAGGTCAGCTCTAATGTATTTTTTTTTCTAAAGTCTTGTATAACTTAGCATGATGAATGTGGCATTGCTATATGTCATTTGTCGTAATAAATTGCCATATTAGATTTTATGTTATTGTCACATTTTTCAGGGTCTATGACACCATCATGAAGGATCTGTTATGACACCTGTCACAGCACATATGCAAACTAGAGCACAATTAGCTAAATTTAGCATGTGATACGAATTGTCATGTCATCATGATTTCACAAAATTCAAAATCCCTCTCATTCCTTTTACTGATAATGGTGATATTACACTGTCGCAGTTTTGTTCATAAATGGTCATGACAACTAGCGACAGCCTATGACATCTCTCATACAATGCTTAATGTTATGTCTGTCCAGTGATAGAGAGTTCAAGTAAAGTGTAACTGTTGTTTCCAGGTTGTTTCTTTGAGCCCTGCTTGTGCATGCTTCTTCTATTTCAGACCACATGTTTACAAAATCTAGACTGACCCCAATTCCCACCCCTGAGGCTCCCCATAACAAAATCTTGGTTCCGTGTCAGACTTTTCTGAAAATGTTTGCGGATAACATCAGCAGTGCTAAAGCCTGATCACAGATTTGAGTTTATTACACAACCAAACATCACTGCAACTCAACTGTCATGACATCATTTTGAAGAACTCAGGTGACTTCAGGTTTGGTAAAAATAGAGAACATGTGAGCTCTGATAGCCATCATGTTCTCGGCATTGTAAAAAAAAAAAAATACATTTCATCTCTAAAAACAACCAAAAAAAACTTTTCAGGAAATGCAAAAAGAAACCCCATAATTGCCTTGTGGAGCATTACAACACATCACAAGTTATAATCACGTTTTTGGTGCTTAAATCTTATCACAGGTGTTTAAACTTTATCGCAGAACCATGAAACACCGATAGCACACAAATGATGTTGTTAGCATTCTGTCAATACGTCAAGATCAAACAGCAAAAACTGAGATGCGAGTTGCTTTTGTTTTTTTGCATCACTGGTGGCCGAGCAGAAAGAAGAAGCAGCAGCACACAAAGAGTTAAAATAAAAAAAACCTCAGAGAATTGTCACGATGGAGATGGGCGGTTATCCCAGCTATATCGATGCCTAGGCAGCCTGTGTGTGCGCGGAGAGGCAGAAACCGAGCTGGCCTAGCAACAGATTGTGATGAGTCATTGCATTACGTGTCGCCTTTTCCCTTCCTGTTAGCCGTTAGCCGGTGGGGGGTGGGGGTGCAAACAGGACTCTCTATGTCTCACTGAGACTCCCTGTCACGTATCTCAGTAGACACAATGACAGACTCCATTGTAACCCCCTCTGTTATTTGTCACTCACTGATTCAGGTCAAATGTTTAAGTTCACCCCGAGGGGAAAAAAACTGGATGTCTTAAAGATACTAAATGTAAAATGTAAAGAATGTATAACTGGTTTACTGGCTTATACATATATATGTATATATCTATAGTGTTCATTTAGTTGTTGTTTTAACACATGTTGTTTTAGCTGTGCTGTGCGGGCAGTAAGCAGAATCAGTCAGTTACACTGGGCCCAGCCCAGAGGCTGTCTGGCCCGGTTTGACCCAGTTTGACTGTTGTTAGCTGTTGCTGTGCTGCTCCTCAGTGGAGCAGCAGCATAACTGGGTCACAGAGTCCAAGACCCCAGGCGCATACATGAAACACACACACACACACACACACACACACACACAGGGTAAGGCCTAATAGATAAAGGCGACTGTGAATGTGAAGCCAGTAGACAGCATGAGACAGGCATAAATAAACTGGAGAGAACTGCCCAACCCCCTAACCCCCCCCCAAACACAGGAGACCGAGATGGCTGTCTAAGCCTCTCACATATTCTCTGCTTGGGTAAAAAAAAATAACCTGGTGGAAGTTTGAAGGGGGTGGGGCTGTGTGGGAAAGGGGGAGGGATCTGCCCTGGAAGGGGGTGGAGCCATTCATACTCATGTTCATGCACAGTTCAGGAACACTCCCACACTGATAATGAGGCTAAATATAGAATGCACGGGGCCTTAGGGCTTCAAGCCTGGACAAGAGAGAGGTAATGATGGAACCTGATTCGCTGAATCCATAGATTCTTCTGTGGGTTTAGGATCAAACGGGTTAATATGGGTTAGGCACTGAAATCGGAGATTTTAATACTGATGAAGTAGCAGAAGTTGGCCATGGTATGGAGTGCTTGCCCGAGGAATTTCAAAATAACGTGAGAGTTTCCATTTTAAAGTACGGTTTTAATAATCTGATTAAAGTCATCACCGTATTTTCAGAAACATGTGTTACGCATTTGGTTTTTACCCAACACCGCTTCTGCAAAACTGCAAAGGCTGCGAACCTGACCGGAGGTTTTGATTTCCATTAGGAGTACGCAACAGTAGCGACGAGTGGTCACAAGCTCAGCTTTATTTTCGCGCATGTGCGCCGCGTTCCTCCCTGTCATAGTGTTTTGTAATTCTTCTGGGAAAGCACCACTAATCTACTTCACCATAATTGCTCTCCACTGTGATAAAGTTTGTAGGGCCAGTTTTATTATGATCCTAAATGCTATCGCTAATTCAATCTGACCCCAAAATGAAGCCAAGCCCCAGCGTAATGCTATCCTGAATTCCACTGCAGAACCCCAGGATTAAATTAGACGTGTAAATTGTGCTATTCCCAGTTGAAATACGCACACAGTACAGGTGTAAACATGTGGGGACAACCTTTCCAATTCATTAATCCATGTAAAATACTTTCAAAGAATTTGCAGAATTTGCAAAGCATTTATATGGCACCTTTTGTGTTTGAATAAAAAGCAAATGAATGAGAAATTCTTCACACACAAAAATATGCATTCAGATGATGTGACATAAGATATTTTTGGTCAATGCTTATTTTGTTCTTTCTTTAGCTATGACAAAGTACATAAACGTAGCATTGCTACAATGTATAGATTGTTATGTAACGGGTTTGTCTGAGGTATATTGAGCAGTGTTGTTCTCTGCTGTAAAAGAACACATTGTTTCTCTCTGTCTGAATGGCTCGAGGCAATCCCTTGCTGATATCTTTGTCTTGTTTGAGGCCCTGAACAGAAACAAGAACCTATGAACTAAAAAGATTTCCTGAATGACTCAAAGAAGCTGTTCTATGGTGACTAAGAGCAGGAAAGTACCCAAATCCATTCTCATACAGCAAGCTGGCACACTTTAGGTGTGGATTCAAACAACAGAGTGAAAAAAATACAGAGATGTTAACATAGATAGCATCACAGCAGCAGTGTAGTATAATGGTTAGGGAGCTGGGCTTGTAGCTCAGAGGTTTCAGTGTAATATAATGGTTAGGGAGCTGGGCTTGTAGCTCAGAGGTTACAGTGTAGTATAATGGTTAGGGAGCTGGGCTTGTGGCTCAGAGGTTACAGTGTAGTATAATGGTTAGGGAGCTGGGCTTGTAGCTCAGAGGTTACAGTGTAGTATAATGGTTAGGGAGCTGGGCTTGTAGCTCAGAGGTTACAGTGTAGTATAATGGTTAGGGAGCTGGGCTTGTAGCTCAGAGGTTACAGTGTAGTATAATGGTTAGGGAGCTGGGCTTGTAGCTCAGAGGTTACAGTGTAGTATAATGGTTAGGGAGCTGGGCTTGTAGCTTAGAGGTTACAGTGTAGTATAATGGTTAGGGAGCTGGGCTTGTAGCTCAGAGGTTACAGTGTAGTATAATGGTTAGAGAGCAGGGCTTGTAGCTCAGAGGTTACAGTGTAGTATAATGGTTAGGGAGCTGGGCTTGTAGCTCAGAGGTTACAGTGTAGTATAATGGTTAGGGAGCTGGGTAACTCATAGGTTACAGTGTAGTATAATTTTTAGGGAAAATGGAAAATATGTAGAAATAAACTGTGTCACTTTAGAAAAGAGTGTCTACTAAGTGTACTTTACCCCTCCAACCTCTATTGATTTGTATGGTGTAGCACTAATATATAGAACTCTGCACTAGTGTTTGTATAAGGTGCCATAATTCCACACTCTTTTCTTATATTTGCATTATTTTTAAACTAAATTTCACATTTTGCTCAACATTCTGTAAACACAGCCGCAATTTTAATCAAGATACTGGGTATTTTATACAACGAAGCTGGCATAACAAGTTAGTTGACTGGTAAACACATTAATGTGAAATATTTGTGGCTATTATAGCTCAAAGACAGATATTCATCAATTGTTATTATGTATCTTAAACATATCACATTGGTTTAGGCCTAGTGTTGTTCATAGAAAGGCCTATTTGGCCTCATGATATTTACCGGTTAGCCAGATAACCTTTGAACTTGCTTTATGATACACCCCCCTCGTTTCTTGAGTTTGAATTGGTTGCAGATTTTTAAGGGGAAATGAAAAACCAGCAGCACACGTGGTGGCTCTGCAGGACTGGAGGTGGCTACCCTTGGCTTAAAAAAGGTTCTACCTTCATGTTTAAGATTAGGATATCTCATGAGCAGTGCTGTGTCTAAATACCATACGACTAGCTTTTGACTCCGGGGCTTGTACAGTGTCCCACCCATTAGTGCAGTGTTGATACTGGGCACATAGTCACATGTTCTGTCACAGTGTTTGTTCTATGAAATCATCCTACCAAAATGACATGACTGGTGAAACGTTTTTTCAGGAGGAATTGTTTTTTTTTTCACACTGACCTTTGACTTCTTTGAACTTTTGACATCACATCCCATCACCCGTCATAACGGTGATATGATAAAATAGCTCCACCCATGTAATGACAGACAAAAAGAAAACATAAAAAAATTACTTTGTTGTGCAGTTTCTTGGCTTTGCTTTTAATGAGGTACATTTTCGCGCAACTTGTCCCATTGAATGCCCCCCCACAGAGACCAAAGGGGTCTACAGGATACTCGATCCTGAGCCACACAATGCCCTCCATTCAACCTATTTATTTTCTCATCTAAAAACACAATGACACACTCTTTCCACTGTCCGAATGAGGAATACTGTAGGATGCATGCGGCTGCTCTCATTGGCCAGTGTGCAAAACATGCAGCCGTTCTCATTGGTCCATGTGTAGAGCTGTTCAGACAGTTACAGTTGGTCTGACTCCTCCCAGGAAACGGTAATGTAAACAGCATGTTCTCAAAGAAAGAGAAGAGAAGGCCGAGAAAACAGAGGGAAGTATAGTACTCATCTGTGATGGTCTTGGGATTGCCAGCATGTGGTTTCTCTTCCTTTTTTTACTTTCCTTTTCCCCTCACACTTTAGATGTTTCTATATCAGAGTCAGTTGCATCGTATAAAATTGTAGTTGCTCAAAATTAAGCATCGACCAAATTTTTTTTTTTTGGTTTTTCTTTTGCCACAGAAAATAAAATCTCATAATCATCCACCAGTTTGCATAACATTGTTTGTAAACTTAAATGTTAAAGAAATAACCTTCACTTTTGCAGTACATCTCAGCAGCTCATAAGATCATAAGAATATATAATGATGAACAAAGGCTACTTAGCCCAACTAGATTCACCATTTGCCTACAGTCTACAACATGTCCAGTGCTGTATCAAGCCTGGACTTGAACATAGCAAGGGTCTCTGCCTCTACTCTAACCTGGCAAGCTGTTCCACATATTGTTAACTCTTTGTGTACAGAGACATGCAAGAAGTAAATAGACACCATCAGTGTTTGATAAAACTAAGAGTGTCTATTTACTTCTTGCATGTCTCTGTACAAAAACTTCCTGATATCAGTATATAATGTGTTCTTTGTTAGTTTCTACCTATGCCCACTTGTTCTACAGACTGAAGTCAATCCCCAAAAAAATCTTCTGTAGCTCACTCTGTGGATCCATTCTATAAATATAAAAACTTTTCAAGTCTCCTTTGCTAAGCCTGAACAGGTTAAATTTGTGTACCATTCTTATGGACTTTGCCTTATAAGTCGCTCTGGGTAAGAGCGTCTAACAAATGTCCTTAATGTAATGTAATGTAATGTAATGTAATGTAAATATCTTGAGCCTTTCTTCTTTTAAGTTTCATAAGAGGAACCAGTCTAGTTGCCCTTCTTTTTACATTTTCAAGAGTCTTTGAATTAATGCAGCACCATCCTAGAGTATGCTATCTCTGAAGCGCACATTAATATGTCAACTAGCAGATAGAGACCTGGTACTGTACCTCAGAGGTCATGTATTCAAATCCAAACAATGACATTTTCATTGCACCCTTAACCAAGATATCTTACTGAATTTTTTCAGTAAAATATCCAGCCGTTTAAATGGAGAGAAGTGGTATAAATGTAATACGCAAACCTTGAAGTTGCTTTTTGTAAGAGTGTCGTCCCAAATGGAAGGCAATAAAAGATTTGCTTTCCCTGAAAAGCACAGTGTATAATTTGGAGGGCGGTACCCAGTGGGGATGTCTGTGTCTCCTTTTTCAGCGGTTGGATACTCATGACATACCTACACAAAGCCTTTACGCCAGTATACGCCAACCTTCAGTTATCCATTTGTGAAACCGAGCTGTGCTTTACCACTTCCAGCTCAAAAAAAATGACATGGTGACCTCTAATTGGTGATCATCAGTGAGCCATTTTGCTTTCTGACACATGATTGGTTGGAACTGCAAACAACAACCCCAGTACCAGCAAACAAGTATACGTAGAGGGGGAAAACCTAAATTCTAAATAACTGTAGTATACCATGTGACTTTTTCTCAACAATTCCACAAGTTGCATTAGCATTAGCATTGTTCTGTGCATATTATAGCATCAAATCCAGCAGCAACCCTGAGCACAATTAACTGGTCAATTCAGGGTGGGAGAAAATGTGTGCTCCACCTGGGTCATGAATTGCAAGGTTAGAAGTGCATATGAGAGGACTCCAGTACCTCATACAAGGCAAGGATCCCCCTGTGTTCCTCATTTTGAAGGCCGTGAGGAAGTTCTATAACCAGGGCAAAGTTCACTGCGGAGAGCTGATGTCATTGCATAATATGTTTCACCATGGAGATAAGGGAGCTGGGGTGACTGCGTTGTCACAGTGATATGATTTTCTGTCAGCCTGTGTCATATCTCAGCCAATCAGCCTGGCTCATATTTCCACCAATCAGGCTGCTTCGTATCTCCACTAATCAGGCTGCTTCATATCTCAACCAATCGCCCTGCATTTATATCTCTTCCAATCAGGATGTGTCACCTCTCCACCGAGAAACTGGCTTCATGTCTCCACCAATCTGGCTGCGTCATATTTCCACCAATAAGCCTGATTTCACACCTCCATCAAATCGTCACTATGTCAGAGGCAGCACACTGCCCACAGCGCAGGTTGTCTACAGCAGGCCATTTATGGACCAGTGTCTGCTTCATTATGGTCTGCAGGAACGCTAACCCAGGGTTAAGTGTGAAATTGTTTTTGGTTTACAGTCGGTATACTGTTAGCATTACTTCCCCTATCATACCATCTGTTTAAGCATTGTTGAAGACACACATCAGGTCTAAACATTCTTTCATACCAAATACAACCACAAATACAAATTCATTTGCAGACAAATCATGACTCCTTCAAATGAAATGCAAATACAAACACAAAAACAAACATGACTACAGTTAGTTTAATTGTGGACTTGAGTCTGCTGCTTCATGAGGTACGTGCTTGGGGGTCGGGTCCTCACTATGCTGCTGAGACATAATAATACAGTTTTTCGTGACAGACAATACAAACCATATTTCAAAGCAAATCAAAAAAGATCTGCTCTGTTCTACTCCGCTATGCCCTAGTATACTATACTTTGTACGATACAGGTTGAGCATTCCTAATTGGAAAATCCAAAATCCAAAATGTTCCAAAATCCAAAACTTTTTGAGCGCTGACATGATGCCACAAGTGGAAAATTCCACACCTGACCTATGTGACTTATGACCATCCCTACATACAACCAAAAAAAAATACTGCATAAATGTAAAAAATAAAAATTAAATAAATAAATGTAAATAAAAACAATACGCTTGGTCGTACGCCCACCAGTACAAACGGCTGCGTGCCTACAATAGTGACTGTCAGACGATATCCTGGTATTGTGTACATCTTCTACATACTACGTGTGTATACTTCTACATGCCATGCTAACACATGCCCCACGTATGTCCATTTCAAGATACAACCAGTTGTTTGAACAGAACACGGATGTATGTTGGGGAATGGCTGGACATGCAAATATTCCAAAATCCAAAAAAAATCCGAAACACTTCTGGTCCCAGGTATTTTGGATAAGGGATACTCAACCTGTACTACTCTATACTACTAAACTACAGTACTACACTCTACTCTAGACTATGGCCTATCCTGCCCTACTCTACACAGCCTTCTCTACACCGTTATACTCTGCTGTACTCTACTCAGTAATGTGCTGAAACTTAATCAGTGATTGTAAAATCTTGTGACCGTGCATGTAAAATGTTTGACCTGCAGAGGTAAAAAATGAATTTGTGAGTAAAATTCTGCAAATGTCCATGTCTGTGGTTACCCTTGGGCACACAAACCCATGGGTGCCAGCTTTTTTATGCTCTAAAACTGAAAGAAGAGTGTTAAAGTGTGGGTTTCTGGTCCAAAAGCCAATCTTATCTTCATTCTGGTGTTACACATTTCAGCCTGCAAAAAGTGAATCTCAGACACACTTATGAAGCAATCAGAATGAGTAATGATGCCTTCCGAGGTGATTTTTATCAAGCAGCATGAGCCATAAAATAAACATGTAGGTCTATTGAGGTGAAGTACCACTCAGTACTTCAGAATGCGCTTGTGTAATGTGTGTTCCTCTGAAACAATGTGCTGTAATTCCCAGCCCCTTTTTCATCTGTTGTTTATGGGAGGGAAGAAAAGTGTATGTAACAGGAGAGGCGTCTGAATTCAGCTGTACAATCTGACACTTTGCCGAAAAGAGGAAACGGCAAACCTGAAACCTGCCATGCAAGTTGTAGCCATAGCCAGAATGGTTATTATATATGTCTAGGCACATTACTACATTCTGGTACCTACTACTCTCTCTCTCTCTCCTTCTCCATGCCAGCCTTGTGGTTTAGTTTCTTCAGTGGGTCTGTGTCATGAAGCTTCCCGTCCTGAATTCAGTTTTGCCCATTAGCGATGAAATTGAGTTGCATTTTAAGTGTATTATAGTGTCTCAAGCTAACAGCTAGCATCGATTCACTGAGAGATTGTCTTGTTTTCATGGGTTGTGTATGGTTCAACAGACTTGAATCAACTATATAATGCTTGAATGCAGCTGAACAACAGCAGCTATTCAGAAACTTAGATACCTATGAAACATTAGAATTTGCGACCAAGCATGTTACATCAAACATTCAATCAAATATGCAATCATTGAAAACTAAGACTTTTAATTTGAATATTAGTGACAACAGATGGTTTCATTTTAACTGTCCTTAATCTGCAGGAATGTTATCACTGTTATCAACGTAATCAAATAATTATTGACAAGTGATGAGATAATTATTCATAAAATGTGTACTGTACTGCTGCCTGGGAGTGTTAACTCACACTGGCCATGACTGGCATAGCACGTATTTTATTTTTTTAATTTTATCCGCCAATAATTTTGCCTGTCCCAAACTCAACCAAACTTGTTGATGTATCCCTACCAACCCTTTCCTGCCAGCTTCAAGAGGAGTGGGCTGTGGGCGTGTGACTCTTCTGATTTCCATGACAACTAATCTTCCTTATTTACAAACTGCAGATGCATCACCATTTACATACTGCCCGTGTCATCAGAGGATGATGAAGTCATCATAATATACTCAGTTTGTGCATTTGCAGCCTCCCAGTCTGAGCAAGAGTGCCCATTGGATAGCAATGAGACCAATGACACTACCCAATGTACCTCCTATCATTTCCAGGCAAGGCTGGGCCACTTGTTGCCTCACCAATGTGGACTCCAGCCCCGGCCAGTAATGACATGACCTTGAATGGAAAGTCATAGGGCCCACATGTCCTTTCAATGTGACCCTAAGACCCAATTCACATATTTTCTAGATACAGTATGGACTAAATTCAATCAAATGTGCTTAGTCTTTTCGAGGGCGTATTCTGTTCTATCTGTTTTGATTGAATTGCATCTGGTATATGGTAGGTTTTGTATGATGTGAGAAGCAGAGGTGAATAGAGTAAAAGCTGTACAGTCAAAATAAGGGTCAAAAACTGCACTTAAGTGCAGTTATGACAAAGTTATGACAAAGATATTTTTAAGTAAGATGTGCTGAAGAGGAAGTGAAAGTATCCCTTCTAAATAAGTTGTCAAGCTGAAAAATGTCAAATTACTGTTGTAAATTGAGGTAGTTTTAATGACCTTATGATCAGGGGCACCTGAAATGGCGTGTGATAGCCTCGTGTTTCTCAAACTGGCTGCCTGCCATTTGATTGGTCGAGGGAGAAAATGCAGCATGCATGATTGGTCAACGGCGGAGTTCCTGTGCTGCACCTGCAGAAACCTGCACGTTCAGAATGTGTACATTGTCAAGCTTAGACAGAAGTACACAGTGAACCAGAGAGAGAAGATGTAATGAAACAAGTTTTAGTTGAACAGGAAGCAATCTTATGTGGATTTAGCATAACTGTGCCTAGAAAAAGCTCAGAAAGTTCAAATCTCTATGCATATCTGCTTCAGGTCGTATGACTCCTTTAGAAATTGATGGCAGTGTAGTATAATGGATAGGAATCTGGTCTAATAACTCAGAAGTTGTAGATTTAATTCCCACCTGAAATAATTGTCCTTGAACCAGGTCTGAACCTCACAAGTCTCCCAGTCTATTCAACTGTAAGTTTTCAAAAGCATCTGCTAAATCAATATAATAATTCAGAAGCTGTGTATTCAATTCTTATCTGTTGCACTTGTTTACTATTGCACTTAAGGTGACCAAGGCCGGCTGTATAAATAAATAGCATATAAACATGCAAACTTTAGTTGCTCTTGACAAGAATGTCTGCGGAAATGGCCAAATGTAAGTGTAGCTGCGGGAAACGCTCCGGGCCTGTGGGGGGTGTGGGCTGTCGGGCCGCGGCACAGTGGTGGTAGCCGTAGCCTCTCAGATCATGATGGATCGGATTCAGTGAGGCAGACAGACGCGCTCCTGTCCGACTTTCCAGACTTCATATGCCACCGAGGGCCTTCTTCAGGACGGCAGGGGGTGGGTAGAGTAGGGTAGGGTCGGGGGAGGGGGGGGGGAGGGAGTTCTGATGTAAAAATGATGCAATGCGTGTAAACTGGTGCTCTGCGAAATTGGGAGGGTGGGGGTGAGGCGAGGCACAGAATATGGAATCATTTTGGAGGTCGTACAAGTTTATCGCTCCATGGAGTAAGGTTTTTCCATCCTCTGGGATACGGTGACCTAAATTGATTATCAAAGTCTGGAGGTCAGTACAAATCCCTCCATGGTTCCGTGCTGCTGTAATGAATTATTCCATGTTTATGTGAAATAATAATTACAGGATTATGTTAATTCATATACAGTATATAGCTCGGCGTTAGCAGGAGGAGTGTGGAACGTGGATCAGTTCACCAGTGCTAACAGTGGATCTGACCTACATCAAGCATTTTTGTTACATTTGTCATACGAAAAAGGAACTTAGCTGAAAAATTTAGCAAAACTGATAGAAGAGAGTAAAACAAACCGGCATAAACCAGCTTAACCATATTCCTACCAACATTCCTATAACCCTAAAACCTCACACTGTTCAACTTTCCGGCCACCAACTCATAAATATTGGCGAAGAATGTATAAGTAAGTCACCATTTCACCTAATAGCAAAAGTTTGGATGAAGATATATTATAAGAGGAAGTAGTGTTAATGAAGAAATAAAGGTAAAATGAGCTTAAATCTCAAAAAACATATCTACTTATTTACTTCTTTTTCATCCTGTTCAGCTTGTTCATGTCATGTTCATTTGCATGATTTACTGACAATAACAACTAGATTGTCATTAAGTTGGATGGTGACCAGGTATGAAAGAGTTTTATTCAAATGACCTAGAAAATTCAGCATGAAAAAACATAATTAAAATTCATGTAGAAAAAAAAAAACATGCAAACAAAATTGTGGTTTACACAGCACACAAGACCAAGCCTCGCTTCAGCTCTTGTGTTTGCCTTGGCTACTGCGCTTATACTTAACTACTCTCTAACTCTGTAGTAACTTGCCAATTTAAATAGAAACATGTACTAGCCCTTTTCCAAAACTCTGTTATTAGACACTGGTATATTTATTCCGCTGAAAAGATGTGGGTCCTTGAGGGAGATACTACAAGAATGACACAAATGTACTGTGTCGCCATTGGGTGAGATACTGATGATGTTTCAAATACAGGTTAGGCAGTGCTGTAACGCAATGTTTCTCAGATGGTAGGCAAGTGGCAGGAATGGGACACAGTACAGCAGGAGGTGAGTCAGAAGATGAAAAATGGAAGAAAAGCAATAACAACATACAAATAAAACACACACATGCATATGTACACACTCAGTAAGTACGTTTTCAGGCTCAGGAAGGTTAGAAGCTGCCAGAGAGAGAGTTAGCCAATCAGACCCTTGCACCACTGGGTGGACGGTTATCCTGCAAACTGACCAGGAGAAAATGAAAGTGTAAGAAACCTCACCTTTGGTTAGAGTTTCCACTTCCCTTGTGCAACAGCCAATGTCGGCATGACAGGATGTTAGTCACCGTTACTCACGGGTGTCACAAGTGATAGCCGACAGTGAAGGTCCTCAAAACACTGGGCATCCTTTGGCTCCTACGCAAAATGTACTGTGGAAACACAATGCTGGACTGATTCCCAGAGAAGATGGTCCTAGATAGGGCCTACACCAGATCCACTGATCCCACCCAATGCTGGAATGACTCTTGCACAAGATGTGGTATTCCTGGCCTCAGAGTGCCCAGTAAGACATTGTTCGGGAGGCAACTGTTAGCCCTCCGAATGGGTGGTTGAGTCTTCCATAGCTGGCTATGGCCAGAGGTCCACATCAGAGAGGTAACAATTGACCCAGCCTTGTTGGAGAAAGAACTTTGTTAGTCTCCTCAGTCTCTGGTAAGTCGCTCCTCACCAGTTGGGCAGTTGTGGATGCATGAACCAAGTATATGTTGACTTTGTCAACCTGTGATGATGTGGTAGTATAAAACTGGTGGTATGTATGCAGTGTGGAAAGAAGCGAGTGCTTTGTCTTTGAGTCATGTTCGCGGCGGCCTCCTCTTGAGTCACAGAGGGGTGGGGGGTGGGGCGGGGGATATCTTTGTGAGGATAAACAGGTCAGCTGAGTTTGGGTGGAAAAAAAGGGGAAAACACCAAAACCAAAAGATATCCTGGTCCAAAACAATGATGTGTACTGACTCAAACTGACTCAAACACAAGATTTACTAATGCCACAGAATGCCGCACTGCTGACAAAGAGCTCAGTGTGATTCATTTCGTACTGTAGGCAGCCATTTCAAATAAACAATGCGGCTACAATGAACGCACCAAAAACAAATAGCATCACGTATCATTATATCACAAAATGGAGTAATTTATTGTTTCTGTCAGGTTATTCTTAGGTAGGGTGTTTCTTAAGCCACACAGTGCACTACCTGGTTTCCCTAATTAGTTTACCTCTGGTTTTGTAAAGAGTGCTACCAGAAATGCTTTAGCCAAGCTATTAAAAAGTAGCTTCTCAACAATGAGGAAAGTCAAGCTTGTATAAGGGGACGCTAACCCAGAAAATGTCAGCAGGGCTAACCCAAAATAAGGAAGGCTGGTGCACCAAGAGCCCAGGATAGAAGACACTGTCAATGAACAGGGAGACTGACATTTAAAGATATACAACATCTTCAGCAGAGCGAAAGGAAATATTGTTTGTCTTGTGTGAACTCCAGTCTTCTAGTGTTCTAGCCTGATGTACATCAACATTACATTTGTTGTACACTGTCAGCGGAACTGTGTGGAGAAGCTGGAACGTCCAGTATGAAGAGCATGTTTGGATTACAACTCCAACAGATCTGCTGTGCTGTTTTCAGACATAACTAAACAGTTAAAGATCATTTAAGCAGTCTTAATAGTTTTATGTTTTAGACCCTGGCCTGGCTCACATACTTGAGTTAATGAAGGAGGGAGAGTGACTCCTATCAACATGATAGTGGATCCATTCCCCTGCAACGTCCTCAGAGTGTTAAGTATCATTCTAACAGAGACTATATGAGTGCAAGCTTGATCAAATTTATTCTGTCACAGTTGATGTAACACATAATACTTTCTGCATGCGCTTGAATACATAGCAGGTTTTAATACGGAAAAGGGTCCCTGAGACCGTATTTGCCCGGGGACCTCCGGTTTACACCAGTGAGAGACTCATTCAGTTGGATTTGTTCTGAACGTCCAGGGAAAACTAACCAGCGGCTAACGCCATGTAAAAGTCCAGCAAGACACGTGGCCGTCTGGAAGCTGCCCAATATCGTGGGCTGGGAGTAAGAGCACTAGTGGTCTGCTTGCTAAGCTTTGGTTGTGGCGCTACGGTTTCTGAAGCACCCCACTAACGACAGCGAGAGAGGATAAGATACCCAGTCGCCGCAAAATAAATCAGGATTGAGATCAGAAGGTTGGGGTACAGTGATAAAACAGCTGTTGTTTCACTCAACTCCATTTTTTTTTTCTTGGTGGTCGAGGGCAACGTAGCTTCACTTGGCTGAAGAGGGGGTACTAGCTCCCCTTCTTGTGTGTTGGTTTACCGCTGTTTCTTGCTCTCTTATGCCCATCACAAAACACACGATGAGGGTGAGGGGGTAGCGGGGTGGGCGGTCTGAGAGTCACAGCTGTTAGCTGAGGGTACACCACACACTCATAACCCAACTCACTGTGGGTCTGTGCAACCACACTGGAGCGGGCGCAGTCCACCTTGAAAACAGTTCGCTGAGAAGCTTGGCTGGAACGCGTCAACGTAGCAAAATCGCACGCTTTCTTGTGGGTGCAAACGCATTTTATTTTGAATTGAGTCACCAGGGTGTTTAAAAAAAAAAGGTATCAAACCTCGTGACAGGTGCTGGAATTCACCCTTTAAAAAGAGAGAGAGAGAGAGAAAAAGACGAATATTGAGGTATTTATGAGGTCATCTTGTTAACATCTCCGCAGTGACTGGCTGAACTCAGAGTATATAATTATGGTTTGTTTGTGCCAAGTCAGGGAAGGTACCGTACTTTCCACACCCCGGCAAGAGATCTCTGACTTAGAGGACGGTCGCGAAGAAAGAGGAACAAGAATCCAGATTTCACTGTTTAGAAGAAGCAGACTGTGTCGTGGAACTGAAGAGCATGCATACAAATGAGTCTTGTGAGAGGCCGGTTCTCTATTCATGAACCTGAAGTATACGAAGAAAAAACATTATTTCATGTTGTTTTCCCTCATGGAACACACGGAGGGAACTGACAGGTCTATAATTACAGTGTACCGCTCCAAAACCCGGCTTATTATAGCTCCCAAATGTGCATGCAACTGGGAACAATTAAACTTCCATTTATTGTTTCTTTACAGTCAATTTTACATGGAGAAAACACATGGGAGACGTGTGAAGGAAAAACACATTTTCTGAATGAGATGATGTGGAGACTTTCGTTCAGACTTTGTATTTATAGAGAATCCATATATATGTGTCATATGATTAAGTTTCTAACAGGTGAAGCAAATAATTGGAAGCAAGTAATTGGAAGTTTCAAATTATGCCAATCAGAATCCTGTTCTGTAAGAGTAGTTGAAATGTACTGATATAGATACGACAAGCCTTAAAAAGCATAATACAACATGTACTAACCAATGTAACCTGGGGCAGCAGTGTAGTATAATGGTTAGGGAGCTGGGCTTGTAGCTCAGAGGTTACAGTGTAGTATAATGGTTAGGGAGCTGGGCTTGTAGCTCAGAGGTTACAGTGTAGTATAATGGTTAGGGAGCTGGGCTTGTAGCTCAGAGGTTACAGTGTAGTATAATGGTTAGGGAGCTGGGCTTGTAGCTCAGAGGTTACAGTGTAGTATAATGGTTAGGGAGCTGGGCTTGTAGCTCAGAGGTTACAGTGTAGCATAATGGTTAGGTAGCTGGGCTTGTAGCTCAGAGGTTACAGTGTAGCATAATGGTTAGGGAGCTGGGCTTGCAGCTCAGAGGTTACAGTGTAGTATAATGGTTAGGGAGCTGGGCTTGCAGCTCAGAGGTTACACTGTCGTATAATGGTTAGGGAGCTGGGCTTGTAGCTCAGAGGTTACAGTGTAGTATAATGGTTAGGGAGCTGGGCTTGTAGCTCAGAGGTTACAGTGTAGCATAATGGTTAGGGAGCTGGGCTTGTAGCTCAGAGGTTACAGTGTAGTATCTCTTTCTTTGAATTAAATCTCTATCTATTTCATCGGCAAGAATAAGATACAAATTTTGAGTCAAAATTCAGGCGCAAATCACATGCATCAGTATTTGATAAAATATAAATTATACGTCTTATTCTTGCCGGAATGCATGGTAACGAAAAAAAAATTCAAATTTTTAACTGCTTGCATGGTCATGTGATACCTGACAAAATTTCATTCACCATTCTGAAATGAAACGGTTTCCCTAAACTTTGTTCCTAAATCTAATTATTCATCTTTGAGAATCCTCTCCACATCAAGTGAGCCGTTAATATCCATCAATAGTAGGGATTTAGGTCAGTGACTCAAAGGTGTGTATACTTTGTGTCATCCATTACAACACACACCAAAAAAAAAAAAGAAAATTTAACAAAAAAACTTCTGCTGTCTCTGGCTGAGATGGTCTGGTTGGTTAATGCAACATCATGTCAACATGAAACAAATCTGCAATTGATGATTTGGTAATGTTGTCCAGGTCACAATAGCAAGAACTAATAAGACAGAGGTAGATACCTCTTTGACAAGTATTGCTTAAAAGTTTGCCATATTTTGTTTCAGTATTTCGTATTATACCACGGCTTTGTTAAATACTCGTTTCTGATTGGCTGGATGGGGTGTGCATTATTTCCCAGGGAATGCACGGTAATAATACACGGTTATGAGGTAGTTCCAGTGAAAGTGGCCTTATCACCATTCGAAATTCGTACACAAGTGCGTTCAACTTTACTGAAGATTCCATTTACAACCGAACATAACAGCAACATTGTGTCAAAGAGAGGAAAGCCGGGCACTGTTATCGAATTTCAAACGCCAATACTCCCACGTACCTCGTTTGATCTATCATATTCAATGCCAAATTTTACAGAAAATAGAAATGTTCAATTCAATTTCAATAAATGAATACAATTTAGCTTATAGTCACTGTTTCCACATACATACGTTGAAGATGACGGACACAAATGTCCACTTCATCAGCTAAGCGGACAGTGTTTGGCTTTTCACACTGCATTTTCTTAGCCCAGGGCTATCCATGGCCCTGGGCTAAGAGTTGACCCTGGGATTACTTAGCCCCTTTTCAAACACACAAGCTTTTCACACTGCGCTTAGCCCAGGGCTAAAAGCATTCCTAGAACCTTCTTAGCCCCAGGCTAGGGGAGCTGTTAGCCCCAGGCTAAGACAGCTTTCACACTGGTACAAACCTGGCACATTCCAAAGTGAACTAACCCCGACTTTAGCCTATGGCTTGCTGGCCCTGCTCCAGAGCAGGATTAGCCCCTAGTTTGCAAGGTTATCCCCTAAAAATGGACTCAACTTGGTGCTAAAAGCTGCCAGTGTGAAACGGGGCTAAGTAAACAATGGAATTATAGAATGTAAACATTAGTTGCATGTTCCAATGGACATTTAACCCAGGGCTAGTAGAAGTGCAGTGTGAATTGCATAGCCCTGGGCTTAGGTTAACCCTAGGTTAACAATGTGTGTGTGCAAAGTGGCTAAGTTAGCCCAGGGTCAACCCTTAGCATGCAGTGTGAAAGCCTCATTGTTAACCCAGGGTTAACCTAACCCCAAGGCCGTATGATTCACAATGCACTTCTACTAGGCACGGCTAATGTTTACATTCTAGAATTCCATTGTTTTCTTTAGCCCCATTTCATACCGGCACCTTTTAGCCCTGAGTAGTCAATTTTCAGGGGATAACCCCGCAAACTTGGAGCTAACTTGGAGTTCCCTTAGCCTGGGGCAAATAAGGTTCTTAGAATGCTTTTAGCCCTGGGCTAAGTGCAGTGTGAAAAGCATATGTGTAGCTGGCTATATCAGAAATTTCTAGTTAGTGGGCTAAGTTACTGTAGTTTCAGTAGCCGAAGCCTAGATGTGTAATGTATAGTATTTTTTAATGTACGCTAATACAGTATGTTTTAAAATAATTAAATTTCAAAGTTTGGATGTGTCAAGCTAGCTATATGAGAGGACTATATTCTGCAGATGTGCATATGTTGTATTTTGTTCAAAAATAATAAAATAGTAGCCTAATTTAATTTGAGTGCTGTATTATTTGGTAAGTAGCCGTGGTATAAGCAGAATAAACTACGACTTGTGGTGCAGTTCAATGGAAATAAACCACCTTAGGGTGGTTAGCATCACACCACCATGTTGTGGTTTATTTCCATAGAACTGCACAGCCAGTCAATGTTTATTCCTTACTTAACTTCCTACATTGATCAAAACACACCACAACAGTTGACCTATCAGCCTGAAAGTGGTTTTCCCAGTTAGGCTAAGTTATGAGAGATTTCATCCTGCATGCTAGAAAACTGACAAAACTGAAATGAATACCCTTACTGAATAAAAGTAAGTAAAATCGTCATGACGTCATAACACATGTGCAAGCCATGTGACCTGGATTCGCTTACCAAGTATACTCAGGTTGGGTTCTCAGGTAGAGAACTGCAGCTACACCATTTTGTAAAATATTTCACCAGAACAGCTTCATGAACTGTCTTGTTGTATAAATGTATAGTATTCAAAAATATAAGCTGTGTAAATCACTTCATGTGTGGCTCTTATTACTTAATTACTGTAAAGGGCAATATTTTTAAATGACGTTACATGAAACTGATGATAGAAAAATTGTGTTTATTTATATCAGTATTGCACAATTTCAGTGAACATTTCAGTGCAAAAAAGGTAAAAGAATGAAAAAAGGATATACAAAAAAATCCAACAACATCCATGGTCTTACAAAGTAGAATCAGTTTTTATGCATGGTCAGTGCAAATGTTTACTACACATTGTTGAGGTTATCATTATGGTCATAAGTTCACTGGAATTACTTAAGTCTTTGGTTGGTATGTGTTTACACACAGAACATTCTGGACTCATTCTGTTGGGTTTTACAATGTTTATAAAAGGGGGAGTATATGTACATCTGATATATTTTACTGCAGGTGTAAAAAAAGACAAAACAAACATTTTAAATGAACACAAACTCAATGCATCAACTGCATATCTGCCAAGAACACCACACAAGGTCATCTTTATTTGTTATTTTAGGTCTAGATCTTCACCAGAATCTAATGATGATCTAGCACCAGAACATCAAATAAACAAGAATTTGTGCCTTGTTTTTGACAATATACAGTTATTGCTTTGAGTTTCCATTCTTTTCCAAGTGCATGTTTGAAAAAGGTAAAAAAAAAAAAAATCCTTTAAAAACCCATTTGGGTTTCACATCACGTGCCAATTTTTTAATTTACATTACATATCTAATTTGGTCCATGACAGAAACGGCATTACAAGAGACACTTATAAATACTGGGAAGCTACAATGTACCATACAAAGTAATGCTATACCACTGCCCGTTGCCTGTTGCATCATGGGAAATGATGCTCAGACTATAGGCCTTAGTGTTCAGGCCTGAACTGCTGCTCAGATCTGATTTTTTGCTGTTTTAAAAAACCCAAAGTGTCATGTAGGAGGGGAAAATAAAAGGAATTGAGACATTTCAGCTACTGTTTGAGCATTACAAGCACAGTCCCTTAACATAATGTGCATTTTGTCATTTTTGTATTATGTCAACACGGTGATCAACACTGTTTCATACATGCGGGTGCTTGGAAAGATGTACCTTTCCCTACAGTAGATCAATCATGGTCTTTATAAGATATGAGGATACAAAAGTGTTCAGTTTGGCGCATATCACACATACCACCCACCTTTTTTTAACACCTTAACTGAGAATGGAACGATAGACAAAAATGGAAATGTTCAACAAATTATTGGGGCTACCATACAAACTAAAATCATACACATAAAAAAAATCAAATGATATAAAAACTACAGCCTAAAGGCTATTGTGTAGTAAAAATAAATTCAAAAACATTTTTTTAAAAGTGCTAACTGTGAAGACCTTTTCCCTGTTTTTGATTCTAACACCTCAGTCTCCTAAAATGGAAAACCCCACTCCAATGTTGGATCTTTTACAAAAAAAAAAAAAAAAAAAAAAACACATGGTTCACAAGTAACCTTGACAATTACATCATCACAGGAAGACTTTCCATTTTGGAACATTTTCTTAATTTTAAAATGAAATTGTAATGCTTAACAGTATATTTTGAAAATGTTACAACTTGCAAATATTACACTTATTACAAATTTGAAAACCAAGTACTCATAACCAAGTTACATCCCACAATGAACTTTGCACACAATTACAATTTGGGTGAGCAGTAAATAAAACCTGTTTCTTGTATATTATGGAAAAATGTTTCAGGTGATATCAAATGAGTAAGTGCATGGTCATAACTGACCGTTCCATGACCATGTGTAGGCCATGATATTAATTGCAATGTATTACCATACATTTAACAGAAGATCTACTAATTTAATGTGTCCACCCAATACAACTGTATATTACAACAGCCAAATGAAATGTTGTCCAAAAAGCCTGTTACAGTACAAGAAATTATATATTTTGAATTTGATCTTTTATCAGTAAAACGGCTTATGAAATGTACTTTCTGGTACTCCTTTTCAAGGTTCATGTTAAACAAACTTCAAATGATTGGCTTTTCGAAGGATTTGGCACTAATGATGTAAACTCTGAACACATATGCAGTACCTAATGCATTACATGCAATAGTCTAATTTTTTTATTTTTTATTATAATTTTTTTTAACAATTGATCATCTCTCCAGCCAATTAATTCCTCATGGTAACTGGAAAAAAAAAATACAGTGGCGGTCGTGATGACAGAAAACATGTCCTATGTATGGATGCGTAAAAACAGAAAATCTACTAAAATTAAATGTGCATCTTTTTCATATCGATTTGGGTCTGGAACTATGAGCCTAATGTATATGAAAAACCTCCACTGAATGTTCACTGGATTGAATAATGCAAATTATTCTTTACTGACTGGAGGAGGCGAAGCAGAGATCCACGTTCCCAAGCGAATGAAAGAGTTGTGGAGCGTGGTCCACAGATGCAGAGGATAAGTTTCAAATATCAAAATAACGATAAAAACATATATACATCTTCGGTATGTACAGGGGGAACAGCTACGGGTCTGCTGGGTTTGTCGAGGCGAACGTGGGGGGTGGAGGGGACGTGGCAGGGTGCTTGTCCAGCAGTCATCTCCGCCTAAGGATGATTTGTAGCAGCCGGCCCACCAGAAATGCTACCCATAGCCAGAGGGCGCGCTCACTCCAGTCTCTCTGAGGGTGGCGTGGGGCCGCCCAGTCATTCCGGTTCCGCACTCCCGCCTGAGAAAACCAGAGAGAGAGAATTTTTGACTTTATTATGACATTACCAACACATCACAGCCCATTTAAATACACAAAAACAAGTAATACCGCACAAACAAGAAAGCAAGCCTTTTGTTTCCCAAACCCCATACCTATAAATAAAACGCTCATACAGAAAAAACAAAAACAGAGACCTAAAAATAAACCAAATCAAAACGTAATATTCAGGTAAACATTCAACAATTCAACACCTCCCAATACCCCAAACCCAACACTGAAACAAAGGGAAAGAGAGACAGAGAGAGAGAGAGGCATGAGGTCAGAACGATGGAGTCCGCGCAGGAACGGGAGGCACATACGTATTTACAACAGAGAGCTGTCGCACTCTTGATTCAGTCAGTAATTTAAGAGAAAAATGAAAAATTTGATTTCAGGTGTGTAAGAACCTAGAATAAGTATTCACAGGATCCCCACTACTTACTCAAATATATATATATATATATATATATATATATATATATATATTAAATACTTCAACTCTTTCCATCCTGAAATTTAATGGGAAAAAAACTTCTGCAGATCTCTTAAAGTTTGTCGATGAAATATGTTACAAAATGTACAACTCGTACAAAAGAACAATTTTTGTTTTGAAGAATTTGGGAACATAGATGCTTCCCTTGAATTTGTGCGGTAGTCTGAGTAGTCAAGAGTTTTGATTTGTTTTCACCGCATATGGTTGTCGCAACCTCTGTCCAGCCATTAAAGGTACCGTCTGGCCAGTGACATTCTTATCGCTAGCATGCACATGAGGAAAACAACAGTTGTATTTGGGTCAGAGAAATCCCCCATTGTATTAGTCATATAGATAGTTTACAGATGTAAGTTCTATCTCTCTTGCCAACAAGAGATGGTCATGCAGAGTGGCCAGGTCCTGATTGGTCTCCTGCACCGCAGCTGCCAGTAAACTATTATGGGATTGTGGGAAGAGATGCACTCGCCTAACCACTATCTAACCTCAAACCCGCCAGTGTTACCATGGAAACGCATTACAAGCCCCGGCCGTAAGGGGGTTATGGTGTCACACACGAACGTTTACAGTGTTGCGGGAGTGATTCGTGCAGGCTGGAGGGACAGCAGGTTTCGACACAGGACCCAACGAGCCAATGAGAATGTTGTGGTCATGGAAACAAAAAAAAAGCTTACTGCTCACTTGTAATCTCAGAATAATCTTATTGTATGGTTACCTGACATCACACTATCAGATACTGTCTGCAGAGTTCCCACCACTCCCTGTGAATGTGGGAAGAGTGTTTTCCCTAGGGGGAGGGGGTCTGAATTCCCCCTAATATTCTCAATTAGGTCCCATATCCCAGCAACAGGCCCCACTGAGAGTTCAAGAGACTGTCCTGTTCTTTTATTATTAATAATAATAATAATAATCATCATCATCATCACTTCATGTATCTATATAGAGCACATTGGAAATAGGTATTAAAATTGCTTTGCAAGTGATAGAGGACCATAATAATAAACACAAAAAATACACAAAAGTGACAACAAAAAATGAAAGAACAGATGCAAAACAGGTCATGTAACAAAAATATCAAGAATAACATAATAAGAAGCAGTAACATTATTCTCAAAAGGGGTTCACATTTACAGACTGTGATTTTGATGGGCTGAGAATATCTGGTAGACACTGTGGGGAGTCGAAGAAAAGCCGTCTCAGCTGATCCGAGCATTTGGTACTCGTTACTGACAATAGGTGACAATGTCTGTGCTGCTGCAGTCTGTAACAAAGCTGTGTGACCTCCATCGTTTCTCGCTATTCTTTTCGCCGTTATTATTCTCATCAGTGCACAGGGCTGCCGCTCAGACGAAGAGCCTAGTCCATGCTATTACTCCATAATTCGTTGCAGGTGAGGAAAGTTGCTGCAGAATCACAAATAATAATCTGGAAAGCGTTTTGTTTTTATTGGGCACCAATTTCTGGAATATGTCACAGTGGGGAAATTATTCTGGAGCTTTCAATACAGCTGCAAAGCAAACCTGTGGAATTAAGAGCAACAATTCCACATGGAAACAATAAAAAAAAACTCAAACTTAAGCCAAAAGCTTTGTGATCTGGTGTACGAGCCACTTTTTATACCAGATTTCTATTTTATAGGAGGAAACTTTTTTATATATATATTTTCATACAATTAAATTTTTTTCCTCAGGTATTAAACGTAACCCCGATGCGATGGAAGAACATTCATTCGTGGTTCAAGTTCTGAAGTTTAGTTCCATAAGCGCCCCCAGGAAAGAAAAGCTTCACTTAAATGTAACATAGGAATTATTGCTGGGGGTGAATTCCTGAGAGACACTACTTCCATTTAAACACATTCACAATGGTCCCTGTATGTCACAGAAGCCTACATGAACACACTCGCTGTCCCTCTTTACAGCTTGGGGGCATCTGAGGTATACCATGAGAGGAAACTCGAGTCACGTTTCTGGCCAGGTGCCCAGCAACAACTTAAAACACTGACGCCCCCATCCCCCCTCCCACTTTTCCCAAAACACCAGATTCATCCTCTCAACGATGTCAAAAACGGAGGGAAAACAAATGTAGGAAGCAGGGTGGTGGACTTCCTGGTTCCCCTTCCACAGGTGGTGTCAATAGTTAGGTGTGTCCATCCGTCCGTTCGTCCGTTCCCCCTTATCAATTCTGGGACCTCCTGACAGAGCAGCTGCTATCTGCGCCTCTACCGCGCTCTGAACGCCAAGCTAGCGTCACCCAGCAGATAAACAAGGTCCGCCATCAGAGCCGCGAAACAGAGCTCTGATGGTAAACACCATTGTCTCGAATGAAAAGGTGTAAAAATGGAACAGGGGTGTGGGTTGGTCAGATGATTGAGCGATTGTGTCGCATGTTTTATTATTTTGCCCTTTTTTCATTTTCTTATTGATATGACATCATCTCTCACAAAGTGCTGTTTTGGAACTGATTGAAAGGCCGGTCCACTTGACCTGAAGCAGGATGTAAAGTGAAAAAAAAAAAGAAACAGATGTCTGGTCTCTCAATGCCCCTGCAAGCAGAGGGGACCTTTAATAGGAACAATCCCACAACAAGGATGCACAAACACATAGCCTGGCTTCACCCACCTGGTAGCAGGCCCTGGTCTCCTGTACTAAAAATATAACTTATATATTCATGCTAAATACAATCATAAATCCATCCACTTCTGGGATACAAGCAGCAACACCCCCTAATCAATCACAAACTTAGTGTAGTTAAGTCTAAGGCAGTGGTCCTCACTCCTACAGAGGTCACAGAGAGCCATGGTGTATGCTGGTTTTTGTAGTTCCTTTGCAATTATTGACCAATTAAAACACTTAAATAACTCACCTCTCCTGGTTTATTGGGTCTTAACTTGCAATTGAGTTTCGGGTGAAAACAAAAAGCAGCGCACACCACGGTTCTCCAGGACCAGCAGTGAGGGCCGGAGGTGTCCTGGTCTAAGGTGAAGGTGAAGATGTTTTGTACGTGCCACACCTCCATGAACCGACCCCTGAGAATCTGACAATCACTGCTACAGAATGTGTTGCCCCAGACTGTAAGATGAGTGTATCCTGAGATCTCAAGATCTCATCTTCTGACTGGGTTTCTGAGAGAAGCCAGGTGATGACAATGAGGGGGATACAGTGCAAAATGCAAAAGAACAGCCAGTTAAAGTGAAACAAGCACAGGCGGGCCATATAACAAAAAGGGAGGAGGAGAAGTGAGGTATTGGGCCAAATTCATAATGTCCCAAAGTGGAACTCTTGAGCCACATTTGCAAATCAATGGAACTATGGAGCCACAATGGCGGAACTGTGGAAATCTTGAGCCACAATGGCGAATCTATGACCCAGTCATTCAGAGTCTACCCTCTTTAGTACCCACTAGCTCCCTGGGGCCTGAGCGCAGGGGCCAGCCTGACCTGATTACTGACTCTGCCGACTGAGCTTGAGAGGAAACTGAGAAACAGGTGTTGGTCTTGGCCCACAGAACTGGCCCAAGTTCACTTGTTTGGCACCAGCCTGACGGCTGGCGGAATATTTTCCCCCGGGGGCACTCTCTCTCTCTCCCTCCCTCCCCCCGACACAGAGATCCGCGCGGAAGCGTACTCCATCAATGGGGATCCTGTTCCAAAACAAAAACGGAGAGGAGGAAAAGAAAGGGCTATGGGCGGCTTTTTACTGCAGACGCCGATGCTTATCTTGCAGGCCGAAGGTCGGCGCACTGCTGAGCCGGGCCGCTGTTTTTTCCTAAAAGACTGACAAAGAGGGGAGTGTTTTCGGTGGGCTCAGTCTCGGGCTGGGGGAGGCACGTAGGGGCGGAGCCTTTTGGCTTGGGCGTGTCTTTAGCCCAGCAGTTTTGACACTGACCGGCAGACAAAAACATGAGTCTATTTACGCGCCAAGCGCTCCATTCAATACTGCGGCTGCCAAAACTCACAGAGGCAGCCCAATAGCCGATTGTCTATCTGCGCCAGGGAAACAGGTGCTGAGGAAACACAGCTGAGTGGCACTATATTAACCCTGAGCGGCCGACTATATAACCACAAATTACTGTGGTGAGAATGCACATTAAGTACTGGACAATAATTCACCAGAATTAGGCCCATAAGCAACCATACTAAACTATACTATACCAGCTATACTAGCCGTACTATACTAAAGCCATACATACTATAGATCAATGAAATAGCTTTCCCTGCATCCACTATGACCGCCCACTTAAAAATGGGGTTGTTGATTAGACACGACCACCTAGCAGATGTTATTGCTATGGGTTCCTACCGCAACAGACACTAGTGATCCAACAGTGAGTTGTGGACGTGTCATGAGATAGACTGACATGTTTTCATATACTTTCCACTGACATTCACAAAAGTAAATTGCACAACAGTATTGCACAAGTTACATGTATTTCTCTTGTTTAGTACGACAGTATGTTCTTTCGAAATTAATGAGAAACGTGATGCATCTCATATTTGAACATGTTAGTCCAGTTGGTTTCTTCTTATAGCTCTGGAGAGCCGGAATTGAGTGTTCAGGTTTTTTGTGTTGGTTTGCTTTTTTGCAACTCAGGCCTTAATTGAACCATTAAAACAGTTGATTGCACGTTTAACGATCCTCAACTTGTTTCTTAGTTCTGAACTTGCTATGGAATTTCAGATGAAAGCACAATGGCAAAGACTTCAGTCATCCAGGACAAGGATTGTTTCAGTCCACACCTGAATAATGTCTTGGCCTTGAGCTATGATAATTTGCCAGACCCCGGTTTACACCAATCCAGTCCTCTCAAACCCTCTGATTGTGATGCCTTTCTCTCAAGACGTTCCCCGAGCATTCACATGATTCCAGACTATGGCTTTTTAAGCACCCCAGATTTAGAAAAGACCAACGACTAAATTTCCCTGGACATGTCTGCAAACTGAAAAGCAATGCTTGAAATGAACGAATCTGAATAATTATGGTTCACTACCATATAAAAGAGGTAAATGTTGTCACAAGCACGCATCCTGTGATTCCTTGCCTTTTTCGGCTTTCTGAGGAATGGATGCAAAAAGACAAGATTGTTGCGAAATGTCATAACGGGTAAACTCTCCCTTTAATTAAATGTAATTTTTCAAAGCCTGGCTAGCTAACATTAAGCCTTGGTGAGGAAACTTGAAAAAAGCATCTGAGCTTTCAAAGGACTTTGTCATCCAAGATTTGAGCTAATTTTAGCTTACTTGGCAGTTCCCAAAACTTGAGTCTCAGAAATCAACATATTTGACATACACGGAAGAAAACATTGTCACACAACCTTAAAACTGACATTCTTGATGTATGATATAGAACTTGATGTAACACAGTGTTACGCTACTATTTTGCCAAATACTGATTTATACTCAGAGGCTCCTGGGATCCTAGATAGAAAATACCAAGGGGCCCTCCTGACCAACATTCATTGCCCTACGGGGCCGCTTCATGCTCGGGGCCCAAACAGTTGTATGTCCATAAAGTTCACCTCTGTCCAAACTCCCCTTTCTCATCTCAATCTTTCTTTGAAAGATTTTCAGAAGACCAAAGCAATTTGGTGCAACACATGTAAAACGTTTAACACACACACACACACACACACACAAACACACACACACACTCTCTCTCTCTCTAGAGAGAAACCATGACTTAGGAGGATGGCAGTTCAGTGAGTGACTTCTGTGTGCAGGATTTACTAAGCCGTAACTGACATTGCTCAATCCGGCGCCGCAAAGACCACGTTTTGGCCGAGTTCATGACAGTGATGTGGTGCATTCCAGTTGGGACTCAGTTCTGTCACCCACAGGAACAGTAAAACATTCCCAGCACAAAGACGAAACAACAGAACAACTGACTTCAAAGTGCTCATTAAAAGACTGACTTGTTAAATAAAAGGCCTTTAACTGGTAGTGGGTTTAGCGCTTTAGAGACGGCACCCTTGGTGCAGGTGACTTGCTGTATGTTGAAAGTTTGAATAATGTAAAGAGGCAGTTTGCTTTTAGGCTGTGACCCCCAGGTCAAGTAACTCTGTACAGCAGCCTTCAGTTTGGCCTCTACAGTATTCTGGGATATGAAGTCAACAGCTCATAAAACATAGCATGCCATTACTGATGCTTTTGTCATTCACAAAGCTGAGCGCAGGGCATAAAAATGTACTGACACACAGATAGGCACACACACACACACAAACACAGCCAGTCTTGCACACTCACTCAGTCACACACAGCAAACACATAAGCACACATGCGCACGTGCATACACACACGCGCGCACGCACACACACACACTCACGCATTTGGTCTCACACATACAAAAACAAACTCACCCACACATAGTCAGACACACACACAGATGCACACAGCCACAAACACACAGATGCACACAGCCCTACTCATACACATACACACACACAGACAGCAAACAGCCATACTCACACACAGACACACACACATGGACACATACACACACACACACACACAGTGCTCCACCCCAGACTCAGCAGTGAGCGACACACAGACACAGAGCCCATGACGCAACCCCTAATTGCCCGTAATGTGCACCCTCTCGCTGTACACTCAGAGAGCACCATGTTATTAAATTTGCCCCCCCCACCCTCCTCTCCCCTCCCCCCACACGCCTCTGCATCCTCCAGTCCAGACAGACTACCAGCCAGAGAGAGCAGCAGACAGCAGTACGCTCCCAGCTCACACCACACACTGATTCATTACATCCATGTTTAAACGATTGTTTTCTATTTTCTTCAGCAAAAACGAAATACACATATAAAAAATGAAAGGAGCCAATAAGTTCGTTGTTACTACTTGGAAGAGGGAGTTTGTTCAGCGACCTCAAAAATATTTTGTCTTCCTCCTCTTTTCTCTCCTGTTCTATGTCTACCCATTCTCTATGCATCAAACTTCTCACGAGGAATTTCCGAGCCTCTCTGCTGAGCACACGTGTGTCGCCTCCCGCCCCTCCTTCGTTCGAACGTCGCAGGCCTCAGCTTCGCCCGAGTGCAATGTCTGAACTCAACACAAAAACAATAAGTTCCATCTACTTCAGTTATTTTTGACCTCAAGCAGCTATTATTGGTAAGTAAAAAAATCACCAGACTACAGAAGAATCAGAAAGGGAAATGAAAGCTGGATAAATTAGGGGGGTGCGTGTGTTTGTGTGACACATTTAAAATTTGGCTGTCTACTTCAGCAAAATGTCGCTGATGACCAACTTTGATTTCCCGCAAGAGGAAAAAAACAGACAACAACAAAAAAAACTGAAGTTTTTCCCATCTACTCGCATCTTCCTGACAAGTATTATATTTAATTATATAATTTCATGTAACTTCTGATGTCCTGGTGTTGTCTTGTCATAAACGGACCCGTATCTTGGTTTAAGCTTGGACCACTTGATATGTCTTCATGAAAAAAGGCAAAGAAAACAATACATTAACTACATTATATCATCAAGACTAAATTTGTAAGTATAAACATGCCGAGAATACCGGAATTGCAAAATTGTGATCGATTTGAGATGTGGGAATTGAGCAAGATCTGTTTTTTCATGTTACCATCCATAGAGAAACCGCTATCCTACCACTATGATCAGGCATCTGAGAAACCCAACTCTCACTCATGCTCTCTCTCACATGCACACGCACACGCACGCACACACACACACAGAATAAGACCCCACAACGCATATTAAGTGAACAAGTTAAGGTCTTCACTTTGCCTAATGTCCCAGGTAAAAACACAGCATACTTAAACATAGAAATCCATGTATGCAGAATGTCACTTAATCTTCAGAAAAATGACAACTTTACATCTGGCTACAAACCTCAATCTGCAGGAAGACACTACACTGCTACTTAAATCTGTGCTCAGTTTTTCTTTGCAAGAAAAAGAAAAAAAAATCGATTTTGCACATGGCTAAAGACAGCACATGAAGACCCAAAATCTCCAACTTCTGTCCAAACTTGTAACTATCCTACTTTTAAAAACTGACATTGATTTATTTTGTCTGTGCGATTGTGCTCCCAACCGTCAAAGGACCGATGGTTTCCAGCTGAGAGAGAGAGAGAGATAGTTTTTCCACACTCTGACAGAATGACAGCTGAGAGCAGCTCGCTCCGAGCAAACCCAGGGGGCGCGGAATCGCTACGCGCGCAGAGTCCGAAAAAAGAGCCAGCCAAGCACAACAACAGCGCCAGCCAGCACCTACGTTAGCCAGAGCCCCGCCTCCCTTGGGCTCAGAAGAGTCGAGTTACGCTCCTCTGCGTTCTACTACCTCTTGTCTACATTCACTAACACAGCGACAGGAGCCGTGATAGTCCTGTTTTTTAGCCCAAAAAAATGCGCATCCTGAATGGGCTACTTAGATGCATACCCCACCCCCCAGCTCCCTTCGTCCTGTATTTTGTATTGCTGAGAAAAATATACCCAAATTTAGGGTTGCCATGCACTGAAAATGTAATTAATGAGATATGAAATCAATTCAGGGTGGAGGACTCTTCACTATCACCAGCTCTGTCCTAAGGTGCTGAGCAACTGTCAGCTACCATTATTCCCTCTGTTCTAAGATGCTGAAGATCATCTGCTTTGTTCTAAGGTGCTGAATCTAGCCTGAATCACTGCCTGCCCCAGTCCTGTTCTGATTTTAATCCCGTCTTCTTCTAGAAACTGCCTCTCTCTCCTTCTCTCTGATGTACGTACAAAGGTTTCGTGCCAGGCGAACGTATCCGGACCCTTGTTGATGTGACGCGCGGTAAGTCGCTGAACAGGCCCAGCTGGCGAGAGGTGCCAGCTGAGGCGGGTCATGCGAGGTAACAGCGGGGCGCATGCAAAACGCGCCGCACACTGGGCACGGACACGATGTGGCACGCGAGCAGGCCAAGCCTCGCGCCAGATAATTAGCCGAATAGGGGTTACGCCGGTTCACGGATTTTCAGCTCCTCGCCACAACCTTTTAAACAGACGCGGTGCAGACCGCTGAGCTTCGGCGAATGCTGGCGGACGCCATGCTTCAGTGAAACTGCCTTGCAGTCTACGCTCAATCTCTGCCTGGAACTCAACCACAGTGACAACTACCGTGGTTAGAGAACTGGGCTTATAGCTCAGAGCTTACAGTGTTGTATAATGGTTAGGGAGCTGGGCTTGTAGCTCAGAGGTTACATTCTAGTATAATGGTTAGGGAGCTGGGCTTGTAGCTCAGAGGTTACAGTCTAGTATAATGGTTAGGGAGCTGGGCTTGTAGCTCAGAGGTTACAGTCTAGTATAATGGTTAGGGAGCTGGGCTTGTAGCTCAGAGGTTACAGTGTAGTATAATGGTTAGGGAGCTGGGCTTGTAGCTCAGAGGTTACAGTGTAGTATAATGGTTATGGATCTGGGCTTGTAGCTCACAGGTTACAGTGTAGTATAATGGTTAAGTTGCAGGTTTTATTTCCAGACAGGGCAATTCCATTGTACCACTGAACACGATACTTCACCTGAATTGCTTCTTAAGAGTGTTCTTCGAACACCAGTAAAGATTACAAGCAGTATCAAGGGACCCTTTGTTAGTGTGAGTATCTAAAGAGTTAAAGTATTTCAATGTGCATTTGACCCAAGTCTGCAAACAACACAATATCACCCGAACAGGAGAAAAAAAAAGGCATAAAACCTTCATTAGTTCTGTTCTGAGTTTAAGAGCTTAGCAGCTGCGAGAAAGCTTGTGTTAAAATGAGCATAACAGCTTTCAAACAGATGTTACAAACCATCATATGGAACGTAAGCTTTTGTCAGGGTTACACATGTGCCCAGTAGACTTAATAACCTTTCAGAAATAAAAGAAAGCGAATCAAAACCAAAGCGAAGAAAAGCACGTACCTTGCACTGAAAGTAAAAACCACAATCAAAACAAACATCGCATCGATAAAATCCTTTATATTTATCTCACATAACAGCAGTGAGAAAAATCTATTGAGTTTAATCTGGTCAAAGGTCAAAGATATATTATATCATTTGTGTCCCTAATATCATTGTAAGATAACTCTGCACCAAATATAATACCCTATGATGTAATTGAAACGTTCAGGTTCACGGTAAACAACCACAACTGAAGGGATTATGCTTCTGATCCAAAAAAGTTAAATTGAGAATCCCCGCTATTTATTGGGTTCAAATGTTTATCCAGTTCCTACATGGACCCAGTGAATACATTAGAAACAAAACCCCTACTTTGCTTTACTAGAATAATTACATAGTGAGGCAAGCAGCATTGAAAGACTGGTTTCAGTGATTTCGCCCATCTCTCCGTGGAGTTTCTTGGACGAATAACATATGAGCAGTTTGTATATGAACAAGCTGATGAAATGTAAAATTACAGATACCACTTGTCCTGTGTGTAAGTGTGTAAAAGCTACTTAGTTTGTGTGTGTAGAAGCATTTAACAGGGAATAAAGTGGGAGTGTGTATGTGTGTGTTAAGGTGAGTGTGTGTTGGGGGTGGTGAGAATATGCGCCTGTGTGTATGTGCGTGTGTGTGTTTTGTGTAAAATTCAGTTCCCTCACCCTGGGTGTGTGTGTGTGTATGTAACAGTGTGTAAAGCTACTCACCCTGTGTATGTAATTGTGTGTAAAGCTACTCACCCTGTGTGTGTAACAGTGTGTAAAGATATTCACCCTGTGTGCGTAATAGTATGTAAAGCTAGCTACTCACCCTGTGTGTGTAAAGTTACTCACCCTGTGTGTGTGTGTATGTAACACCATGTAAAGTTACTCACCCTGTGTGTGTGTGTATGTAACACCATGTAAAGTTACTCACCCTGTGTGTGTGTGTATGTAACAGTGAGTAAAGTTACTCACCCTGTTTGTGTGTTTGTATGTAACAGTGTGTAAACATACTCACACTGTGTTTGTAACAGTGTGTAAAGTTACTCACCCAGTGTGTGTATGTAACAGTGTGTAAGTTTGCTCACCCTGTGCGTATAATAGTGATTGAATTCGTCTCCGATCCTCTGCAGCTCCCGTCCGACCCACTGCTCAGATGGCATGTCCGCGGACAGCGACAGAAACTGCTGACTAAAGGCACAGCGTGGGTCCAAGTGGATCTCTGTGGGACGAGAGAGATAAGAGAGCTTGGGAAAGCGGTCCATACAAAAGACACACAACACCCAGAACACTTCCTGCTCCAGAACGCTGACGATAATACTGGTTTTGGAGAAACTGTCCTCAATGTTGAGGGATTTTACTGGCTCTAAAGAATTAAGACCAGCACAGGAGAGACAGGTGACCAGGACTCTGTGTTCATGTCTGCAAGGTTACATCCTTCAGTTATCACATCTAAGTTTGACAGGGCTGTGGGTGAATCAGTGAACCTGTAACTAAATGGCATAAATTTACACATCCATACACACTCACACACTCAAAAACATATACGGTGCACACACACTCACATGCACACACGTCAATATACATGTGTACGCACACACAAGCACACCAACACACACACACCAAAACTTCACAAGCTGGTAGGTCAGAAAACAATCCATCTGTAGACAATTGAAACCGCTGAGGTTAGAAAGCAATAGCTTTTGCCCGGGTGACTTGAAAATTGTTTGAACACACTTGCGTTCACTTCCTGCTATGAGTCAAGCGGGGCAGAGATTCTTGAAGTGTCAAACCTCCATTGATACTGCCTGCCACACAAATTCACTGTGCTGAATTCCCTTTTGCTAATTTACAAAGCAAGCATGGAGACCCAAAGCAGGTGACTGAAACCCACTCCGATTATAGGGAAGAAAAAAGGACAACTTAAGTGAAGGAACTATGTGCTCTCACCCAACCAAGACAAAGTCGACCTCTCAGAAATGCGCAAGCCAATTCAGGAAATTAAAATGATGATTAAGTAGCTTGTACTGAACCGGAGCCCAGAAGGAAGGGTTCCCGTTGTGGCAGTATTCCAGTACTAGCAATGACTAAAGCACATGGACCCGTCAGATTCAAGGCCAAAGACTCACAGAGACAAAAAAAAACCAAACAAAACATAACTCTCAACTACGAACACTTGCTCTCGGCCTTCCAGATCAACTTAACGCAATCTGATCCTTACGCTTTTGCAAACGTGTAATTGACTTTTTTTTTCTAACGGCTGAAAAGGCAGAGCCGGACCGACTGACGTCCCTCATATCCCTATGTGTCGATATATAACTTCACAACATCCTACAAAATACTCTTCGTTGCAGTTTTCCATATCTATTTTAAAGAACATAGGTGTGTGAAAACAGGGAGGACATTCAACTGACCGCACAAAAGCGCGAATTACTGTTTTGTCGTCATGTATTCAAGCGAAGAGCCGTTCCTTTAAGAGCAACTGCATGAAGAGGCGCGAAAACCCAGAGCGCGACCTGATTCACGTCCCTCGTGACTCATACCCGGATGATGACTTTACCGCTTCGGGCTACATGCGTCAGCTCGCTCCGTTCGACACCGACCCGCGGATCGTTTCACATGTACACAAAAGTGCAGTGTGTCTGTCATGTCCGCCGCACAATGATGAATGAGCATGAATGACTTCTTTGTAACCGTGCAACAACAAAAGACCGATACATCAGAAGCATGACTGCTCAAAACTGCGGCGCTTCCGTTTAATTAACGGGCGGAATTAAAATAAGCCACAATTGTCATACATTAATTTTACGCATTTGGATTCGTTAATTTGTGTAAAAAGTATTTAGTGGAATATTTTTCCATTTATCTTTTTCCCCCTACCCCCACCACATCGCCTAAAGTGCAAAATGTATTATCAATGAGATGTAAACTGTTGACTCATTCTTCAGTAGTTAGGTTTAAGATGAAATTTCTCCTATTTGCAAAGGGGAAGCTGGCTGGCGCACATCTCCTATGTTACCAAAGGCTTTGAATGATAGGATTTGATTCGCACTTTCTATTGGCTTCCATTCAAATCTTCATATCTTGATTACAGATTACTATCGATATGCCAATAAAACGTCATCAGAAACTAGAGTAAAATGATACTCAAACACAACAATAGTTTATCTGGTGTATGGAGAAAACATCACCATTAGCTGTGTAATTATCAATATTTGCACCATTGCTCTTATACTCAAATATGACAATTCATAAATAAACTGTAAATGGGGATTCAATAAAATTTCATCAATTTCACTCCAAAACAGAATTTCACTTTTTTAGTACATACACTGTTCCAGTTTAAGAATACGATAACACATTTCAAAGGACGTGTTTGCTTGTTTCCATAAAAACACTCAAGGAAAATAAATTCACAATGAAAAGCCAGTTTTGATTGCATTGCACTTGGCCTTAAAGAGACAAAGTGCATTTGATTGAATCTCGGCTATAGTGTAAGCTTTAGCAACAATAATGAAATAATCAGGCGTTTGGGCAGCATGAGAAAACACAGCTGTGTAGACGGACATAACTAGGCCCAGGCATGCCAGCGTAAATTACCGCCAAATTATGAGCAGGAACCAAGTGAGCATAGAGTATGTAACATCAACGCCACAATTTATGAATAGGGAGGTAAAGCCGCGAGAAGCTGACATGTTTTGACATCACAGCTCTGACAGGCTGAAGAAGTAGCCTGATACAGCCTGGTTTTGTTTTATTTATTTATTTTTACGTCAAAGATGTTTTTCTGAACATGTTCCAAGCAGATCGCAGCAGTCAGAGAACCCGATAATAAACAAACAACTGCTAACACACAATCTAAATTAAACCCAGTAATTTGTCCTGGCACGAGTGCACAAGTACTTTACTCAGAAAAAAAAAAAAACATCCTTCTCAGCTTGCCAGTGCAGGATTTCCGTGCGCGGGAAAACAAAACAAAACAAAAAAAAAAAACAACAGACTGGCTCTGGCTCCATTTCTGCTTAAAAAGCTTGGCAAAACATGTAAACGGCTGCCATTATCCTGGCCAGAGTTCAGTTGGAGATATGTCCCCCTGCAAGGCTACATGATACAAAGAAGTATCACTGAAGCCTTTGCAAGGTTCTATTAGCTGTTGACAGGATGGTGTTACGGTTAAAGTGCTGGACTTGCAACTCTGCAGTGGCAGGTTCAGTTCTCAGGTGCGGCACTGCTGTTGTACTGTTGAGTAAGGTACTTAAGTATCTACAAGGTATCCGAGTTGTTTCCAGCTGTATAAATGGACAGTGTGTAACATAAGTTGCACTGACCAAGTACATTCCACTGGGTGCCTAAAACATAAATGTTAACATATAATGCAGCATGTCTCTATCCTCCAGGAAGGGGGCGGTGGAAGAAAGGCTCCATTTTGGCTCAGGACCAAGCCTGACTCGGTCAATCTTCCAGCAGCAGGAGGAGGAAGCAGAAGAACTCCTGCGTTCCAGTAAGTGCCTAAAACATAAAGTGAACATGCAATGCGGCATGCCACCGTCCTCCGGGAGGAGGAAAACGAAGGACTCCATTTTGGCTCAGGACCAAGCCTGACTCACTGTCCATGACCTTGGCATCAGCGTGTAGGGATAAAAGGAAACGGGAAATTGAGGGTGCTTCATTGGTGTCTTAGCGTAATGTTCAGGGACTGGTCAGGCTTCTGCCACTGATTGTCCCAGTTTCTCTCTCCCCCTCATGTAGGGCTTAGGCCACACTGGACCGCTTGCGGATCTTAACTATTGCCGTAGACTGCCGAACGTTGCCTCTGTGGTGACTCAAGCTTTTGCTTACAGAGAGATAATCGCCTGTGTGTCCATTGTAAGTCGGCCTTCTCTTGACACTTGGCGAACCGACAATGGCCCCCGTAGAAAGGCTACGAATGGCCCGCTCGACTCATTCTGACGTTTCCCAGCTATCTCATCCAGACATCGCATATCGCTTCCTGTAGATCAAAAACAACCCAGCGCAACGATCTGTGCAAAAATGGATACAGCGGTAAAAGTATTTTGGGGTCGCCCCCGGTAGCTCATCCAGCACAGCACGCACCACACAAGGCCGAGGCCCCATTGCAGCGGCCCAGGCCCGAATCCAGCCTGGGCCCCTCGCCGCACAGTCCGTGAGTTCAATATCCTCCAATCAAACGAGGGCAACTCCTCTGATTACAGCCAGGGGCCTGAGACATATGTTAGGCAGGCATTCCGCAGTTGCGCAGCTCAGCTGGGAGATTGCACAGTGACCGCGCATCTCAGTTGAAGGACTGCAGAGCGACCACGCAGCTCAGCTGGGGGACTGCAGAGCGACCGCACAGCTCAGCGGGGGGACTGCAGAGCGACTGTGCAGCTCAGTCGGGGGACTGCAGAGCGACTGCGCAGCTCAGTTGGGGGCGATGGAGCGAAGAGCCGAGCCTTGAGAAGTCCACATCAAATAAAAAAATATTCTTCACCTGTTTCTCCATCGTGTTTTGTTTGTTTGTTTGTTACGAGTTTCATAGTCCGACTGTCAGGTAGGTACTTTCCGTGAACACTTCCCATTAATGTTGTGTTTCTGGGAACAACAGGAAGGAAGTGTGTGCAGATGAATCATTTAAAAAAATCATGAGAAAACACCCAACTGGTGGGGGGGTGACAGGAAACCGTACGAAAGGAACTTCCATTTCAGATTCAAACATGAACGTTTCAGCGTCCCAGATACTAGGATTAATCCTGTAATTTGCCAGCGCACATTTTAGAATCGTGGTGGAGTAGGGAGATATAAGTCTTACTTCCTCGGAAAACAGCAATATGAATATGAATAATAAGCACAACACCGGCAACCTGTTGAACCTTTTTCGTGTTTTACTAAAAGCCACTCACATGATCTGAAACACATGATCTGAAATCATAGATACAAAACACAAAGGATGGAAATGAAAGAACAGAACTAGTTAGGAAACACTTACTTAGTCAGGAAACAGGTGATAGCAGTATCAACAATAGAAGACCCAGCTCACCGCACTTGCTATATGCAATTAACGAGACTGACATAATCCACCTCCAGAACTGTCATGGCGCATGCCCGCACTCGTATTGTGGAGCAGTTCTTTAGCGCACTGTTGCGCAAGTGGGACGTCTCTGTACCGGAGCCACGCAGCAACGGGAGTCTCGGGTACAGGTGCGTCCGTCATCAACTGCACGCCACAAAATGTTTGCGGGATAAATCCAGCGTGTGCGTGTCCTGCGCATTGCGCAGCGACGACTCTTGAGGGTGACAGATTTTTAACAGTGAAAGAGTAAATGCTCAGTGTGAGTTTCGGCCGCCACGCAAACTTTAGGTTGTTGATAGTGTGATTTATTCGTGATCTTAGAATGGTAACCCTGGAGGCGCATGAGGTAAGAAGGTCTTACCGTAGTTCTCTTGCACTTGAGCTAGGCGTTGTTGCGCATGGACAATTGCTTGACAAGAAGGACTCCGAGTCTGTGTCGATTTGTGATGGGTCATTAAAGGAGAGTTTGGTTGAGAGTCGTACTCGAACGAGAAATATCCACTGGACGCTGTGGACAGAGTTCTAAATAGCGGAGAACGGGACTGGTAACCAAGTAGACCGGGCGGAATCATAATTCCTCCCATCGGAAACGGGTCCTCATCGCCGTGCTGGCGGATCTCGGCCGGGTTCGGAGAAGAGTCACCGGTTTCCATGCCATTCGTTTGATTTTGTCCTCTGCAGAACAAATAAAATGGAAATTATACTTTGCATCGTTACTTCCGCATACTGTTTTAAAATAAGTCTACATTTGATCTTCTTTTAGCTTACAGTACAATTTAAACACTATTTCATCACAAGCTTAGTCAATAAGAAACCAGTCAAACGTAATATTCTAGAGATTGAGCAAGCCTTTACCCTGCTATCTGTTTTTGATGTAAAGAACAGTGAAAAATGAACTACAAACGCGGATCAACGCCGGCCCGGCAACAGCTATGAATTATTACTGCGTCATTATCTTCAGGATTGAATATGATTTCCCAGTATACTTTGCGTTTATTTTCATGGCATTTTAGAACCGGCATGGAGTAGCGTAATTGGTGGGAATACCTGCTTACTTCTCAAGTTACAGTCAAGTTAGCTTTGTTCCCTGTCCAAATTTCTGGCCAGAATTTCCTTCTAGACTGCCAAACCACATAACAAGTGAGCTATTTTGATAGATTGAAAAGTTAAATGGATTCTAATAGTTGCAGAAGAAAGGTACTAATCCGCAAGGTTAAGAAAATGAAATGGACAAATGAGGGTCAACAACAACTCACCATAATGTCAAAATAATTTTCTAACAAAAACTTGCACCCGGCTAGTGATGCAATACAAATCTATACTGCGCGCTCTATAACGTATTGCATAATTCTTTGTTTGGCGGATGATTATCCGATAAGCAAATAAAACGCTTCCAAAAAAAATCCACTCCTTCGGCACCAGCTATTTGTCCCCACCTAGAGGCATAATCTCAATGCATAAGCGTGGTGCTGAGAATTTGGAAAGGAAAACACTCGGAGTCCAACAGACGGCCAAATATGTAGTAATAAATATGGCTATACAAGTCGCTGACGGTTTTGACACTTCTACTCACAGAATAAGCGCGAATGTAGCCTGCAGACTACATGGGGAAGGCTGGTGGCGAAAACGATAGTTTTACTTACGCTAGGTGTCTTTGCTGTCATTACCCCTGGCGTTCCAGTCCTTCTAGAAGTTAGTTAAGAGCGTGTATTTTCCGAAAGGGGTATGAATAAATGTCAGATAAGATTCCTTACACATAGGCTGCAGTAGCCTGTATATTGTAACAGATATAAAAATGGATACCACGGTGTCGACAAGCCATAGCAGTCGATGAGCGTTGCTTTATATTTTCCTGTCCGCAGCATCGGGATAGTCTATGTCCCTTGCAGAAGGCACGCAGACAAAGCGCACTCGCAAGTTCGCGAAGCAGACGAGGGGGAAAAGACAATCGTCACGTGTCCTATTTTGTTTTATTTTCCAGACAGCAGTTTTGTTTCTCAGTTTAGTGGTTAGTGCCAAATGCGACGCGTCTGTGGTGGCGAGCCGAAATGAAAAGTGAACTAAAAATGTCTTGCTTGCTTCAGTGTGCACAACCGGGTTGCTGTTGACATACGTGGGGGCTTAACATTTCGCGCACACACAGGAGGTCATTATACAATAATAATAAAAATACTTAGGCTACTCCCGTAAGCGGCTCAGTCTTAGTAACGCTTATCCGATAATGCTGTAAGTGGCAAAGAATGGCCAACTGGCAGCACATAGGGTACGGAAAGATCCAAGCGATGAATAATTATGATAAGATCTTCAAAACCGGCGAAGCTCGACTTACCGGGGGTCGGACATGTCCTCCAAAGCCACCGTATCTTATCCGCGCATAGCAGTTTTGCAAATGATTGAAACACCAAAATGAAAATGCCACTGAAGTTGTTTACGCTGACACCTCAGAAGTGCGAAGACAACGATGTAGATATCCTTTACACGGCCGATGCTTTTTTGCTGATTGTTTTCTTGTGTCCAGCGAGGCAAGTAACGATTCAAAAAGTGTGAAGATTCATCTTACAATGAAATTATGAATCTTTGATTGTTTGCACAAAGGGTTCTATGTTTCGAGAAGATTCTCTTTTGAATCTAATCACACAAAATAAAATAGATAATCTTGGCTCGCTACAGCGCTTCCCTGTGACCCTCTCCTTAGTGAATTTCGCCTTCAACTGCCACTGCGAAAGTTGCGTGTCTAATGTCAAGAAATACGCTCCACCTACAAACCCGCCCACAAGCCCTCTGTAGCCTGTTCTCCGCCCGAAGCTGATGCGCACCTTGCTTCTTAGGCGAAATTTAGTCATTACAACTCGTGCAATTTGACTGAACAAAAACTGTAAATAAAGATAACATTTTCATGTTCGCATTGAAATATTTATGTTTGATGTTGGCGACGCCTTTATGCATTAGTAGGCTAGTTACACTGTTTGTGTGTGCGCGTGTGAATTTTTCTCTATCCGTGCAATGCCAGTTACAGAAATGTATAAAAAACACTCTCTCCGCAGACATGCAAACACAATTTCTCATCTAGTCTACTTTGGACAGTCATATGATGACCGCATTTAATACTCACATTTAATAACTGAGACAGTCACCTTGGTTGCAGAGTTCAGTTTGTGGTTGTTGTCTTAAAATATGATTGCACGAGTCAAAACGGTGCACTTTTTGTTTGCGTTTTTGACAGGCTATGTTTTTCAGACGTTTAATATTATGTTGAACGTTTTATCGTTTACCGAAGCGAGATTACTTAACACAGTGAACTTGAAATGGAAATCAGGTCTGAGAGTGGGTGTTCGAAACTTCACAATTCTTAAAGCCTTATCGTGCTACATCACGTTTCCAAACGTAATTTCTGCCTTTGTAGGCTGCGTGAACTGAAGCGTCTCAAATTTAGTTTCTACCACTGGCTTGTGGTGTTTCTTTTTTTTGGAATCATTCAAATGGAAACGCATATTAATTTTCACATTTACTTATCACTTCATTTACAGCTATTAAAATATTTTAAAATAAAAGGTTTTCTTGCAGATATTAAATGTAAGTGTTCTTTGGTTGAGCATCTAATAAATAAACGTGGGCTATTATTTAAGATTTAAACACCGGCTGAAAAACTTTATGCGCTATCTGGTAGCCTACACTTTTAGCGGATGTTTGAATCATAACTTGGTGCAGTGTGCGTGACGGCTGACAGAAGATTTAAAATACCAAGGAAAGTGAACTAGCCTCATCTGCTCATCGGAAGTAAGTACTGTCGATTATATTGCACATAAGCTAAGCCATGAAATAAAAAATAATGAAATAGCTGATTTCTGAGTCCGCGTGGGCGATTTGAAACTGGTTGCATCTATGAAAATGTAAAGTGCAAACAACAAGAAGCTAAGCAAACATAACAAATTACAACACGAATAGGGTGTGTTGGAACGGTATGAAACCGGTCTTAATGGGCTATTCACTGAGATTATCGTCACTAATATATTAAATGAACGAATATATAGCACACGTTATTTTTGTTGAAAAAATGTTTACAAGCGCACGTAAAAAAAAACCCCATAAAGATTCTAAGTTATAAAACATGTTTTGAACTTTTCCTTCAAAAGATGTATTACGAATATTAACATATTGTTATCTGTATTTAGCCTACACTTCACAATTTAAGCTGTTGCATTTCTGATAAATTCAAGGGCACTGTGATCCCAGTTTTACATTATGCTGAACATTAGAGATGGTCATGACATTACATCACATTCCGTAGCTATACTTTTGGATTTGGTTAATGTTTGGTTAATTAACTCGTTCATGAACAACAAGAGCACTTTAAAATATGACAAGTTTTCCGGGTTTTTAGCTGCGGGCTCTTGCTAACAAAATAGATAGAAACTTTATTTATCCCGAGTGGAATATTTGCATTGAATTTATTTCTGGCGTTCTCAGGTGTGACGTAAGGAGTTGCTCTGTTGACAAACACTGGAACGTGGTATGCGAACCTTTTACCACTTTGAGTGTTTACATCCCCTTTTACCATCGCACAGTGGCTAGGTAACCATCTGATGAAAATAAAATCATAAATATATGTCGACTGAAGAGAGAAGTCCGTGTCATCCTTTAGTGAAGCCTAAAATGATCATTTATCGTGTTGTGAAATGGACTACTAGCGTGTTCTACCGGACTGCGTTAACGGAGGATAAGACATAGTCTAAATCCATACGTCCTCAAACAGGTGAAATATATGCTAAGCCACTAGCTGGGGGCTGTGTACGTCGAAAACCCCTCAAATGGCAAAATAATATTCAGATTCTGGGACCCTCTTGACCGGTGATTGTTGTTTATTGATTATTCAAAAGGTACCTAACATATTTACTGTTTAACCTGGTGTTAAAATAAAGTGTTCCTTGAATGTTGTTATCATCAACGTTGTTGCGGTTGCTTTGAAGAGACTCATTTTGGAGTCCCTTCTCAAGGAATTTTACAAGTTAACCGAAAATGCACAGGACTTTATAACAGCTCTGAAGTTTTCAGTAATGCATAGTGGTCACATAAGTGTGAAGCTGACGACTTCACGCAAGTGAGTGTCAAACTCCTAACATTTTGAATCCGATATCCCCAAGACACTAAATTTCCCAACCACGTTCACTTAGCTAATCAGCATAGCCAATTAGCAAAAACCAATCTGATTGGTTCTCCCATAAAAGCAAAGACGTAATACTAGTTTTTTACAAGGAGAAAAAAAAAGGATAGTGGCTGTCAGGTAGAGCTGTAATGCTAGTAAAAATTAGCTTCACAGAATTGCTTTTAATTTTTTTATTTTACGAACCACGTATAAACAATGAACATATAGCCCCCCTACAAATAGCAATATTTTTAAATCAGAGCCTAAACAGAGAAATCAAAAATCCAACAAACAATAGATTGATCAAAAAGTCCATTGCCAAAAAATGTAAACTTGCTCCTTTGTGACACTTTGGAGGTTTTTCCACCCAAAAATTCTATCCATGCACAAATACATGTCTGCCAGGTATGTGAAGGTACCTGCAAGTGTATTGTTTTCCAGAAGTAATCAGGGATATTAAGCGTTATGGTACACCAGATGGTCCTCCTCTTCATCACTGCCTTCTGTGGCTTCATCTTCATCTCAGTGGTAGGCTGTCACTCAACTTGGATGTTGCGGCCATGGCGATTGTTTCCATGGGTCCCATAAAGTACATTCTATGAGGCTAGCTGTTGCATTTCCTTCCCTTCTGTGATGGTCAACATTTTCCTGATGATCTTTCATACACAATCTAAACCCCTCCACCCCCTCCTGAAATGTGTGAAATTAACTGCTGCCTAGCTTTAGCAGTGTGACAATAGAAGGTTACAGGTTGGTATGGCTGCTTAGCTCCAGCAATGGCATGAGAAGGGTACAGGGCAGTATAGCTGCTTAGCTGCAGCAGTTTGACATGAGAAGGGTACAGGGTGGTATGGTTGCTTAGTTGCAGCAATGTGACAGCAGAAGGGTACAGGGTGGTATGGCTGCTTAGCTTCAGCAGTTTAACATGAGAAGGGTACAGGGTGGTATGGTTGCTTAGCTGCAGCAGTTTAACATGAGAAGGGTACAGGGTGGTATGGTTGCTTAGTTGCAGCAGTGTGACAGCAGAAGGGTACAGGGTGGTATGGCTGCTTAGCTTCAGCAGTTTAACATGAGAAGGGTACAGGGTGGTATGGTTGCTTAGTTGCAGCAGTGTGACAGCAGAAGGGTACAGGGTACTATGGCTGCTTAGCTTCAGCAGTGACAGCAGAAGGGTACAGGGTGGTATGGCTGCTTAGCTTCAGCAGTGTGACATGGGAAGGGTACAGGGTGGTATGGCTGCTTAGCTTCAGCAATTTGACATGAGAAGGGTATAGGGTAGTATGGCCGCTTAGCTTCAGTAGTGCGACATGAGAAGGGTACAGGGTGGTATGGCTGCTTAGATTCAGTAGTGTGACATGAGAAGGGTACAGGGTGGTATGGCTGCTTAGCTTCAGCAGTGTGACATGAGAAGGGTACAGGGTGGTATGGCTGCCTGCCCGATACTCTACACAAATTTGTGGTTGCACATCCATTCATTATTTAATGGCACACTTCATGAAACCTTCACTCTCATGTCATGTGACCTCACTGTTGCATTTGACCTCAACCTTTCTGGGGTCACACAAAGAAGGAGGAAGTGTCATCCCTCACTGTTACATAAGAGGCATCAATGCCATCAGAACAGGCTAATCAGCGTCGTGTTTTGCATTCCCTCAACCGTTCACATAATTCCAACCCTCGAAAGGTAGGACTTTGACCTCACGATTGCCTTGGAACCACAGCCAGTCTTGAAAACTCCACTTGCTGTTACGTGTAGCTATTAAAAATGCACCATTTGTTAGAATTGAAAACCATTGCCATTTGGCTACAAAATGTTTCTCTGTCTCCTCGCGACAGGTACAAACATTTATACCACTTAATTGCAGAAGTGTTTAGTGTTAAGCCACACCTTCTTTAGTAGAGTTTTCAGGAATTTGTAGGTTTCTCAGTATTTTCCCCAGGAGAAAGCCCATTTACAAAGCAGTATAAGTGCAGCTTATTATCTTTGCTTTTTACCAATCCATAGACATAAAGAGTTCGTATGACTCAATTGACCAATCACTCATGAAACCTTTTGCTTTTGACCAATCACACAATAGACAGCCAGCTCAATAAAACTAGGCTGTCACACCCCATTTGATCTCAGACCATCAGAACAAGGTAGAGGCATAATGGACACATGCACTTCCATTTGGTTAGCTAGCATAAAGTTTAACATTGATCTGACCATTAGCTATCAATACAGGCTTAATTTAGCTAGCAATTCATTCATGTTGACTTTAACAAAAAAATTGTTCATGTTTCCCGATATTTGAGAGCTTTTTTTTAACCTTTTGGTTCTGTACAGGGTCCTGACACTGTGTTGTGTGCTATAGAACCGACTACAGCTTTTTGAAATTTTAAGCAGCCTCTTTCAGCAATATTCCGGTCCACTGTTATTTTTCATTCGAATATATACATGTCACACATTTCACTTGGGATTTAAAAGGTTCCAAGACAAAATGAAGCCCATTAGAAGACAGAGCTAATTTGTACGTGAGCAGTTTTTGACCACATATGTTTTCAGTATTTCAGTAATTAAATAAAATTTTTGTGTATTCTACCAACCTCTGCTTATTTAATAAGGACAATTAAAATATTCAATGTACATTCATATTTAAACAAATATTCTCTGTACAAAATTCACAAGAAGAATACAATTAAAAACATGACAACATTAGGAACAAGAGTCTATATAGGTGACCAGTCTAAGAAGATATTCATTCAATTCCCTTTTCATGAGTGGATAGGAGGCCCACATATCCAACTTCCTACATATCCCATCAGCCAATGCAATGCACAGTGACTTCTTAGATATCCAATTAGTCACTGCAATACAGAGAAATTTCCCCCATATCCAATCAGTCACTGCAATGCAGAGAAACGTCCTACATATCCCATAAGTCAATGCAATGCAGTGCAATTTCCTATGTGTCCCATCAGTCAATGCAAGATGCAAGATGCAAGCAATATTAAGTTGGAGACGAGAAATCTGGCTCATTTCAGAAGAACTGTTGAGAAAAAAAGTCCCCCTTTTTGCCCTGACAAACTTCACAGTGATATATTCCAACTTGGACTGAGAAAGATCGCAGGCTTGCTGAGCGTCTCTCTGTTAAGGGCAGTGAGGCGGCGGGACGGGCGACCTCACAGTTTGGACAGGGTCTTGGGCTCCTGAGGCTGGTCGGGGTGCTCGGGCGCCAGGTAGAATGCCCATTCTGCCCTGGGATTGGCTACCCCCGCGATGGGGGCCTGGACGCAGCATGACGGGATGTTGAAATCCGACACCACCTTCAAAGCGTCATCCTTCACCGACTTGCAAAGTTCCAGCAGCTGGAAAAGAGCAAAAAACCCATGTCCCATGCACAAAAAAATGATCAAATATCCTTCGCTAACCTAATAAAAATGCTCAAACATCACACACACTGACCTGACCAATACACTCAAATGCCCAACGTTCCCCTGGTGTAATTATGGAAAGATTTCTTCAGAATTTCACTGGAAAAGTCACTCATTCAAAAGAGGCAGACAGTGACGATACAGGCCATTGCTGAGCTAGAGTAGTTACTTCCACTGCCCGTTGACTTGATGAACAGGATAGCGATATCACATATGCGAGAACATAAGCCGCACCATGTCTGGATTCACACCAACAGGAAGTCAGAAAATTGCCATTTGATACTTTCACTGACGTCACTGGTTGATCATTATGAAACACCATTTTCACTCTACAGGATGTGATATATACATCTGAAAAAAAATAATTTGTAGGTCAGACACTAAAAACACGCTCAACAGTTCCATTGACACCGATTGAGCTCTGCTTATTCACGGTGTAAACAAAGTGTGAAACCAATGAGTGGACAATCTAGGGAAATGGGAAAATAAGAGGAAGCGGCGAGTGCAAAGAACCAGTGTTTTATTTTATTGCATTGGTTTGTTCATATTTCTCACAAGAGATTTTTCACTGAGGAGTTGTGTTAGTCTGGTTGAATGTGCTTAGGTCTTAGAGGATTCATTTCTGTCTGGTTGAATTTCCTATAGTTTTAGAGGAGTCAAATTTGTTTGGTTGAATGTACTGGAGTCTTAGAGGAGTCAAATCTGTTTGGTTGAATGTACTGGTGTCTTAGAGGATTCATATCTGCCTGGTTTAACACACTCAGGGGGATCGCAGACGAGTCGTGTCATGGGGCAGGACACCTAACGGAGCTCAAGCTTCTGACGCCAATCATAACCACAGCTTCCTTTTCAGTTGCAGACAGTTGACAAACAAAACCATGGGATTTTTTTTTGTGTGTGCAGGAAAGGGTTAAAAAAAGCACTTTCTTACAAGAGCAACAAGGGTGAAAAATAAACAGGGTGAGAAGCCGTTCACCTTTTACAAAGTGAAGCATAGGTTCAGTTTATCATTTTTGCTCGAGACCTAAGGGTAACATGAAACTTCAAAAGATCACAGATCATAGATGCCAGCATATTTGTGAATGCGGTTTTATTATCCAAACAGACATATTTAAGAGTCTGACAGACCAGCTGTGTCTCATATTGTAGAATCGCATACTTAGACTAATACATTTTTAATGAAAATCCTCCCTGTCAGTAGTACACATATGCACTTCACATGCCCTTGAAGGTCACGGGTTCAAACCCCATTCTGTTCAATTCTGTCCTTGATCCCCCCCCCCCCCCCAGGTTTCTATTGTCTCAATGAAAGTAAAAGAATTCAAAACTACTGTGAGATTCAACTGTCCTTTCTAGAGTGGAAGACATAGGTGGACTGATCATTCTTATTTTGCATCAGAGCAGTGGGGACAGACACCAGAGAAAGGAGCAATGTTTGCAGATGAGTTGTTCAAAACATGCTTTCAGTTTTTTTTTTTTTTTTTAAACTTTCATTATGATGTTGAGAGAGATCAGGTGAACAGTTTGAGATCTTCAAGAATTTGATATCTACGTGAATAGCGAATCCAACAAAGGCTAGTAATGTTAGCTCTGATATCCCCGAACAACGAAATTTGGATGAGAATGTAAAATCCTAGATTGTAACCATTTTTTATGCCTTAAAAACATAGAATCTGTGTAAAATCTGTTCAAACTGATTTTGAAGACTTTTTTGGTAAAAGCACTGACTGCAAAACAGCGAGACTTGGCTTTGATACGGTGTGAAACTCCGACAGTATCACAGAATACGTCGTAAGAAAGTGTTGAAAGTGGATTATTTTGACCACATATCACTTCATCGTAACACCTACAACTTAAATAATAATCTTTTGTGAATGCCACTGTCCTCTTTCAGTACAATTCTGGCAAGACGTCTGGGAAGAACAGGCAAAACTAACCATGTGAAATGGATACCCCACAATCATAATTTTCCTCAGATAAAATCTATATTTCACACATGAATTCATCTGTTTCCACTTCACAACATTTGGCCATCAACCGGCCTTTCACAAAGACACCTAAAACAACAACTGTCATATTGTCAAAAGATATTGTCACAAGTCCTATTGTACCGTTCCCATTCCTCTGTATTAAAATATTAATGACAGCAAAGCCCCTCCATTCAGTGTTCTGAAGGTTAAGTAAATGTCAAATGGCGAGGTTTGCTCACCATGCAAAGAGATGTTTAAAGCAACGCGTTGGCTCCAATTCCGTGGCAATAAAAACATAAAGTCATTTCGGTAGCTTCCCTCTGTCCATTGTTTGAGCACGAGGCGTTCTGTCATCGGACCTCCGTCGGGGCGATTCTTTGCGCTCTTTTCATTTACATGCACGGCGGAGAGGTGTGACGGACACTGATCGTATTGTTCTGGGCTGGGATTTATAGTGTGGGGACGAACACAGAAGATCAAAAGGACTCGGGGGAACTTCAAACAGTACGGAGAGGGGTATAGCCTTGATAAATCACACAGAGGCCTACAAAAATCAATAACGGGAATGATGAGTAAGACTAAATACATGCCAACGAGAATCTCTTCGACTTTGAGCAACAAGCATTTGAGGGGAAGTCCGGGCCTGTTTTATGATTCGGGCACCCAGGGGTTATGTTTATACGGTGCCCTTTACAACACAGCTTAAAAGATTTTTTTTTCTTTGATGGGATCAAAAAAAGCCGAAGAACTCCCATTTCTTGCCATTTTTCAATTTATAAAATACATTGAGTGCAACTCCTGAAAATTGGTGTGGTTGGATGCTGAAAATTAAAACAAAATAATATGAGTTTTTTTTTTTTTTGTCTCTTGTGGGGTATCAGAGCTGTGACAATATACGTTATGGTCAATTGCTCTTATATATTCTGTTTTGTTAGGATGTAACATAGGAAGCCATTATTTTTTTTCAAATCAATCTCGGAGAGAGTACTGGATGAAAATGAGTCAAACTGGGATTCTGTTGCTGAAGGAAAAACGTCATTCTCTCATTACTTAAAACTTGCTTGTTCCCACAAAATAATTGGCCTTTCTTAAACCTTTGATTCCAATTTGTAAACCTCCCTGTACTTAGAAGACCTGAACAACACACATGTTAGATATCTTGGTTGATGAGCAGAGAGAAATAATCTCTCATTTCTCAGCCCAGCTCCAATGGAAAAATCACTGAGCTGATCAACAGCAGTGCCACCTAGTGGCAGGTAAAGACACTTCTCAAAACGACTACATTTTTTGTCCCAAACATTGAACTGCATTCAAGAATTTCTCACCGTCATTTGCCTACACACTGGGCCAGTTCTGGGTGTCTTTTAAACGCTATTAAGCTGCAAACCTTTCCTCAGCAAAAGACAATGGGCCACATTCACCAACCACTCGTAAGAAGACTTCTTCTTAAAACTCACTTTTGCAGTTTTCACGAAGATTCTGACATTCACCAATGTTTTCTTACTTGGGATTGGTTCTTATGTAAGAACAGATTCTATGCACACTCAAGAGCACACTTACGCACATTTGAGCGCTGACACGTTTGTGAAAAATAATTGGTTATTGCGATTTCTTCAATTCTACAGTTGTACAATATTATCGGATCTAAATTACAGTAATATTTTTATCATTTATAATCTTTTTCACAAATTATTTCCATTATTTTGGGCAGATCACATGTATCCATCAGCCACGCTCTCCCACGAGTCGTGGATGGAAGAAATCAACTGGCCACACAATGCGTAAAATTCCCCTATACAGCAGAACAACTCTCAGTCAAGAGAGGATTCAACTCTGTTACTGTTCTCCCTGACACCCTCTGCGTCTGCATCCGTTCCCATATCTCAGCTGCGATTCCCAGAATCACCTTCTGAATGTGGTCTTCCGCTTCCCAGGAAGTGCACGCAGCCCCAACATTTTACAAAACAGTTCTGCGGGTATGCGCCTCAAGCAAGGAGCTTCTGGACACGCATTGCTCATTGGTATGCATCTTTGAGTAATTACAAATTCCAGAAACAGTGGGCTGCCATTCCTATAATGACTCGTTTTATTAGGAGATCGAGGATATGCCTAACCCCTAGTTAATGATACCACTCACCAAACCCACAGACTCACCGGGAGGTGTCCTTCAATCAACAGCACGCACGTACGTACTCGCGCCACCATCGAGCGCACCGTTTGCAATCTTAAAAGGATGCTGGATGTGTCTGGACACAGCACGTGGCAAGCTGCTTTACAAACCAGAGAAGGTGTGTATAAAGAGAACAGCTGAGAAATTGTGTTTTCCTTTTGCAAAAACATGAGAGAGCCAATAGACTACCTCAGCCAAATGCTATCATAATTTTTTGCATTTTGTAATCTTTTGCCATCTTTTCATGGTTTTTGGTTTGTAGGATAATAATTTTTTCAAAATTTGCATTCATTTCTTAAAATGTCTCGGAGATTGTGGACAGTGTTGAGGCTATCTGTGTCAGCATTTCTGACTTCTAAACTTTTCCTTTGAATTTCCGTGTGTACACACGGCCCTGCAGTCTCATTCCCTTTTATGGGGATTGGAGGGGCGTTTACCTATGCTAATTAGGAAAAACTGGCACACGCTTTCAATTTACGAGGACACTGGGATTCATCACTATGAGAACACAAATGCAAACAATTCTGCGATGTAAGAACACGTCATGAATCTGACATAGACTTTTCTAAGAACATTTCTCAAAGAAAGATTTAAGAAGTTAGGAAGATATTGGTGAACGAGGCCCAATATTTCGATAACAGAAAATGAAACATAATCCATTCCGCTTTACCTAACTGTTACCTGACAGTGGATCATTGTTAGTGGTCTTACAATGGGTTCGGCAGTGAGATCTTGTTTAAGGACGGAACAGTGACCTGACTAGTAAGGAAAACAAGGGCGAAAGGTCAACACAAGGGGCATATTTAGAAGTTCTGGCATAAGATTCTAAACTGAGTACTGAAATGGTTAAAGCAAGCAGAAAATAAAGTAAAATTACATATCACAGTTATGTAAACTGTGAGTCCAGTTTTGCTTAATTAGTCAAACATTTAACTTCATGGAAAATGAAAATGCTGAATAAAGCAGAACTCAAAAGTTTTATTCCTTAAAATTCACAAGCTGACTGGTTCTTCATACTCCCTCTAGGGTTTATAGAATTAGTAGGTATTAAAAATGTTTTATTCATGTAATGAACATGAATTTAAGATTCTTTTGCGCATCTCATTGTCAGACAGGATGCCACATACATATGAATACAGTTCAGTATTAATCAACTCCAGTCCTGGAGGGGAGCAGCTTGTACTTGTACAACAAAGACTACAAATACCAGCATACCCTGCGGCCCCAGGACCAGGAACTGAACCACATTGATGTACAGTAACTACTGCACCACATGTAACAGGTGCAATGATTTATTTCACTGCTGTGACTGTACTCATTTAAATGCATCTCATATACATAACGGTTCTTTTTCCTGGGGGGCAGGGCCAACAGGTACAGACCAAAGGTCTTTTAGTGCCCTTTCACAGAATTTGCTCTGCTTTTATGATGGCCTCTGAGACGTGTTTACACTACGAACGTGTTTAAACACCTGGATAACACACTGGTTAATTGGGAGCGCAAAAATACTTGAACACTTAAAAAAAAAGAGAAAAAAAATGAAAAGGCTTCCGCGGTAAAAGATGAAACAAAAGAGGCCGCGGGTGGCCCTAAATTATCCCCGTGTCTCGAGTAATTTGTCAGTTTTTCTGAGGTTTACGGTGGGGTTTGAATGCGCCCCGCAGTGACTTATTTGCATAACCCATCTTATCTGGCCGCCGGCGGGGCTAATCTCTGCTTTTGGAGTTCTCTCTGAGCAAGCTGCTGATTTAAGAGCGGAGCCTGCCTTAGCCTCACCGCTGCCCTTTTCCTGAGGGAGGGAGGGGGGGTGACCCTTCTCTTTCATGTCTGATCTCCTCTCCCGACGTCCCGATGATGTTAGCGGACGCTTAGCGGGAGATGAAAGGAGCCGCGTGAGCACACAAAGGAGAGGAGATTAGCTTTGAGTGTGTATTTGTGTGTGAGAACGTGAGCAGGGCTCATACGCACGAAGCAGGAGAGATTATCTCTTCCCGCAAGACCCTCTCATATAAGGAGATGACTCAGCTCTGTGTGTGTGAGCTGGGCTTGTAGCTCAGAGGTAACAGTGTAGTATAATGGTTAGGGAGCTGGTCTTGTAGCTCAGAGGTTACAGTGTAGAATAATGGTTAGGGAGCTGGGCTTGTAGCTCAGAGGTTACAGTGTAGTATAATGGTTAGGGAGCTGGGCTTGTAGCTCAGAGGTTACAGTCTAGTATAATGGTTAGGGAGCTGGGCTTGTAGCTCAGAGGTTACAGTGTAGTATAATGGTTAGGGAGCTGGGCTTGTAGCTCAGAGGTTACAGTGTACTGTAATGGTTAGGGAGCTGGGCTTGTAGGTCAGCTTGTAGCACAGTAATTTACTCATGTTCCTTCAGCAGATATCCAGCTGTACAAATGGATAAACATGCAAATTGCATTATTCTATCTGTTCTGGATAAGAGCATCTGCCAAATGCCTAACATGCAATTGAATGTAATAGGTCCTATTAAGATAATAAGATGGGAAGATATGTTTTATTCCCATGTGAGGACACATCTCTGAAAATCACTTCAAAGTTGTTTTATGGATTTCCGCCCGCTGTCTGTCATCTGGTAGGGGGATTTCGGCCAGAAACAGGCGTTAAATAACCCCTAATTGGGTAGGAGGGGGGTACAATTTCAGAGGGAACTCCCCGAAAAAAGGACAAATGCAAACACTGTGAACAGGGCCTGTTTGTGTAGTAGCCTGACTTCCACCCCCTCCTCTTATATCCATATGACACACTATGGGTGGTGTAACTGTACAAGCCATGTCTATTTCGCTTTAGGGGTTTTCCCGATTTCTTTGTTCTCATACGATTTCTGAGAGCTCATTGATACGAGTTGTTTGTTTACGCCGTTTCTGTGTATTGTTCGGCGCGACTTTGACATGGTCATGCCAATTTGTTGCAAAACCATGTTAAAGGAGTTGCGTGTCCATCTCTCGATTCCCTTTGGAAAACGTCCATTGTGACACGCGGTATGACACATACAGGAAAAGACTGCTTGATTGGTTGGTTTGTTGATTGATGGATGGGTTGGTGAAACGGCTGGCTGTCTGAAGTCTTATAATCTCTGGGTCAGTAATCTGCACCCTGCAGTGGAGGTAGCATAGGCTGGGTCTTCCCTCAGGACTGATAGTGTCTAACCTGACAGGTACCTGCTTTTTGGTCTCACCTGACTGATACCTGACTACAGAGTTTATTTAGCATTTAGCTATGTGTGGGTAATGGTTAGGCAACTACCTGTCTGTTACCTGACTGTGGGCCTTACCTGGTTTAGGGTTATAAAGCCTTAGATGACTGTTACCTGTGGAGCTCATCTATCTTATACCTGGCTGTAGGTCTTACCTGTGTGTACATGATACCTGTGCGTTTTAACATTAGAGGCTTACCTGGCTGTGGGTGGTACCTGAGTACAGGTGATACCAGAGTGAGGTTCATGGTTAGATGCTTACCTGGCTGTGGGTGGTACCTGAGTACAGGTGATACCTGCGTGTGGCTCATGGTTAGATGCTTACCTGGCTGTGGGTGGTACCTGAGTATAGGTGATACCTGCGTGTGGCTCATGGTTAGGGGCTCACCTGGGTGCGGATCATCTTGCTGGTAGAAGGTGTGAGGTAGCTATGCTCCAGGTACCACGCTCTCTCCTGGTACACCAGGCTGGTGCCATGCAGCAGGCAGAACTGCGGGAGCCAGAGAGACAAATCAGTCATCCGACATCACAGTGGACACTCTGAATTACTTTAGAAATCACCTTCTAAGATACACTGTTTATGTAGGTGCACGTCTGCGTTAAATTCAGGGCTTGAGCAGCAGTGGGGTTAACTGACAGAAGCAAACAGGTTAACTGACAGAAACACTGACAGCAGCTGTGTGGCTAACCTATGGCAGCTGTGGGGTTAACTGACATTAGGGGCTGGCTTAACTGACATAAACAATGGGGTTAACTGAGAGCAGCAGTGGGGCTAACCAACAGTAGCATTGGGGTTAACTGACATTCATAGTTGGGATTACTAACACAACTGACAGTCGCAGTGGAGTTAACTGACAACATCGTAGGGGTTAACTGACAGTACCAGCTTGGATAACTGACACAAACAATAATATTTATCGACACCACTGACAGGAGCAGTGGGGTTAATTGAAAATAGTAGAGATAAGTGACAGCAGCACCATAGCAGCTAAAGGCATGTGTAAAATGAATGGGTGTTACAAGCACCTTCAGAAGTGTGACAGTGACAGCCAGGGCTCTGAAGATCAAAGAGCGGAAAAAAGCCAAAAACCCCGTACACCGCGTCCAACAGGGCCCAGACAAAACTCTCTTTATTGTTCATTCCTTCAAGCAGGATGGCACAAAGTGCGCCGACAAGCAATCATTTAACAATAATGAAAACACAACAGATGAAAAACTCTCTCCAACCTCGCCACATAAAACCTCTAGGCCTGTCTGTCTGCCAATTCTGTACTTCTCTCCAGAGCAGCAGCAATGCACAGTGGATTTGCCTTTGAGAGTGACATTGTGGGACTCTTATTTACACACACACACACACACACACACACACACACACACACACACACACACACACACACAGGTGCCTTGTACTTAGCAACCCCTCCCCCCGAAACATCCCTGCTGGAGGAGGGGCGACAATAACCACGCCCCCATGTCCAACTCCAGCCCCTTTGGACTACTGAACATAACATCACAATTCATAACGGCTAGAGGCAGCCAATACAGTGTCTGTGTCTCCGTGCTTGATGGATACAATTTATAAATATCTCACTGTCCTGATAGCTGAGATCCATAATTAAATACATATCTGAAAGCTAATGAATAGCAATTGAAACAGTAAGCATAGGAATATACAACGGAAAAAAGTGTTCTTTGCCCTTGAGCCCCCCTGCGTACGCCGATTTTTGTCTGTGCCGATCGCTTGATGAATGAATATTGCTGAATGCATTTGAATAAGATATGCTATAGTGTTTTTCCCTTAAACTTACAACACAATGTGGGTTTGGGCTCACTGCCATTTCCTTTCCTCATGTTTCAATCAGTGTTTTCATGACTAATTTCAAGTGACTATACTTTCATCGTGTCTATCAAATAGTTTAGTTTTAGCGATCGGGTGTCCACACTTACTTCTTAGGATTCCAATGATCCACCTGTCTATGTATAATTTAATCGATTAAAATGTGCCCTCGCTCAATGAAACCCTTCGCCTTACAGCACAATAAGAGAATGAAAGCATCTGACCTGTGTTGTGAAATATGGGACTGCTTCTGACAGAATTCCTAACCACGTTTTGTCGAATTTTTTATTTTTAAATTATCTTTACCCCGATTTTTTACCGTTCTTCCCAACCCAAGCTTGTTCAGCTGAACTGGTTGGCCTCATCGCTGTGCCTCTGGAAAGTCGAGCATGTTGACTCCTCCTCCCGCTAATCGCACACTGCCTGTGACGTTGGAGGATGACGCGGTCAGCGTAACGTCAGTTCGTGCCACCACAGGTCCCCGGCATGACGGAGGGGGTGCTATGGTGATGAGATCAACGGACGAGCTTGGCTGGCTTGCCCCATATCGGATCCCAGGTGAGGCTGGCCAGTCGTTGCCTCGCCAAAGGGGACCTCTGACCATGGCCAGTGACGGCAAAACCGGGGATCAAGCAACATTTTGACACTGTGGTGGGTAACTGTGGTTACCCAGAGGCCCCTAAATTATGTCTAACTAAGGTCAACTGACATCTTGCTGTTACTCAGAGGATGTGGCTGCTGTTGGAACAGAGACCAGCATACACACTGAGGCAAGAGGACTGAGCTTGAGAACCACTGGACCGGAGAGTGTCCAGCACTGTGGCAAGCCTCAACTTCAACACTCCAACGGTCTCTGCCTCTACCACATCACGTGGAAGGTGTTCCAAGCACTGATGATTCCATATGTACAAAAGGTTTTTCGACTATGGGGGCAGCCTGTAGCCTAGTGCACCCTGTAGCCTAGTGGCTAAGGTACATGACTAGGACCCTTGAGATTGCCTGTTCAAACCCCAGTCCAGGCACAGCAAGAAAACCATTGCTGTTGGGCCCTTGAGCAAGACTCCTAACCCCACATTGCTCCCTGGGGAGATTGGCCCTTGGCTAGCCCAATCAATTGTAAGTCACCTTGGATAAAAGTGTCAGCTAAAATGACTAATGTACGTGAGGAATTAGCCTTTAATTTACACCTATCCCCTTCTGGTGTGTGGGCAGAACTCAACCTGATAAATCCATCTCCTTTTACAGCGCCTGAATGAATATAATACTTATCCACACTCTATATGCTGAACACATCTTTTGACAAACATAACAAAATAATGAGTTCATTTATCCTCTTTTAGATTAAACCAGCTGCAAGTTAGAGGTTGCAGGTTCGACTCCCAGGTATGGAACACCTGGCGGTTTTCAAATCGCTGGTCTCATAGCTAACATGCTAGATCGCACACCATGAACATTTTCATTAAATTTATCTGTGGACACATTTCATCTTGTCCATTTTTACTGGTACGGTTGGACAATTCGATAGAGCGTTCTGCTTGCCTGATCAACAAGTTTTTGATGTTGAGCCCAGCTGTTCATTGAGTATGGTAGAGGTACGACTGCATGCTCGATTCTGGCTAGCAGCCTGTCAAACTTCACTACAGAGTGCTGTCTTCCCTTTGGGACTGAGCTACGCACATTACTCCCTGTATCAGTGAGAAAGTAAGGAGGAGAACAATCCAAATTTGGATAAATATTATTAGTTTAAGTTGTGTTATACTTGTGCATTTCCAAATACAGTATTTGGCGTTATGCACACCCTTAGCATATATGTGTGTGTGTACATGCTTGCAAATGTGTATATGTGAGTGTGTGTATGCTTACATGTGTGGATGGGTGGGTATGCGTGTTTGTGCAGGCATGTGTGTGAGCGTGTATTGGTGCATGTGTGCGTGCATGAGTGTGTGAGTGCGTATGTGCACGGTTGACTGTGCTCCTGTATGTATATTGTGTGTTCATGTGAGTGTGTTTATGGGTGTGTGCACACCTATGTGTACCTGCATATGTGTGTGTGAGTGTGTGTATGGGTGTGTGAACATGTATGTGTGCATGTGCATGTGAGTGTGTTTATGGGTGTGTGTGTGTGTGCGCGCACACGTTGTGCACCTACGTGTGTGTGTATGTGTACAGTGCATGTGCATATGGGTGTGTGTGTGTGTGTATGTGAACACACCTATGTGCACCTGTATGTGTGTGAGTGTGTGCACCTGCATGTGTGAGAATGTGTATGTGTGTATGTGTGTGTGTATGTGTACGGTGCAACTGCATATGGGTGTGTAAGTGTGAGATGCCCTCTCTCTGGGTGGCTATAGGACCACAGGCCTGTGGACAGTGTCTCAGTTCTTAAACCCTGGGTGGAACTTTCCATTGCGACTCACCAAGCAGCACAGAGGCGACCATGCTTTGAGTTTGCACATTTACTCTGTATTTTCCACTGCTCTGAGCCGGCTGTACACACCGCTCACAGCTCTTGACCAGTGCGGACATCAGCCTCTAATTATAGCTAACCAAACTAAACACAAGTGTGTGGAAAATTGCGCGTATCTCTGTCATTCATCTGAAATCTCACACTTTGCATGTCCCCAACCGGTCCTCATTAACCAGCTCAAAACAAGAAGAAGTTCTGCAACTGCGAACCTTAATTCAAGCACTGAGTAATGTCTATTGGCTACAAATCAAAGAAACCACAAGAAACGGGGGATTCAATCGAAAAACCTGAGTCAACCTTATTCTCAATTTCACAGAAAAATCAACCGGTTGAGACGTTTATAATCACATCTTGAGAGTGTGGCAATTTCAGCTACTGCTGTGGTTTAAACAGCTTCCAATTCATCAAGGTGTTCGCACACAAAAGAGGAACACGATATAGATAATGAGATGAATGATACTAAGTCATTCTGCAAGAAAAAGAAAGCGACACACTGCAGGACTAACAATCACAATAATAACAGACAAAATATTGAGCTGTTCTAACTCTTCATTGCAATAGTAACACCGTATGGACCTAATGGATAAATAAGAGGTGCTGTTTGGTGTTGGAAGTATTGGTCCCTGACTCATGTAACTTATACGATACAAACATCTAAGCACTGAGCAGGTGCTCATATAAAGAGTGACTTACGCACATTTCTACTCACCGACCATTTAGATGTCCATTTGCCCAAAAATAAAACTTGAACCTGCAGTCTTGGGGTTACTAATCCAGCTCCCTTACCATTGCAAACATTACTATCCCATACGACAGGAAAGCAGTGCAGTTCAGAGTGATAGTGCCAGGTTTATACCTCTCTGCTGTAAGCCTGGTGAAAGCAGTGCAGTTCAGAGTGATAGTGCCAGGTTTGTATCTCTCTGCTGTAAGCCTGGTGAAAGCAGTGCAGTTCAGAGTGATAGTGCCAGGTTTATACCTCTCTGCTATAAGCCTGGTGAAAGCAGTGCAGTTCAGAGTGATAGTGCCAGGTTTATACCTCTCTGCTATAGGCCTGGTGAAAGCAGTGCAGTTCAGAGTGATAGTGCCAGGTTTGTATCTCTCTGCTATAAGCCTGGTGAAAGCAGTGCAGTTCAGAGTGATAGTGCCAGGTTTGTATCGCTCTGCTATAAGCCTGGTGAAAGCTATTTCAGGATGCAAACAATATTTCTAACCAGTTAAATACAAGAAAGATGTTGTTTGCCCACATAGGAAGCCACTGGTTCAAATATAACAAATGAAACAGGAGTTTGTTGGGCTGGATAGATGAGTCACACGCCCATGACCCGTCCTCAAACATCTTGTCACCATACCAGAGAATACAAACTATTATTTCAGTTCCTGCAGCTACTGGATCGTGATGTAAGTTCATATAGAATCTGTCTGTGAGTCTCCCTCTTCTTCACTGAGCACACGGCTCACAGCACAAGGCAGTTCACAAGAACTGTTGTGATTCAGTCACCATCACTGAACATATCAAGCACACAAAAACATATGTTACGTAATATTCAACAATGCTCCAACAAGACACACTTGTACCAAACTATGTAGTCACACTCAAACATTATTCCTATTTTAAGTAGATGCTCATATCCAGAGCAACTAAGAATATCTATTTCTGCGCTACTGACTCACCAGCAAGGGTACCACAGCACTTCCCTACCAGGGAAATGAACCTATATCTACTCTCTGAGCTACAAGCCCAGCTCCCTAACCATTATACTACACTGTAACCTCTGAGCTACAAGCCCAGCTCCCTAACCATTATACTACACTGTAACCTCTGAGCTACAAGCCCAGCTCTCTAACCATTATACTACACTGTAACCTCTGAGCTACAAGCCCAGCTCCCTAACCATTATACTACACTGTAACCTCTGAGCTACAAGCCCAGCTCCCTAACCATTATACTACACTGTAACCTCTGAGCTACAAGCCCAGCTCCCTAACCATTATACTACACTGTAACCTCTGAGCTACAAGCCCAGCTCTCTAACCATTATACTACACTGTAACCTCTGAGCTACAAGCCCAGCTCCCTAACCATTATACTACACTGTAACCTCTGAGCTACAAGCCCAGCTCCCTAACCATTATACTACACTGTAACCTCTGAGCTACAAGCCCAGCTCCCTAACCATTATACTACACTGTAACCTCTGAGCTACAAGCCCAGCTCCCTAACCATTATACTACACTGTAACCTCTGAGCTACAAGCCCAGCTCTCTAACCATTATACTACACTGTAACCTCTGAGCTACAAGCCCAGCTCCCTAACCATTATACTACACTGTAACCTCTGAGCTACAAGCCCAGCTCCCTAACCATTATACTACACTGTAACCTCTGAGCTACAAGCCCAGCTCCCAAACCATTATACTACACTGTAACCTCTGAGCTACAAGCCCAGCTCTCTAACCATTATACTACACTGTAACCTCTGAGCTACAAGCCCAGCTCTCTAACCATTACACCACACTGTAACCTCTGAGCTACAAGCCCAGCTCCCTAACCATTATACTACACTGTAACCTCTGAGCTACAAGGCCAGCTCCCTAACCATTATACTACACTGTAACCTCTGAGCTACAAGCCCAGCTCCTTAACCATTACACTACACTATAACCTCTGAGCTACAAGCCCAGCTCCCTAACCATTACAGTACACTGTAACCTCTGAGCTACAAGCCCAGCTCCCTAACCATTATACTACACTGTAACCTCTGAGCTACAAGCCCAGCTCCCTAACCATTATACTACACTGTAACCACTGAGCTACAAGCCCAGCTCTCTAACCATTATACTGCACTGTAACCACTGAGCTACAAGCCCAGCTCCCTAACCATTACACTACACTGTAACCTCTGAGCTACAAGCCCAGCTCCCTAACCATTATACTACACTGTAACCTCTGAGCTACAAGCCCAGCTCCCTAACCATTATACTACACTGTAACCTCTGAGCTACAAGCCCAGCTCCCTAACCATTATACTACACTGTAACCTCTGAGCTACAAGCCCAGCTCCCTAACCATTACACTACACTGTAACCTCTGAGCTACAAGCCCAGCTCCCTAACCATTACACTACACTGTAACCTCTGAGCTACAAGCCCAGCTCCCTAACCATTATACTACACTGTAACCTCTGAGCTACAAGCCCAGCTCCCTAACCATTATACTACACTGTAACCTCTGAGCTACAAGCCCAGCTCTCTAACCATTATATTACACTGTAACCTCTGAGCTACAAGCCCAGCCCCCTAACCATTACAGTACACTGTAACCTCTGAGCTACAAGCCCAGCTCTCTAACCATTATACTACACTGTAACCTCTGAGCTACAAGCCCAGCTCCCTAACCATTATACTACACTGTAACCTCTGAGCTACAAGCCCAGCTCCCTAACCATTATACTACACTGTAACCTCTGAGCTACAAGCCCAGCTCCCTAACCATTATACTACACTGTAACCTCTGAGCTACAAGCCCAGCTCCCTAACCATTATACTACACTGTAACCTCTGAGCTACAAGCCCAGCTCCCTAACCACCATACTACACTGTAACCTTTGAGCTACAAGCCCAAGTGTAGTATCATGGTCCCTCTGCACGACCATGATTTTGGAGCATGACAGATCACATTATCAATCACTTAGGACACGGCGTGCGACCCACACGGCCAATGGCTGCACTCTGGCCCAAGTCCCCCGCTACAAATCAGCCCACGAGAACAGCGCTTCGAGGCTGTCTGATCTAAAATGACCCGGCTGCATACGGAGCACAAAAGAAGCCGCTGTCTCACAGATCCTATCTCCCTGGAATATCCAAAGGGATTTCCCCGCAGCGCTCTAACCCCCCCAATCCCCACCCCACCCCACCCCCATCCCTGTCGTGGCCTTGAGCCGCGGATTACGGCAGGACGCCGTTTCGCAAACCTGGGGAGGGGCAAAATTTGGCCCGTGCTGTGTGGTTCACAGTCGACCAAAGCCAAGGCCTACCAGCTCCTTACATCACTTGACCATCATTTCGTATCAACAGCATAAAGCTGCCGGCGAATTTTAGACCGAGTTTCACAGAACACAGCGCTAAAAGCTACCATCTCAGAACGGCCGCTTACGCTTACCAGCAGTTTCTCTGCCACACTTTGCTAAATATATAATGCAAATTTTGAAGACACAAAAAAGCATCAATTGTTCTTGAACTTGTGCTTATCTTTATTAATTTACGCCCTGAACAGTTCCAAATGTTAATTTAAATGTAATGATGCAAAAGGAACAGACCACTTTTGATGCATTTACAGCTCAAAAACTAGGAACAGGCTTCATTGCAACGAGAGCAAAATCCCCCTCGATTTGTCTTTCCGGTGGTCTCTTCACCCTAAAGAGCTTCATAGACAGTGTGCTGAACTCAGGAGACCAATCAGATCCCTTGTATGAGCAACAAGTTCATTGTCATTGGCTGACGTAGTGCTCGGGCTGATTTTATCCATTTTTATCCATCAGTTCAGTTGAGCTTGACCTCACCTTCTAATGCTTTGGGGGAACATCTGACTAGTTTTCAGAGAAACAGCCTCAACCAGGTTTTTGTTTTGACTGTTTTTGTTAAAAGACTGTGAGAAATACAGTAGATTTAAAAAATGGTGTCAATCAATTACCCGCTCAATAACAGTTGATTGAGTTATTGACTGGGTAACTGAATAGATGTTCGGTTTCTGTCTCGTTAGAATTATCTGCTCTCTAGGGGTTGGTGAGTTTGAAAACTAAGTCGTAGGTGGCGTGGTGACGTTGGCTTGGTGGCAGCTCTCCAGAGAGTGGCTTTGCTCACCCAACTTCCTGTCCCCGAGAGTCTGCACCACCGGCAGCCCCCACCCTCCCTCTTCTCCTAATGTTTCTCTTCTCTTGTGCACAGCACTCTGATTTGATTTATGCACAAAATGCACTGTATACAAATAAAGGTAGACTGACAGACAAACACTGGACTGCTCTCAAACAGTATCTTAAACCAAACAAACACAAACCCTAAACACACACACATTGTCCTCAAGCAAGCAAGCACAAACCCTAAACACACACAGTGTCCTTAAGCAAACAAACAAAAACCCTAAACACACACACAGCGTCCTCAAGCAAACAAACACAAACCTGAATCATGCACACAGTGTCCTCGAGCAAACAGACATAAACTCCTAAAAGCATGCATCGTTTCTCTAAGCAAATAACGCAAACCCCAAACCCTAAGGCTTGCCTCCATTGTAAAACACGAAATAAATTCACACATTTTCTGCAAGCAAAAAGCATGGCCCCAAATTCAGCACAAATTCTATTAACACAAGCAATATATCCTTAAGCTACAAATACAAACCCTAAACCCATATGGTTTCCTCAAGCAAACACCAAACCCAAATGAAAATGGTTTCCTTAAGCAAATAAACACAAACCCTCAGCGTACCCACCATTTCCTCAATTGAGAAACAAAAAACCCAAAATTCAGTTTCCTCATGCAAAAAATACAAACCCTAAACTGTAACCGTATCCTCAGACAAACCCTAAACCCTACATTCACAAGGTTTCCACAACCAAATGAACGCAACCCTAAAAGGGTTTCTTTAAATGAATAACACAAGCCTAAAATCATATTTCCATCAAGCAAAAAGCACAAACTCCAGATTCACAAGGTTTCTTCCAGTGAATAAACACAAACTCTAACCCTGAACAAACACCATATTCTCAACCTAAAAACACCATCCCTAAACCCCTTTTGGTTTCCTAAAGTGAAGGAATGAACCCTAAGTGCACCCACCTTACCTCAACTGAGAAAGACAAACCCCAAGCTCACACAGTTTCCCCAAGTACAAAACACAGACCTGAACTCTCAGTTTTTGTCAATCACAAAAACATGAACCTTAACTCTTGCAGTTTTCTCGAGCACACGCACAAATCTAAACTCCCACAGTTCTTTCAAGCACAAAACATGGACTTAAACTCTGTTTTTTTTTCTCCCAGGCAGTAAACACAAATCAAAACAAACTGTTTCCCCAGTCTCTCATTTTATTCATTTGGCATATTAGGTGTGTATTCCTGTCCACTCCTGTCCAACACAGCAACTACACACTTGAACTGCACAGACGTTTCACCATATTCATGGCCTTTTGTTGTAAATGTGTTTTTGAGAATTACATTTCATTATATTTCTACGTTTTATGACATTACATTTCCTTAACTTATCAAGAGTGACTTATCAAGAGTGACAATACGTGAGAACATGTGTATTTATCTGATTAATTTGGCCAATAGCGCCATACCTGGCTAACAATATTCCAAGATCAGTGAGTATATATACAACATCACTAAATAAGTAATGCAAGTTAACTGTACTAACCAGAGCTAAAATACAAATCCTGAGTACAAACACTACAGTCATACTAAGCTCCATCATAATCATAAACAAAGCTACAAAATACCATATCCTCAGTGTGTGCGAAGAAGCTGATGTGAAGGAGTTTGCCCGCTAACAATGCTAACCTGGAAATATAAGCTACAAAAACCAGAACGTTGACAAAATGGGTAAACCAGCACCCACCAAGCTATCTATAACTTCAACATAATTACATAACTTTTTATGATGGTAAAATGGGCTGTATTACACAAGTGTAGAGGAATTGAAAGACAAGAGAAAGTACTGTCCAAAAAATGTAACTTTATTTAGTTTGACTAGAAGAGACAAAAATTTAGAAGTAGATATTGGGTTGAACTTTGGCACAGTACGAATATCAACATTTGCAGTCTGAATGCAACTAGCGGTTTCATCTTATTTGGCAGGCTACCAAAGCTTGCGCACCACCGTCTTCTCTGACACGGAACGCTTTAAAAGCAGCTCCATCGCAGGCGAATAACACAACACCAACAGACTGTTTCCATCTGTCCAAAACCACAACCTTTTTTTTTTTTTGCAGCTAGCAAAATATGTCACGCACCTCTCTTTCTCTCTCTCTCTCTCTCTGTTTGATTCTCCTGAAAGTAAATAAGCGTTAGATATTTTCGGAGCTTTTCTGAACGTGTGCCTGTGAGAAGATCTGGTTTCACATCGCGCCACAGCCAGCTCCAAAGACGCACTATACCTGCAGGTTCTCTTTGCTGTTGTGTTTTACACAAATTTCATTTAGGGGTCTCGTCCGGGATTTCACGGCTAGCATTTAACATGCAACGTGGAATCTATTTCTGTAGCCTTTACTTAAGCAGTGCAGGTTATGTACGTTGCTCAGGGGTGCACTGGCATTGACCCATCAGGGAGGGGATTCAAACTGGCAACCTCAGTTACAAGCTCGGCTTACTAAGAATTACATTAAACCATCACTATGGCGTATCTTAATATTTTTCACTCATAAACACACACAGAGGGGGTGGATAAATGATGTGAACGCCCATCGAAAAAGGACACAATTCAAATGAAGTAAACAGGCAAAGGACTGACTTTACAAGTTCCATATAAATGTCATCGTTAGCCACTGATATGCTTCTCCTCCAAAAGACATTTTAAAATCAAAACATGCGACTTTGGAAGGCAGCATGAGAGGTTTACCAGGATGCATTGCCTGGCTTTTCTGTTGGCACAGGCAGCAGAGGGAGAAGAAAGCATTATGGGAAATTTCACTAAACTGAACGGGAAACTGCAGTGCAGATTTTCTCTTTGAAGGAAGCAATCGATCATGATAGTGTAATATAACGTAGCGCAAAGGTCAAACTGCCGTAGCTCATCACTAAAATATCTCGATCAGAAAAACTGTTTATCCTAAAACAAGACCAGCCTTCGGCTTTGGGACTCATTGTCTAATGCCATTAATTCAATTGCCCTTTGACCTGAATTTAAACTTGCATTTATGTCTGCATGTCACTTTGTTAATTTTGTTGATTGCTAAACTTGCCATGCTGAATCTGGAGGGAAAAAAAATATATAGTTGCAACTGATAGAGTGAAAACGAAAGACTCAAGTGGATTCAAAGTGAAAGAGAGGGACGCCTCCGGTTGAGTGAATACAGGTGTCAGTGCATTTTTTTAAAAATATCTCTTAGAATATGATTGCGTGAGCTCAAGGCTGAGGTGTCTCTTCTCTGGTCACGATATCATGTGACAGATCACGGCACACCAGCAATGACACCCCGTGACAGTCTCATGATGTGACACGGTGGAGTCCCTGTGAGTGTTCTGGATCGGAGGTTGCAGGTTTAAATCCTGAGGGGGGTTCTGCGGTGGTTCCCGTTGCATTATTCATTTCATAGGTAATTTCTGACAAAAGTTTCACAAAGTGAAACACAATGCATCACTCTAATAATAGCTACAGCTAATCTCCATCTGCAGTAGGTCAAAACACAATAACCAAAATACCAATTAGTACAAAATGGAGGAATATAAATATAACAGTATCCAGATTAAAAACAGATTTCTTAAAGCCATGTAAAAGTGACTATATACTTAACTATGAAAAAATGATGGGAAGAAATATTTGTTTAACATACATATTTGGTTGTTGGCAGCTTTGATGTGCCTGTATGAAGCTTTAGCTGCATGCACGGATGTATAAAAATAGGCACAAGTTTTACTGCATTTCTTGGAAAAAAAAAACAACCAGGTATGTAAATTAATGTAAAATATCATGTAGAAGCATTTTCTACACAGGTAAATGCAAACGTTCAAAGTGGACCTCCTACAATGTACACCTGACTGGACATTTGTCTTGCTCGTACCCGTCAACGGGTGGCACTCAGTGACAGGACCCCGCCCTCTCACCCTCGTGCCGAAGCCGACAGCTTGCGAATGAATCGCGGTTTTTCAGCTCAACAGCTTTCCGGCCCAGTGGCTTCAGCTGTGTCGTCGGGCCAGGTGCGAACATGACCGTAACTCTCTCTTTCTCCCTCACATGACGGGGGGAAATCACATGACCTGGCCGGTCTCGTTTCACGGACACGGCGCTACCGTGGCTCGGTCGCGACCGGAGATAAGAGTGTTTCACTTAAGTTACTGAACTTCTAAAAGTGGGTAATGACATAAACAAATGTGCAAATTATTTTTGGTATATTCTGGTAATATTTGTACATGGTTAATATTCATATTGATTCAAGGTCAGGAAAAAGGACACTAAGAGGGGATATCAATAGGGTTTTTAGATGAAAAGTTAGTCAAAAGTGACCTACAAATGGTTTTTCAGACTGAGGTCCACCACAAGTTCTCTCAACTGAATGAGGAAGAAAAGATAGCAGATAGTCATGGTAAATGAAAAGGGTTATTTCCCCACTGACATCACAAAGAAAAGTCCAGATTCATAAAAGCCTTTAGTACATACTAAAATTTCTGTACATGCCATTGACACGATTTGTGATTGGAGCAAACAAACTACCTCAACCAATCACATGCTCTCTTAGTCTTTATGTGCCAGCAAAACTGTTTTGCACGTGCTAAATGTTTAAGAAAGTGAGGCCTATAGCTGTCATTGTGTAAAACAGCTTGTCAGGACGCGTAGTAAGCAGTGGACAGAGACCCTCACAGTATTTAAATCCAGTCTTAAGGAGTATTCCCAAAACTGCATTCACACTAACACCAAATACAATAAAACTACTGACTCACGAATTGAACTGTTCTTCCCTCAAAACATCTTTTTTTTAAATTCAGCTGTCTGAAAACAGTAGGAACAAAAAAATGAGAGTTGATACGGCTCTGTCTATCCATCTCCTGACAAAAGCTAACCACAACAGGATGCTGAGCTGGGGGTAAATGGTGTCAGAGAAGCAGGGTGCGGCTACGACAACGAGCGATTTGCGGCATGGAGTTACGCAAAAGCGAGAGTGAGAGATGAGGGCTTCAGTCAGCTGGAATCAACAGGCTGGAATTCTGCTTTTTTGTTTTTTTTTTTTCTGATAACGGAGTGTGGTTTTGGTGTCACGGCCTTGGGTTGGGTTTTGGGGGGGGTGGGGGGGGTGGGCGGGGGCGCTCCACTGGCCCTTCACTCACTTAGACACACAGACATGATGTCATTGGGTAGGTTAATAGCATGGCATGACAGAGAGAGAGAGGGAGAGAGAGGGATGAAGTGAGGGAGAGAGAGGGAGAGAGAGAAAGAGAGAGAGTCACAGGTATACTACTTCTGCGTAGCAATGGTGGGACATGCTTGTCTTTCAGTCATCTGCTTTGAATTATTTCAATTCAAGCTCTTTCTCTGGTTTTGAATTTGCAGCTTATGGCTGACTGCATATATTTGTAAAAAAAAAAAAAAAAAAAAAAAAAATTTAGGTTTGGGGGGGGTGGGGGTCTGACTGTCCTACCCACCCCACCACTTTCACAGGCACCCACACACACACACACACACACACACACACACACACACACTAGGGCAGCGGCTTTTTAGACCGATTTATCTACACACGTGGTAGCTAGGGTTTGCGGCGCTATAGTGAGCAGTGGAAAACTTCTTTCTCACCTACCTTTGTTAGCAGAGTCTGGTCGGCTGAGACTTGGCAAGCTTGTACTGCCAGAGCAAACTGTTCCAGTGTAACTGCAGGAGGGGAAAAACACACACACACACACAGACAGACAGAGAGAGAGAGAAAGAGAGATAGAGAGAAGGGGCGCATCACTAATGTTGAATGTCTCTGCTTCTCACTGCTGCTTAAAAGCTTACAATCTGGAAGCTAAAGTCAATCTCTAAATAGTTATTTCTGGAAAAAAAAAAACCCAGACATTTCCTAAATACCACAATCTAAAATGGACCAAAAAGTACATTAAATGAATGTGAGGAATGCACTTAAAAGGTTTGACAAGACAGAATGCATCGAACAAACAAATCGATTGAAACACAGATTACTTTATATTAATACTTTCATAAACGTACACTCTCACTCAAAATGCCACTCGTGCACTGAACAATCTCAAATCGTAAAGCACGCAGTTTCTGACCCACATCTGAAATAAATGTAGCACTTTGACGTATCTTTAATCAACTTATAAGTAACCCATGGAAAACAAACTACTTATTTATGCTGATTTTCTTAGCTGAAGATCCCTTTCGCATGAAACCAGTTTCTGACAGGAAAAAAGAAGCTGAACATTATTTTACTTCAAATTATTCCGCTTAATTGAACGGCGTGGCGGCTGAATTTTACTTTGAATGGTTGACCATTCTGAGGTAGGCCCAAGGTTTCGACAGTGGCTCCTATGATAGTCCATAGCTCAACTTAACAAAATTATTTCAAATTTATTTGGAAGCAAAGATGTTTGGGGGTAAACATTTACTCGATTATTCACTTAATGACAAGAAGGAGAGAGGAAACACACTTTATGATAATGGCCGCTGTCTGTCATTTTTTTTCTTAGCGCCAGCTACTTTGAATACCTAAACAAAACAGCTCAGCTTTAATGTAAAATAACTAATAAACCCTTTAAAATGTTCGCCTCCCACTCGGGTCGGAACATGAATATCTAAATGAGGCGGTGTGATGTTCCACAGCGGCAGGGTGAACGTGCAAGCTTTAGAGGGTTTAAAAATAAAACGCTGTCCCTCGATCGCACATCAAGGCCAACCAAACAAGGCCTGATAAATGTGACTATAGGTGATGAAAAATTTAAACGAAAACAAAACAAGGCAAAAAAAAATTTTGCTGGGACTTTGGCACCCTTGCCAACACCAGGGGTTGGGGAGGGGGGGGCGGGATGGAGAGTTTCGTATTTCTAACTCCTCTGCTTTGACAAAGATGTTTGGATCCCGCTGCTAAAGTTGTTGGTGAGTTTTTTTTAAAGGCTGGGGTTGACTGTGTGGGAGGCAGATGACAGATAGGAAAGGTTATCTTCGTCTCATAAATAAACAAGAGGAGGAGAGGTTCGCAGTGAACTGAAATATCTCTGTAGCGACAGAGCTCTCCTTTTTGTAAGCTTTTTGCTGTTTGCTAACCTGACTTGTGCAGCTCAAAGTTAGAGTCTGTGTTCGGGGTTTTTCGTCATCTGTCAACTGCTCGATTTCTTATGTTCAGATGAGGCGAATCAAGTTTATGGAAAATATCTTGTTTTGTCTGGAGTTCCCCCCCCCCCCCCCCCCCATTGATGTGCAGCGCTGTGCGATTTTTGTCCAAGGCCCTCATACAGACACAAACCACTGAGAAAAGCAAAAATGACACCGGCCTTGAGAACAAAAATTTAAAACCCGATATGCGATTCAACACATTCCATTTACAAAAGTTACAGAAAGGATATCACACATTCAAACCATGTCAGCCAACCCCTGGTCCTGGATGTGGCTGTTTTTTTTTCTCATCTTAAAACCAGCAACCAATTAAAACCCAAGAAGCCAAGGAAGGTGAGTTAATTGTCCAATTAACTGTTGTAATTAATTAATTGAGTAACAACAAAAACCAGCAACAAACTGCAGCTTTCCCAGGAACAGGTTTGGCCTTACGATTGACTTCTTTACAGTATAGTCACTTAGCGGATGCTATGTTATCCAGGGTAACAATGACGGAGAACTGACTAACGGGTGGTAGTGCAAGACAAGGCTAACCGCAATCCTAGCACACCAGATACATATGTGGGTCTAACACTGCACTAACAGGTGAGGTACTATTAGCCAGAACTAAAATACAAATCCTGAGCCAAAAAAAGAAACTCATAAACATAAGCAACATAAACAAAACCATTGCATATCATAGCCTCAGCATAAGAATGTTACTCGGATCCATTAGTCAAAACCGATTAGCATGTTAATACAGAAACTGATCGTTGACAGTAAAATTTTGGATTGACTGGCCATATGTTGAGTGGTGAAGGGAGGGAAGTGAAAGAGAGAATGTGAAAGGGGAGGTGAAAGTGGAGGATGTGGGGTGGTGTTTCTGGGCAGAGGGGTCCTGAAAACCACCCTGGGGTGTGCCTGAGGACTTCATGTCCCACAACCTCAAACCTCACGAACGTGTGACTTCATTCAAATCCGCCCCATTCAAATTCTGCCCTCGACAGGCAAATTACGCCAAAGTCCTGGCAGCTGCTTTCGCACCAAAATACATAATGAGGGAGACGTGTGACTTCGAGAGAGGCTATTATGTCTGGTATGTCTAATGAGTGGTGTGTTTGCGTGGGGGGTTCGAATGAGGTGAATTATGCAAAAGAAGCCAGGTTTTTGGCATTAGATACATAGAAAACATTGAGCGGATTAGCCTGTTAACAGCCATTTAACTCCAGCCTAACGAAAAGTATGTTTATTTTTTAGTCCCCTCTGTGGAACCCAGGACTGTGTTACACTCTCACATCACAGTTACACTCGTCTACACGTCTCCCAGGGGCATCTGAGAATGAAAGCTTTAGCCACTGGTTGAGTTGAATCACCACCTCTTGTTGCAGCTCCACCTACATGACATTGTGATTTGTCACAACTGGAGTGTGGGTAAAAAACATGAGTCAGTAACACTCTTCATTTCTCCAGAGATACAGAAACAGAACGTCCATTGGATTGTCTGGTTTATGTATCGGACAAATCATTTCCCATCAAACATTTCACTTGTTTCTCAACAGAAAATAAAGGGAAAATAGCCGTAATATAAGCAACCTCTGGTCGTCTGTATGGACAATTCTACAACAACAGCTTCCATAGTGAGCAGCACACTAGATATATAAGAGTAGATTTGATGAAAGTGACTTTTAAAAATATTTTGAAATCTTCATATTAGCAAAGCTCAAAGTTGCTATGATATGCTAATGGTATTTCTGCAGTTCATTCATTTGGACATTTTACTAAAATATGAATGTAGCAAAACAGCCACCACATAACAATTTTGAGGGATAACTTACATCCTAACCGTAAATCTTCTGCTTCGCACAACTGTAAAAGCAAACATATTGTGCAACTTTTTTTGAGTAATGCATCCGTATGTTAATGATATGCTAATTAGCATGCGGATTTGCATTGGTGCCTTGCCTGGCCCTGGCCTATATATCGTCATACAATTGAAGCATTACTAACCTTGCACTTGGGAAGTTTAAAAAAACAATTTGGCAGGCAAGCTAACTTTTCTACTTAGCACATTGCATTACCTGTTGTACGTTTACCTGCTTGCGCTTATTATCTTTTTTTTATCCTTTCTCCTGCTCTTCCTTTGCCATTACTTTTAAAGCAAGTCTGGAGAACGGCCGCGCTGTGACCGTGTTTAAATTGCTTTCTGAAACGATGATGACTTCAAAAGAGGCGGTGAGTCACGGCAACATTATTTCTGCTCAGTGGGAACCTGGAAGTATGAGCCAGGGGAGAGGTGAGAGTGTAAAGGTCATAGCAACCCCAGCCAATCAAATTCACCATCAGAAATCTGAAGGCTCCAATCATTGCAGGTCACCTATGCCAAAGCAGCAATGCATAAACACAGAGCAGAAGCGCTATCAGACTGTGAGTGTGTGGGGTGCCAGACTTGGCACTTGCAGTTGTTTTCTCACCTCTGTGTATGTGTGCCAGGGCTAAACTGGTCACGTGATGCAGACAGGAGTTCCAGGCCCCGAAAAACTCATTCTTGTTCTTCTCCACCTGCGGAGAAGAGTGGAGGATCCTGGTTATAACCTCAGTGGCATGCATGAAAGGGACCCCTACTGCAAGGGCCTTGGATTACCCTAGATTACCCAGAACTTTTATAGATCTAGCGTGGATTTCCTAAAACTGAAACTCAGAAATTCAATTATACGATAGGTAGAACGTTAGTTTTTGTGGTTTAGCCATTATTTCTTTGATTATATTGCCTTGGAGTCTGGAAGATTTAGCCAGATTTAGGAGCTCTTTGCTGGGAGCTTTTGTAATTCTGATTAATTACTGGTGCAGCCAATCGGCTTTGGGCCTCATGTACATGTGACTGTGGTTCATATTTGTACTTAGGTCACATAGTGTACAAATCTCAATTGCCAATTTGGCCCGATTACCACAGTTTTAAGGGAACCGCTTTAATCTTCCAGGGCAACGAGATTTCGACTTCTGGTGAAACTTGTAGCATAAATTCTGAAAAAACATTAGCAACTTTGAGTAAAGGTGACAATCTGTTCAAACAGAGCAGCGGTATTCACTTTTACCCAACGGTGCAGAGTATACTGGCAGTTAAATTCCCACAATAATATTTTCATAATCAATGACAGAGTGCTGATCCATTCAGGACCCCTGAGAGAACCTCTGGTGCCCCCTGCAGGAAGTGTTTGTTATGCATAGTACTGAGTGTGGTGCATCGTTGGGTATTATTTTCATAGATGCGCTCTGTACTGTAATGGGTAAACAACAATGCTGAGTTGAAGGTCCTCCAGTCTGCAAGGCCACCGGTATGGCTGGGAATATGTCCATCCACCATCCAGGTGAGCTTCTTGCAGGTGTGTCTTGATTGCATGGTACGTTTTCTTGCCCATACCTGAGCTCAGACTTTGACTCGATAGTGAACTCTTCTACCACTGAACCTTTTATTGTAAATGATGATATAGAATGTCTTCAGCTGGTAGTCAGTGAAATCTTTCCGGTTAAGGCTCTGTGAAAGATAACAGCGATTTGACTCACGATTCATTCACGAGTCAGGATTGTAAAGGCCAAGGTTCTGCTATGTGCTTGTTGCGTTAAGTTTGACCCGGAAATGATTATGATGATCAAATAATGATTAGGCACTTTTCTGGGCGACCATTTTACAAAACGCTTTGACCTGAAGGTCAAGATCCAATTAGCCATACAGATTAAATGAGAATTACAGGGACATTTTTTTGTTGATTCCATTTCAGTGAGTTGGTCTGACATTCCCTAGCAAACAGGATATTCAAAAAGTACATCATTCGGTCTAAAATTATGTTAAGACATTAGCATGAAAAGTATTTTTGCTTGATGAAAGTCAGTTTAGGTTTTGTTTCATCCTATTTCCCTGAAGTTCCAAGATGTTATTTTTTTCTTACATAAGGTCTAGAGAGGTATGGGGTGAACAAGTGTGCTCCAAACATGAATGAATCAATAAATCCTGTGAAAAAACACAATAGTATTCAAAAATTATAAGCGAATGAAGTTAGGGTGGAATATCACTCTGACACTGTGAAGAGCGCCTCACAGAATAGTATTCTCGATATGACCGCACATAGGAATACCGAAAGCAAATTACCTCATCAGCATAAGACAAAAGCTAAAACAGGACGCCACGGGGTTCTTCTGATTCAACCTGGTTCATAGCCACAGACATTTTCCAACTATCTGGAAAATTTTCTCAGTGAAGCTTTTAAACAGTAACCATAATCCACAGGAGGAGTTTGCGCTAAAGTTTCATATTCATTTGGGCACGTTACAAAAATATGAATGTAGCAAAAGAGCCACCTCACAACACTTTTGAGAAATGACTGACTTCCTACCTGTTAATTTTCCGCTTCAAACAACTGTGAAAGCAAAAATACTGTGCAGCTTTTTTGAATGCATCTGTATGTTAATGATTAATTAGCATGCATCTGTGCCTTGCCTGGCCCTGGCCTACACATCATTGTAAAACTGAAGCATTAGTCAGCTCGCACCTGGGAGGTTAAAAAACAAAAAGTACATTACCTATTGCATAGCCTGCACTTATTATCTTTGTTAATTTAAAAAAATAATACTTTCTCCAGCTCTTCTTCCGGCGTTACTTTTAAAGCAGTTTGGAGGACGGCCGCACTGTGATCGTGTTTTAAATTGATTTCTGAAGCAATGATGATTTCAAAAGAGGAAGTGAGTCATGGCCGTGCGGGCAAAGCTGATGATGAGGAAGCAACTTTCCTGTGGCGACCGCTCCGGGAGCTCTCGCCATGGGAACAGCCAACAATGGATGCTTCAATCCTACGGTGGAGGATGTGACTTCTGCCAGAGGAAAACAGCTCCCACCCGACAGAAATGCCTGGATGTTACATCATACTAGCTGTTCCACGCTCTGCTAATGTGCAGTCACCAATAAGGCCATATGATAGCCTGCTAACATGTCACCAATGAGGTTACACACTGCTCTGCTAACAGGTAGTCACCCATAAGGCACTATGAGAACCTGCTGACACGCAGTCATCCATAAGTCTACACAATAACATGTTAACATACTGTCACTCGTAAGGCTATTTGATAACCTGCTAACATGCCATAACTCATAAGGCTATATGACACCCTGCTAACAAGTAGTAACCCATAATGTCATGTGACACTTTGCTAACAGGCTGTCATCCTTAAGACTACATTAGACTTTGCTAACATGCAGTTGGGCTTTAGTCTAAATGATAATCCATTAGCCGCCAGCATTTGGCTAAATGATAATAGCTGATAAGCAGGTGCCAATAAGGGAGGTCTGCACGATACTTGGCCGAAGTGTAAACATCCACAATGCTACATGATGCATGGGTAAGATGCAGCTGATGATACTAAGCTATAACTTCTAACGCTACAAGATACTCAGCTAACATGTAGCCACCCTTGATGCTACACAATGCTACAACTCAGCTAACGTGCAGTCACTCAAAAAAAAAAAAAAAGGTTGCATGATATGCAGACAAGTGCTAGTTGTACTTGTTGTCAGGAACTTGCTAAATGCCATCTGTTTTTCAGAAACACACATCCCCTCCCTATGTGTTCATCTGTCTGTTTGTCTCATTTACAGAAGTTGATAAACCACAGTTTAATCAGTAACGCTAATAAGGAACTCTCAGATCACGACCAAAGCAATGGTTGAAAGAACTGGCATGATGAAAGTGATGAGGTTAGATGCAGCTGTCCTTATCTTTTCCATCATCTTCTTATCGTTTGCACGAAATACATAATCTGGGTATGACATTTAAAAATGTACTATGACATAAAAAATTGCAGTAGAATCACATATAATATTTAGTTATATGATATGAATGTGTTAGATTGGAGAACACCTGCACACCATACTTATATATTTTTTTTATATATATTTTATTATTTGTATTTTCTTAAATGATGGCCTTAGTCCATAATTTGTTCAGCAGTGAAACAATTCATGTATACTATTTAGGCCACCTTGAAGGGGACAGCTCTTACCTACATGTACACTATTTAGGCCACTTTGAAGGGGACAGCTCTTACCTACATGAACACTACCTAGGGCAGATTTAAATGGACAACTCTTACCTTTGTGTACACTATCTAGGGCAGATTTAAGGGGACAGCTCTTACCTTCCTGTACACTATCAAGGGCAGACTTAAATGGACAACTCTTACCTTTGTGTACACTATCTAGGGCAGATTTAAGGGGACAACTCTTACCTTCGTGTAAAGCCTAGCTGCCAGACTGCGTTGGAGGACTCTTTCCCTGTAGCTCACTGCTTTCAGTAGGAAGGCCAAGTTCCCAACCTTATCCGTGCTGAAACCTAGGAAACTGCCATGGACGGACAGGTCACATGATAAACTGTTACCATTTTTAGTAGCGTAATTCACTTGGAAAAATCTGGGAATAGAAGGCGGATATTAGAATCTTGATTTATTGAGAACAGAAGCAATTTTTAGTGCTGCACAATGTGCAGACTTGTCTTTGACATCTAAATCAGCCAACAATGCAGCAAAAACATATCCAGAAGAATCCATTATCTCGAACATGCATAATGAAGATAAAGAAATACCTGGGCACTGAATAACAATTTTGAGGTGACAGTTTGGTCAGTGTGGCTGAAATTGGGCTGTGACTGAATTTGTATGGGAAAATAGCATTATGATAATGAAGTATTAATGTAGGGTGGTCCGCTGCCCCTGTGCCGTAGTTCTGACCTGGTTCTCAGGCTGTCGGAGGCTGAGCTGGTCCATGTCTTCAGGAGGCCGAACATGGCGCTGCTCTCGAACTGCTTAGTGTACTGGGTCATCAGCTCCCTCACCACAACCTGAAACCAGAAACCTGGTCATTACATTAAACCACAACCTGAAACCAGAAACCAGGTCATTACATTAAACCACAACCTGAACCAGAAACCAGGTCATTACATTAAACCACAACCTGGACCAGCAATCAGGTCATTACATTAAACTACAACCTGAACCAGCAACCAGGTCATTACATTAAACCACAATCCGAACCAGAAACCAGGTCATTACATTAAACCACAACCTGAGACTAGAAACCAGGTCATTACATTAAACCACAATCCAAACCAGCAACCAGGTCATTACATTAAACCACAATCTGAACCAGCAACCTGGTCATTACATTAAACCACAACCTGAGACTAGAAACCAGGTCATTACATTAAACCACAACCTGAACCAGAAACCTGGTCATTACACTAAACCACAACCTTAAACCAGAAAGAAGGCCATCACAGCTGACTACGACCTGAGACCAGAAACCAGTCCTTCATACCTCGTTATAACCTGAAACCAGAAACAGTTTAGTATTGCAGGTCAATCCAGTCCATCATTAATACAATATGTTTTTCACACTTGTTATGGAAAAGACAGGGCTATGCTTCTGTAGACACCATTCTTACATCCAGCTGCAGATTTGATTTAAGCACATCAGTCTAAAGAGAAAATTAAATCTGGTGACACCTGCAGACATGGTGGTTTGAAAGGGATATGGTGACCCTCTTACCGCGGGCTACCGTGTGCAATTTGGGAGAGCACAGGACCCTTCTGACAAGATTGCCGGTAACTGAGTTAACACATGGCGAAACTGGGGTCCTTCCAATTGGTTTCAAACACACAGATCAGATTGCCGTGGGTCAGGCTCATTTTATTTTTACTTGGGTATTAGCCTTTCTCATGATAGAGGTGATGTACTCTTTGCTAGGCGATGGACAGATTGCTCCCACACGCAAACTGTTTCAAGCTGACCCCAAAACTTTGGACACTCCCACGATCCCACCCATCTCTGCTCCCATCCCAAGCCAACTTATAAATCAAGTTTATCGGCAATGTAATTGGTGTTGATTAGGGGCAGGACGGCCCATCTTATTTCACTGCCTTTGATTGGTCAGCTGAACACCAGATGCTTGGTGTCCCTGGGTGAACCCTTGAGCGGACGAGTGTGACTCAAGTCCTCAAGTGTGACTTCATTCAATAACAGCATTTGAGTAGAGGCGAAAAAATAAAAAACTATTTTCTTAACAGCCCCGTGCGCAATGCATTCTGTGCACACTGTTTACGCTGTGCCGTGTGGATGTTTTTGTTGCGTTGTGCCAACAAATTCCAGATTTTCCCTTTCGCTGATCAAGCAACTTATTTGTCTACATTTTTTTTCATCCGCATCATAAATTTATTTTTATTTATTTTTTCCCGGGGAAAAAGAAGGCAGTGCCATCTTAAATTTGATTTTCTGCCTAAACCATTCCAAAACGGATTTTTGCGAACTCAATATAAGCAAAAAAAAAAGTTGCATCAATGACTTGTACATGGTGGGGAATTTAGAAACCAGATTTTTCAGTTATGCCCCATTTTATTTTGTTCCTCCAAAATTAAGGAAACTCAGATGAACTATGCTTTCTGTGCAGGAATTTGAGACATATTCTCGCACCACATTGCCGGTGAACTAATCTCTTCGTAATCCCCATCCTGAAGTACAGTTCATCTGAAGGCAAAAATGTTTGTTTTTTCATTTAGGTATTTTCCCTGTATTTGCATGGATGTATTTTTTTTTTTTACTATTTTCTTACTTTACAAAATAATCTAATTCCAGAAGAAAACCCCAGTGGCCCTGTGAATCAGTAGCGCTGACTCGAACCGTAACGGTTTTTTTTTTTTTTTCAAAGACACCAACATAAAAAGAACCCCTCCTTTCAAAGCAGTACTGAGGCCTCTTTTGTTCCCTCAAAAGATGGCTTTAGCCTCGGGTCCTTCAGACTGTTACGTGTGAAAATCCCTTCAAACGCTCCACTGTGTCTCGGCCTTGAACCGGGAGGTCAAAAAACCAGACCGTCCATTCGTCCAATTAAGATTTGACAGTTATCTAATTACGCCAAACAATAGCCTTGATTATGGACATATTATTGCAAAATTCAATTGGTATGATTAGAAACAGATTGGAGGTTTAGCCCACAGAAATGAAAAGGGTTCTGTCTTGTTTCCACAATCGCTCTATTAGACTGCGAGCCCCGGTCTGTGAGAATACGTCCTACTTTTCCCAAGAACGCTGCCCTCCCGGAATATTTGTACAGTGGTGAAAAGCAGATGTGGTGCATGACTAAGGGAGGTTAATCCGTCTCGCGTTCAGCGAGGAACATCCAACATCGGGCCCCGAAAACAGCGTGTTCTTGTTCGACATCATTTAATAAGACGCTAATTAGAAATACGACGTCTTACGCAGAGGGCATCTTCCCCCATAGACAAAAATTAAGCTCATGACCAAGACAGTATGAATCATGGAGTCTGTGCCTGTGTGCTTTGGCATTGTTTGCAAAGCTAGCGCACGCTGGGTCCATCCTGAAGTATCCAGTCATGGCTTGTTTTCCCCTTCTGACGGCCCTTGGAAACTTCACCTGCAGCATGACGACGTTGTCTCCCTCGAAGGTCACAAAGACGTCCGAGTCGCATTTCAGGGCTGGGATACGGTTCTCCATCATGAAGCCCTGAAGAGAAGCATGAAACAAACAGCACAGTAATAATGACACAAGAAGCACACAAAACATTACTATCAACACTAATAAAACACAAAACATCACTAGTAACACAAATAAGACACAAAACATCACTAATAACACAATTAAGGCACAAAACATAAAACAAGAATGAGACAAAATGTTCATAACACAACAAATTCTTAATTACAACACAATATACACACAAAACATCAATTAGAAAACAACACAAAAACACAATATAGAGCCATTATATATTAATAATATATATAATATATTATATCTTGCCTCATGCTACATTCACATGAATGATGACATAAAAATATTTCTGTCCATGACGATAGACATACACATCCATTGCTAGGTGATACATTTAAAGACATGTACACATTAAATTGTATTTATTTTTTTTGCATTTTTGCTCATTTATTTTGACTATTGACTAACTAAAAAAAAAAAAACATTATGACAGATTCTTTCAAAATTTGTCAACAAAATAATAAAATACAGCTTTCTGTTATCTACAATGCTTTGTAAAACAAAGGTTTTGTGACAATGTACAAGAAATAGTTTGTCCACAAGTACCTTCCACCACCATGTTAGGTGATGTATTCTATCGGCCTGAACAAAATATGTATTTTTTTAATTGAAATTTTATTTCCAACACATGTTCAGGGAAGCGGTCTGGACCCCTTCCCAGATCCCTTATACCTAATACCAAACCCAGAATGTCACTCTAACCTCCCCCCGAACCACCTTGACTTGCATTGAGTAGATAGTCTTGACAGATGGACAGACAGACTGACAAAAAACAGACACATGGACAGACAGGTAGACGCAGACAGACCAACAGAAAACAAGCAGATAGATGCAAACGCACATGTACATAACGAGAATAATTAGAAATGTAGCTAAACAGGGTTTCAACGACATACAGAAGGGCTGACTGATGTTCAGAAAGAGAAAAAAGGAATTTAAAAAACAGAAGTAAATAAACAACAGAGATAAAAAAACTTGAATGGAGCAATTAGGGGGGGCTGTTGAGAAGCGTACAAATTGAGTAGCGTCAGGTTACATAGGGATGTAAGCAGTTTGAATTTGTTGTATACCTTTGATAACAAAAAAGAAAGTATTCATTCCTATTAATGAGTATTTATACATAAAAACAGAGTGACAGCAGAAATAGGACAGCACACAGATGAAGGGTGTGGCACAGGGGTATCCGTTGCTACGTAATGTTGCTGTATTCCAGGCCATGTTCAAAATCAACCAATTAATCAATCACTCAATTCAATCAAAAAGCTATTTTTTTTATACCTTTTTCCTATAAGCTACGAGAAAAAAAAAAAAAAGAGACTGGAAAAATGTGAATGTCGCATTAAATAATCATGTGACACAGTCCGTTATGTTATTAAGGAATTAGTCATTAGTCAAAATCCATTGAGGGTGGCATGTACCGAACCGCCTGGTCCAATCTACCTTGGACACAAGCGTGCCACGAAATTGAGATGATTATCAACGAAGCTAACCAGCCAGCTGGCTGCGTGCCTAACGAAATAACCGTAGCGATATAAGCTGTCATTAGATGCTGAATCTGAGATAACATTTTCAAACTTAATTTTCTAAGTTTTGCTAAAAATCTGACAAATGGCGTATGATAGGTGGCTAGATATGAGAGTGGACAACAACATGCTTTTAACTGGAAAAATTGGAAAGCACTTACGAAAACATTAGCAAACAGTTTAAAATGAGATCATTTTCATTCTATTCCCCTTCGGAGTCACAAGGACACAGAGGGGTTTTCCTGCATGTCTTCCGCAATATTCAGAGACTGGCCTAAAAGTGTTATGCAATATCTTTTATCTTTTATATCAAGGCGGGAGCTTGTGTTCGGATATTCAAGGAGGAGACTATCACAAACGCCATTTTGGAAATGCAAGTCTACCTTAAACGAATCCTCACAACGACATTCAAATACACAAACGAGGTGGTTACCATGGTAATGCAGGTGATTAAACGACAGACCTATGTAGGCTGAACGACCTGCTCTAATCAACGAACAATATTACAGTTCTTATCGGCTTCAGTTGCAGACATAGATGCCAACTCCAGCTGAACTTAAATTTCTGAATTTTACGCACAGGAGTGCTCAGAAATGGTGACGCAGAGAGCTGGGAAGGTGACGACCCAACGTTTGTTCATTATCTGTAAACCATGCGGTCTGAAAGGACCTCACAGTAAATACTGTAATTCCTAACGCATACTTCATACCACAGTGACTCAAGTACAGTATACAGCCAAATTTAATCCCTGCTTATTCACACTAAAAGAATTGGTTTCTTTTCCTCGACGCATTAATACTGTGTCATTTTAATCGTGGACTCATTGCCTTGGAATGCAATGGGTCAGGTCCTCTTTGGATCTAAGAGGGGTCTTCCGAGAATAATTACGGGAAAAAATAAATAGGCCAGTGGAGGGGGAGGGGTTAGATGTAAGGGGAACACACAAAACACGTCTGAATTGCTGTATTCGTTGAACCGAATTTTATTATGTGGGTCAAATCTGGAAAATCACAATCCTAATATGAAAATCTGTGTTAATAAGTTGGTTTCCACAGCACAGCCATAATAGGGCTTAAATGTGATGAAATAATATTTATCTGGCTCTCTGAAAACCACATGCTGCCTAGTTGAGTGACTCGAAAAACCCCACCTCACCGTGTCACTTAAATCACTCTGGTTTTACGCCCACCACCTGTACTATAGCTGGGGTCAATAACTGGACACGCAGTCACACTGAAACTCTAAAACGCTACCGATGTCGCACGAGAAGCACAGAAAAAAGATTAAAACCATGGCAACGTTATGGTTGTCCTCAGAGACGAACCAGCACGACAGCAGTTGGTATCTCCCTAAATTTCGGGGGTGGAGTTGAAGCTATGCACACTGCTGCATTCCCCATGTTGGTGTTACATTGAGGCCTTTAAATATTCTTCTACGAAACAACTTACACAGTTTTCGTTCCTACACACTATCCAGTTTTACAGGTAGGTATTTACTGAAGAGTTCTGGTTAAGCGCTTTCCTTTCCAAGGGTAAAATGGCAGCTCCCTTGCTGGGAATTCAACTTGCCCCCTAACCGCTGTGCTACGCTTTTGTCCCAGCAGACACTGCAGCTGGCCAGAACTGCGGTCAAACCCACGGACGCCGAGGCCCACACCCACAGGTGCTGAAGCCCCACACCCCAGCTATGACTCAAACAGCTGTGGACTTATCGTCAATTTCCCTCATATTAATACCATCATTTCCCTCAAGTTATTCTGTGAGCTGAATACTTACCTGTTTCAAACATACGCAGTTTCATTATCAATGCAGTCTGTGTCCATGGTTACCAGCTTTTTTACATCACATGACTGCAGAAAGATTAAATGTGGCATACTACGTAAGCCGGTTTTCCCTATTTCGCTGTGGGAAACAGCGTTACCTGCTAACACAGATCGATCTGGTTTTTCCATCACCTGATTAACTAAAGTGGAATAGAAAGGCTGGTGTTTGTTTAGCAAGACGGCTGCTCTGACATTTTTTTTTTGTTGGGGGGGGGGGGGGGTTGTTTGTGATGTCGCTGCATATCCTGCAAACACGTACAGTGCAGCGTGTTCATGTACTGTGCAGTGAAACAGCTGTGAGGAGCAGCCCAGTCATACCGTAACCACAGCCAGTATAACAAGTGCGGCTGAGTTCTACCGCAGTCTCTCTGCTTTTCTTTCTTGCTTCCTCTCTTTTTTGTCAGTCTCCTTGATTATCGCTCTCCCATCATCCGGCTGAGGAGCGCTCTGGTAATTAATGGGTGCAGTGTGGTAGGAACCTCACAGATACGAACCTTCAGAGTTGCGGACTGACCAAATAATACGGCCCAGCATGAAACCATACAATACACAGATACTCCTGGGCAAACTCCTCATTACCACAAACGCAACCAGGCGAAATGAGTGGAAACTATTCACTTTCCATTGATAAGAAATGCAAACGTCATTCAAATTAGACAAGGGGCATGTCGAAGCACTATTGCTAAAGAATACAATATGAAAAAGTCAGCCAGGTTCGGTATGAACAAGGGCCAAAACAAAACCGTTTATGAAAGAGTACAAAGATCCCTCAAGTGAACCTCAAGTCGTAGGCCGTTATGGCATGGCTAGGAGGCCCAGTTGAGGGACCCACAGACATGTGTCTTTACTCCATAAGCCATAAGTCCTGGAGAAGCACTGCATGCTGGTTGGCTGGCGTTAGTGTCTGACAGAGGTAGGCCCGATCCAAGGTAGCTGCTGGTGTGTGGTTAGCCAATCAGAACTCACCATTCCGCCGGTGCACTCGCGGCAGTCCTGCAGGCAGGCCAGGTTCTCCCAGGTGCTGTAGGCCTTCAGGCCGGCGATCAGAGCCTGCAGGGAGCGGCTGTTAAGCAGGTCTCTGCCATGATGGACGGCCTCGTCCATCATCTCTGCGGCGAACCTGCAGGGGGCGCCACACTAGTTACAGCACAGCAGACCCATTGCAGTGCGGAAAAACCAGCGATAGCCCAGCACAAAGCAAAGCTGCTCCAGCACAACACAAACATGATGACCCAGCACAGACACAATTGTGATGACCTAGCACAGACGAACCTGCTATAACCCAGCACAGACCAAACCTTTTACAGTGCAGACAACCTTGCTATGACCCAGAATAGCGCAAACTTGCTGTAACCTAGCACAAAGCAAACCCCTTACAGTGCACCCAAACCTGCTATAACCCAGCAGGGAGCAAACCAATTGCAGTGCAGACAAAATCCGTGTTAGCACTAACCAATCTGTTATAATGCAATGAAGACCAACATGTAATAACACAGCACAGACAAACCCACTACAGTGCAACATAGACAATGTTACAGCAAATGAAACCAAACTTAGCCATTTAGCATAGCGACTTACACAGCTGACATTTTTACACACTGTCCACTTACACAGCTGACTGCGGAAGCAATTTAGGTGAAGTACCTTGTTGAACAGAAAAACATTACCAAACTCTCCAACTGCTACACTGCACTACCATCTCAGACACACCTGTTATACCAACACAGACAAAACTGCGACAACACAACGCACACCTGTTCGAGCACAACACAGACCAAACTCAGAGAAAAACACAGACGCACGCCCTACCATACTTACACACCTGTGAGCAAACAACGGAATGGTGTTGTAACCGCTTGTGTTTATTACATATCTACTGTTATGTATTAAATTAGCAACAATGTACTAAAGTGGTAATAGCAACAGCAACATTAATCATGTCATGACTTGCAGTAAATGGGCATGTGAGGAAATGTAACAGTAGCTTGGCTAAACGCAGGGGTAGCTGTGCGCCCTGCCGGGTCAAACGCCAAACAGAAATCAGCTCCCATTCCTCTGCTGTAACTTGTAGTTATCCAAAGTCTGATACAGGTAATTTAAGGACTGACACAAATGCAGATATACAGATTCCTCCTCCTAAGACAGATGCTCCAATAGTGCTTGAATCATTAAAAACAGCGACATCGAAAACGATAATAACAACAGGACTAAAAGCAATTATGACAACAACAATACTACTGGTACTAATAATAATAATACAACAAAAGAAAACAATAACAAGACAATAGTTACAACTACTGCTGCTAATTAAAATAATACTAAAAACATTTCAAAATGAACTACAACCACATACTGACAAAATAAATTCAAAAATAAATAATACAAAAAAGTAAATAAAAACAATAACAAGACAATAGCTACGACTACTGCTAATTAAAATAATCATAAAAACATTTCAAAATGAACAACTACAACCACATAATGAAAAATAAATTCAAAAATAAATAATAATAATAATAACGTTCTCGTCGTTGGAGAAGTGATAATGAATAATAAACAGCTCGGCTCAAACCAGTGTGTGAAACAAAACAAACACCCTAACACGCAAACAAAAACAGAGAGGATGAATGTCATCACAGCTGGTAGGAAACGATGAAAGATTGGTTCTCAGAAACCAGGCAGCTTCTTGCTCCCTGCAGCCAGGCAGCGAAAAGAACGTACGCGACCCGCTGGATGATACGATAAGAGGCCCACTAGTCAACCTGAAAGCAGAAGTGCCACGGCAGCTAATTTTAACCCCCCCCCCCCCCGCCCCCCCACACACATACACACACACACACACACACACACACCCCCCCGACCCCCATTTCTTCAGAATTTCAGTACAACCATGTGGTTCCCGCGACTCATTAAACAAAAAAGCGGGCGTTTTCACTCTGAGTAATCTGAAGTCCTGATCTTGACAAACGAACATCACACCACGGATGTGTGCCGCGCTTGGATACATTGTTCTGACTGCCACATATTTTTCCTTCCCTCACTTGCGTTCTGAAGTGATGTGGTTATTTTGATGCTTAAAAAAAATACTGCTCTGTGCCCGAGGGAGATTTTTTGCGGAGGGAAGCTAACGCATTCTGCATTCCAGTGAAGAAAAATAAACAGATATACAGCTGACAGAATGTCCTGTGCATGAAGCCTTCACAAAACATTATTAACGTGCTGTTTTAGGATAGTACAAGGTACATTAAGTTGTCTGTAATTGATTGTACCCTGTCATGCCAGGTTTATACCTCTCTGCTATAAGCCTGGTGAAAGCAGTGCAGTTCAGAGTGATAGTGCCAGGTTTATACCTCTCTGCTATAAGCCTGGTGAAAGCAGTGCAGTTCAGAGTGACAGTGCCAGGTTTATACCTCTCTGCTGTAAGCCTGGTGAAAGCAGTGCAGTTCAGAGTGATAGTGCCAGGTTTATACCTCTCTGCTATAAGTCTGGTGAAAGCAGTGCAGCTCAGAGTGACAGTGCCAGGTTTATACCTCTCTGCTATAAGCCTGGTGAAAGCAGTGCAGTTCAGAGTGATAGTGCCAGGTTTATACCTCTCTGCTGTAAGCCTGGTGAAAGCAGTGCAGTTCAGAGTGATAGTGCCAGGTTTATAGCTCTCTGCTATAAGCAGTGCAGTTCAGAGTGATAGTGCCAGGTTTATACCTCTCTGCTATAAGCCTGGTGAAAGCAGTGCAGTTCAGAGTGATTGTGCCAGGTTTATACCTCTCTGCTATAAGCCTGGTGAAAGCAGTGCAGTTCAGAGTGATAGTGCCAGGTTTATACCTCTCTGCTGTAAGCCTGGTGAAAGCAGTGCAGTTCAGAGTGATAGTGCCAGGTTTATACCTCTCTGCTATAAGCCTGGTGAAAGCAGTGCAGTTCAGAGTGATAGTGCCAGGTTTATACCTCTCTGCTATAAGCCTGGTGAAAGCAGTGCAGTTCAGAGTGATAGTGCCAGGTTTATACCTCTCTGCTATAAGCCTGGTGAAAGCAGTGCAGTTCAGAGTGACAGTGCCAGGTTTATACCTCTCTGCTGTAAGCCTGGTGAAAGCAGTGCAGTTCAGAGTGATAGTGCCAGGTTTATACCTCTCTGCTATAAGTCTGGTGAAAGCAGTGCAGCTCAGAGTGACAGAGCCAGGTTTATACCTCTCTGCTATAAGCCTGGTGAAAGCAGTGCAGTTCAGAGTGATAGTGCCAGGTTTATACCTCTCTGCTGTAAGCCTGGTGAAAGCAGTGCAGTTCAGAGTGATAGTGCCAGGTTTATAGCTCTCTGCTATAAGCAGTGCAGTTCAGAGTGATAGTGCCAGGTTTATACCTCTCTGCTATAAGCCTGGTGAAAGCAGTGCAGTTCAGAGTGATTGTGCCAGGTTTATACCTCTCTGCTATAAGCCTGGTGAAAGCAGTGCAGTTCAGAGTGATAGTGCCAGGTTTATACCTCTCTGCTGTAAGCCTGGTGAAAGCAGTGCAGTTCAGAGTGATAGTGCCAGGTTTATACCTCTCTGCTATAAGCCTGGTGAAAGCAGTGCAGTTCAGAGTGATAGTGCCAGGTTTATACCTCTCTGCTATAAGCCTGGTGAAAGCAGTGCAGTTCAGAGTGATTGTGCCAGGTTTATACCTCTCTGCTATAAGCCTGGTGAAAGCAGTGCAGTTCAGAGTGATAGTGCCAGGTTTATACCTCTCTGCTGTAAGCCTGGTGAAAGCAGTGCAGTTCAGAGTGATAGTGCCAGGTTTATACCTCTCTGCTATAAGCCTGGTGAAAGCAGTGCAGCTCAGAGTGACAGTGCCAGGTTTATACCTCTCTGTTATAAGCCTGGTGAAAGCAGTGCAGTTCAGAGTGATAGTGCCAGGTTTATACCTCTCTGTTATAAGCCTGGTTAAAGCAGTGCAGTTCAGAGATAAACCTCAAGACATTACCAACGTTCCCTCACTAATCAAAACAGCTTAATGCGGCTGGATCTGGAGATACAGATGGTGACTCAAATGAGTCATTTGATGTAATACGAAAGTAGAAGGCTAATATCAGACTTCTGTGAACCGCCCCTTCGAGAATCTGACCAATGACCATCCAGCTACATCTCTGGCCTGATAACAGCTGCTACAGTAAGCCCTGGTACAATGAGGCCAAAGTGCTCTGAGATGTCTGGAGATCTGAGCATGTGTGATGAAGCTAGTTTTAAAACGTTTGTTGAGCTGAGCGTCTATCGCTGAGGCGTTACGGCTGAGATAGTGTTGACGTCTCTGTAGATCAGTGGTGTCAAACTCAGGTCCTGCAGGTTTTTGGTGTGTTTGACTAAACTGAATCACTGATTGGCTTAACAGTCCAAATGCTTTGTTTCCAAAGCCCACAGACACTGTGGTCCTCCCAGACTGGAGATTGACACCCTTGCTGTTGGTCTAAGTATATGCATGTTGAGGCTAAAGCTGATAAGTGTTGTGATCTCTGCCAATCTGAGCGCGTGTGTTGAGGCCAACCCTGAAAAGCGTGATCTATACAGATCTAACACAAGCCCCTCACCAAGGCCCAGCCCCTCGCAGCAGATGGTGCAAAAAAAAGCAGCTGACACAAGTTCAGAGATATACGCACTCTCTCACTCACAAGCTCATACGCACACGCTAAAGCACATACAGTCACACACACACATATACATGCAAATGCACACAATAGGTGGAATTACTCAGGAAGTAATACAAAGATTCGGTTCTACAGGTCACTCGTTTCTTCTGACACCCGTGCAGACGGTCCAGATGTTTTTCATTCTTCTCCTTTATTCAACCAGAAACGCCCCCACAAGCCTAACGTCTCTAAACTCCCCCCTGACCACACACACAGTAACGATGACACACACACTCTTTCTTCCCTGCCAGGTGTCTCCCATTTGACCGCATTACATTGGCTGCTAAACAATGTCAACATTCCCACTTCTTTGCTGTACTTTTCCTGCTTCCAGTACAAAAAAAAGTTGAAGTCGTGGTTGCTTTATCATCGGGCCCTGTCTAACCACTGTGACATCACTGTGTATCTTAACCCCCCCCCCCCCCCAAAATAAACAACTTAGAGACATTATTCAAAGAGGAACTATGGTGTTCAGGCTTGATTAACTACCCTAACACATGCTAGCTGGCTTGTGCTACCTGCTGAAGAGCACAAGTCTGATTTTGTATATTTCCCACACATATTTTCACATGCTCTGAAGAACAAAATTGCTAAAAAACCAAAACAGGTACATTCCCCCAGATGTTCAGAGTACGCTTTAAATCTCACACGCCTTTTTGCGAGTGTCTTTGTGTTTGTTTGTTTTCTGTCACCACAGAACACCTGCTCACTACATCAAAGAAGTAAACAGACTACAAAATAAACCAAAGAATCATTCGCCGCTAGAGTGGGCTGTCATGAGAATCTGGCAGCAGTGCCATCTAGTGGTGTGATCAGGAACATCTCCAGCTCGCCCTGCTGAATGGCGGCACAAATGAAAGTGATTTCAGGACACAACCTTAAGAGCAACCCATACTTCCTCAGAGAGAGTTAACATGCTTTCATTTCCCCACTGTCGATACACAACAGGTTTCTCAGAAATCCAGCTGCTTGTATGTTTCCCCGAAACAGCTTTAAAAATCACACAGGCCACTGTGGGTAAAGTCCAGTTTTATTTTCTCTTCTTTAAAAAAAAAGAGCTGGGTTCGTGTAAGCTTTTGAAATTGGTCAGTGAAAGTACTGCAGGGATTACAAACCGACTGTAGTGTGTGTGTGTGCCTGTGTGTGTGCATGAGCTGTGCCCATGCACATGTGTGTTTGCGTGTGTGTCTGTGTGCATGTGCCGTGCCCATTTGCATCTGTGTGTGTGTGTGTGTGTGTGTGTGTGTATATAGGGTCAGTGGATGACATCGGCCATATAGGGGGTCACCATGGCTGCCAAACAACATCTTTTTCTATTAGCACTGTGCAATACCTGCTGCCTTTTGTCAGGTGGAAAAAGCCCCACCCCCAGCCCCGCCCCCAGTCTGGCCCCACCCCCTGCCATTACCTGCAGAGCAACAATAACAACACGATGATGCCACACATACCCTCTTCTGACAGTCAGTCAACAGGCCACAGCAACAACGTATTTTAATGAGCTGCTGTGGGCGGTGACAGCTGCTTGACAACCACAGATATTCCTTTTCATCGCGCAACAGAAAGTGTCTGGCGCGTATGGGGGAAAAATCTTTCAAAAGCATGTACCATATTGACTGACTTCACTTCCCATTTCGAGCGAAGCTGACACGATCTATGATAGGCTTACTGCTCCCAAATAACATGACTGTAATATGTGTGTGAGGGGATAACGTTACCCATTGACTGAAAGCAAATGTTGATCCTTAGTAAACATACATAAACTCTTTTCATCACACACGGTATGTTCCACAATGATTAACATCATTACCGCAAATAAATCTCTGAGCAGCAGTGTAGATGGCTGCAAGAATATGACTACTGTATGTGATAAGTAGTATCGAATAATACATAACGTTTCAATTCATCATGCGCTATTCTTTCATGTGACAAAGCCCTGTGCCTGCAAACCCCTTGCATGAAATCACAGGCATGTCCCTGGTTAGGTTACAGGTAGGTGGAGTTTTGTAATCTCCTGAAATGCATAAAAATGCGTAAAAAAATGTTTTATTGTTCAGCCACTGTGTGTTATCATTGCAACAGTATCGTTATTGCTAATCAGTAAAATATGTTCTTAAAATAGCAATTGTGTTGTGTGTGTCTGTAGTGGGAAATGGCTGTGGGTTGGGGGGGGAGGTACTAGTTCAGAATCTCACCTAGTGTGCCAAATATGTGAGGGTCGGCCCTGGGTGTGTGTGTGTGTGTGTGTGTGAGACCGTACCTGGTGGTGAAGGTGAGGGCCAAGGCTGCGGCCAGGTGAGGCATCAGTCTCAGGTACTGGGTCTGGTGTTCGATGATCTTCACCTCCTCCTGGTCCCTCGGACCGAACTGCCGGCGGCTACGACAGAACGACAGCCAGGAGAATGAGATTTATACCCGAGCAAAGAGACACACTGCCACAATCAGCATAACCTACACCCAAACTAATAAGGCACACTCAGGTCAGGATGACTTATACCTCAGGTAAGAGACACACTGCCACAGTCAGGATAACTTAGCCCTGAGCTAAGAGATACACTCAGGTCATGATAACTTATACCTGAGCTAAGAGGCACCTGCTGCAGTCAGAGTAACTTACTTACAGTCAGGAAAACTTAGCCCTGACCTGATGACTCTCACAGTCAGACCAGCCTGGTCTGTTTGTGCCTCAAGCCTTTCCACTACTGGGCCCCAAAAGTGCCAATGACACATTAAAACCCACTCAAAAACCCACCTCTTAAAGTAAAAGACTGCTACAAAGATTGCTATTTTTATAACAAGCTAACTGCGATAACTTTTACCTTGCCTTTCCCAAGACCCATCACCCTCACTTGGCCCAATAGTGGACAAAGAGATTGGACCGGCCTAAATGTGTGTTCAAGGCACTGACAGGCAAAGGAACACATGCTGGCTCACACAACCCTCATATGTACTAGCCCAGCGAATGCTGGAACTTGCTGCTAGCTAGGCTTCATACAACCAAGAGTGTTCAGGCCTTATAGGGCAATTTTATCCAAATAATTTTGCCATATGTCCTCTGTCATTATTGCAGTACAAATGCAACAATATATAGTCAAATACACACACACACACACACAGTATTTTTCTCACAATACTAGAATTTTGACTTCGAATACGGATACCAGGTTTAGTATCACAGTACTTGATTCTAAAACAATACTCGATACTACAAACAATACTGGATCGTTACTGATTTCATATTCGGTAACCAACACAACTGCAAACACCTTAAGAGATCAGAAACTGAATGTCCACAAGGGTCGGTCACATTTTTTAATTCACTGTTTATTAACAGCCTTTCAGACGAAGCCTGTTCAAGATATTGAGCAAAGGCCTTATATGTTAGAACTACCACATTAAACAGAATAAAAATACATACTTCAAAACGAAACAAAAATAACACACCTTTAAAGAAACTTTAAACAGACGTTTTAATAGACGTTTGAAACTTAGACGTTTCAAAAACTACTTCTGCTGTATCGCCGAGGATGAATGCATATGGGAATGTTGCAAACAAGGCTGGCTCGCTAGGCCTGTCATCTAGCGAAATAACACCTTTCATCCTCTCAACACAGGATACTCATTTGACGAAAAAGTACCGAAAGTCAGAAAATTCTGATACCGTACCATTTTTTTTTAAAAAAGGTACCGAAAAAGTACCAAAGTTTCGGTATACAGTCCAACACTCATATATAGAAATAAGAATTATATGTATCTAAATATGTGAATGGAAAAAAAAATTCAGTTACTTTATGTTCGGCTTACTGAAACTGAAGTCTACTACTATAATTTCAAGCTAGAACTTTTTTTTCCCCTCACAAACATGCATGGTTACAGTCTCTGCATGTACCAACAGTGCCCAGAATTACTGAACCATGAAGCCACAAATCTCATTTAATGAGCAGAGTCATTTTCTGTGATCAAAAGTGTCGCCCGAGATTCAAATATTGGCTTTTTTTTCTTTTTTCAAAATAACTGCAAGCTACAGTGCCTGGGACAGGTGTGGTATTGTATTTGTCTGGTATAAATTTCAGTGGAAAGCGTGTGTGGTACAGACAGTTATTTTTTTCTCAAGCCCTCCCATAAACCTCAGACAGGGAGGTGCTCCCCAACCCTGAGAAAATGGAGGGACCTACGACACTAACAGCTTACAGTAATGTGATACAGTGCACTCCTTTTACACAGAAATAAAAGAGTTACTTAAGAATTGTCATACAGTGAACACACTAAACAGGAGCTAAACTACTATAACCATGCTAATCACAGTACTTCGTATAATGTGACAGAGTTCCACAAGTACGTAAATAGTTCACATTTACAACTGTTTGTTTAAATATTGTTGTTTATCTAAATATACTATATTTACATATATATACTGTATGTTTACTTATCATGCTGTTGTGCGCCCCACGAAAACAACAGATGTTTATCTCAATAGGGTTTCCTGCTAAAATAAAATAAAATTAGTTCAGCATAAAACAGTAACTTCAGAATTGTGTCATACAGTGCACTGCAATTAAACAGACTTAAAAAAAAAAAAGTTCCAGGAAAGACATCGTGACTCTGTCTCTGTTCGCTGAGGTCTATCTCTGTTGATAAGATTCTAAAAAAGTGTTGTGACGTATATTACGGCTGTGACGCACCTGTGCTGTTTATAAATCTACTGGGCAAATGAGGAAGTGTTGCTTTTCCTACTAGTTCCGTGAACTCCTATGCCACCGCATTCTACTTCCAGTTTGTCTTTGAGTAAAACCAGGAAGTAACTTTGACTGCAGTGGGCCTTTCAACAATAGGATGACTGCAGTGGGCCTTTCAACAAGAGGACCACTATGATAAATCCCCCCCAATAATAATAATAATAATAATAATAATAATAATAATAATAAACCATTATTATCCACCTTAGTGGAAATTTGTCTTTGACCACAGCACAAAGTAGCCATAAAATTTTGACATACACAGCAATACAAAATCCACAGAATTACCTGATCATAAAACAGCGTCAGTACAAAGTGTAAAATGCAGGGTACAGGGTGCAATACATAAAAAAGACAGAAGTATGAAACATGAAATGAAATACATCAGTCCAAGAAACGTTTGAGCAAACAAATGTTTGGTTTCCTGAAATTGGGATGGGCGACTGTATCCGAAAAGGGTCTACGATTCCTACACTGTTCTCCCAATGTGACAGTAAACACCCTAAAATTTAAGATGAAAGACAGCACTTTATTCTTCATAGTCATTGTTTCATTTCAAATCCAATGAGCTGGAGTTCATAGATAAAACAACAAAAACTGTTTAACTGTCCAAACACTTACAACTGTGTAAAACTGTTTAAAAAGCAATTTTTTTACTGAGACTGCGACACTTTGTCACAACAGCTTTGTCAGTTAACTTTGCCTATTGAAAGTTAACTCTTTAACAAGTTAATTCTTGAGCTCATGTGAAACAGTTCCTGATGAAGGCACAGAGGTATAGAAGTTATATTTACTGTATAAATGATGAAAAGATGTTCCCATTGGTAAAAAATTAGCATTTTCAGAGCTAATTTTTTTATTTAAAAAAGAAACTAGAACATGTGGGACTCAGTTTCAGAGCACTTTCCTTTAATCTTTATTGAAAATCACTGCCTACACCTCCAGACCCACTTTCACTGCAATGTCGTCCGTTAGATCGATACGGTTACGCCCTGAAATGTGGCCAGCCAATTCTCCGCAAACCGAGAAAGCTCATGCGACGGAGAGGTGCAGGCTTGGCATGCGAGGGGTACACCCAAAAAAGTACAAAGCACGCGATGGGTGTTGGTGTGCGCAGAAAGGAAGCGGTCAGAATTACACCCACACTGCCATTGCCACTGCCGCCGATGCTTTGTGGGAGGGCACGGTCGCCTTGGCTGGGAGTGCCATTTGATTACGATAATTCTCTGAGGCATTGTTTTATCGTAAGCACAGATTGTCTGGTCAAGCACTAAAGTACGAAGATAAAACAATAGCAGCTATCTGAAATAGCTGCGACAAAAGGACTAAGCTTATTAACATTTATTATAGTACCATAAGCAAGCAGATTTCTCTAATACACTATGGCAGGTTATGCGTCACAAAACACCACAATAAAACACCCTCTTTTGGCCAATGCCAATTCTGATACAAATAAGGAGAGAAAGGAAGACATGTTGAGGTATGTTATAGACTAGGCTAGTATGAATACCCTTTTTCTACTTTACCTAGTGTTCACAAAGGCCAGGGGCTAGATTCAATCAAATGCACTTACTCTCTTTATGGCTATGCGCAATTCAATCGCTATGGACTTCAGATTCTTGAACCGCAAATTCTGTTTTGTTTTAGATTGAAAGATCACATTCCAAATGAAATGACTGCTTGCCTCTAGAAAGTACTGAAGGAAAAATGATGATGTATTCGAAAGTCTTTTTAATTTCATATGCCCTAATGAAGAGGCTAAGAGCATTTGATTGACTTTAGCCTTTGTGAACCCCACGGAAATTTATGACTTCCTGTAAAGAAAATCATGCAGGACTCATGTCAGATCAGCCTTATCAAGAACATACATAAATGCCAACCTCATGATACGGAAGCCACGATATGAAAGTATTTCAATTCTATGAGTATTTCAATTCGAAACTGCAGCGCATCGTTGCTAAATATTGTGAAAAAACGGTTTTACTTTCAACTGACCACTGCAACTTCAAGGCGAAGACCAAAATTGTGAAAAAAAGTGCCAATTAAACTTAGAGATATTTATTTTTTTAATATTTAGGAAATGTTTTTTTTTTAATTCATTACATGCACGTTTGAATTTACGTTAAAAAAGCTAATCAACTTCACAAAAATTCACAAATATATAATATATCACAAAATAGCGTATCACAATATATCATGAAAAAAATGTGATACTCAAGTGAACTTTTTTCCTGAAAGTATATTCCACTGATATTCCACTGTAAATTTTTCCCCACACCCCTAAAAAATACCAGAGCTACTTTTAGGATAAAAGTATATTTCAAAACTATGCCTCACTCAAGGAGGGAGATCGTCCTAGCACCAAATTCTTTTTAGCTGCTAAAATATTAATTTTAATATTAACTTTAAACCTCAAAATGAATACTCTATCGGCCTGACTTACTAAAGCATTTAGTAGCATCAAAATTGTTTTGATGGCGCAAAAAGACTAAGAGAGTATGTCAGGTAATTTGTTTGCTACTACGTTACTGAAATTACATGTGCAAAAAATTGTAACGTGTGCAAAAGAGTGATAAAACTGGCCCTTTGTCTTCTCTAAGGCAGCGATCACCTGTGTCTCTACGTTTGTCTCTCTGACACTCTGTAAAAGCCTTTTCAGAGCAGAAGCCTATGGATACAAAACGGTTTTTGAACATTTTTGGAGGAAAGTTCATTCGCTGTCAGCTATCCAGTTTTATAAATTCGGCTGAAGGCCACAGCTATTTGTGACATTCGATGTGTGAAATCTTGAGCCTGCAGTTTAAATGTACAACTCCAGAAAGGTTCACTCAGACACGTCACACTTGTTTTGTTGCAGGATCAGGCACGGAATTTGTAAACTGCGTTTGTTTTGTTGCGGACTGTTTAGTCTACTCCGGAACAATAGCCGTTTTCTTTCTTTTTCTACAAACAAACCACCAAGTCTTATCTCAGTGACTCTGTCGGTTTTTGAACTTTAAGGTCACGATTTAGGGGAAAGGGGGTTTCCCTCCAACATTCATACGTAGTTGGCCTGCCAACAGCGCATCCTCTTTCAAGCATGTGCTGACGCCCACTCTTTCTGCCCCAGGGGGTGATTTTGGGGGATACCATGGGCCCACCACAAAGACAAGTCCTTCCGACCCCAACCACCCAGGCCCCCGCAACTGAAACCCCGCCAGCCACACCCAGTGGGCGCTAGTGGGGTGCTCACACAAAGCACGCTTCAACAAGCATGGAAATTCGCAAGAACTCCACTTACCCAAGCCCAACAAGGGAAACGGATGCTCTTTGAGGGCTAACGTGCTAAAGGCCACTGCTGTTTATTTACTCAAAATACATGGTCTCCGTTTTCGCCTTGCAGATGCAGTGGAACAAAAAACAAAACACTACAATGTGACTTATCTTTACACTACAAGTATGGCTACTAAGTGCTACCCAAACAATTGGAAACACTGCGGAACTGTTACCAGTTATTCTGGCACCTTTCACGTTACCATTAATAATAGGGCTCTCAACTGTGGGAATGAAGTTTACAGCCTGTAAACTTTAAACGAAAGCTTTACTGAACTGAAGTTTTTTGCCAGTCAAACAGAAAACCTATTGTGCCCAGACATGATACACATATTTTACATGCTGGTGCTATTCAAGTAATATACATTTGATGTGGTATGGAAAAATATAAATATATATTATATATAGGCCTACAAATATAGATATATATATATGTAAAAAACCTGCTTAAGCGTGTTTTGAGTTGCGACATCTCAAAACACCTTTTCTAAATGTGAACAAACTTGCAGCTCATAATACATAGTGTGTTTGGTTCACTCCCTGCAATTGGGTCGAAACAGGGTCGAATTGTGGACAACTGCAATGGACCTGCACCAAGGTTTGTTTGCAGCCGGTCCGAGACCACCTCCTCAACTGGGTCTCAGTGCGGTTGTTTTGTTCCGCACCCAAGTGCTCAAATGGAACCGCACTATTGGGGTAAACGCACCAGGGTTAGATTCACGATGTATTTGTGAAAAAGCCATAATGTTTATGCAAACAAAAAGTGCATAGTGCTGCTAATTTTGTGGTTTCCACCACAAAACTTGGTGAAATGATTTCAGTGCGTATATCAGTACTTTTAGAACATTTCAGCACATTTTAACAACACCGCGATAATACCGATAACCGTGATAATTTTGGTCACTATAATCGTGATATGACATTTTTATACCGTTTCATCTCTAGTCAAACGTGGCATAAATTTCTTCTCCCCAGGTAAGACTGACTTCCTGCACCTGGACATGTTAACTGTGTTACGTTATGTTTTGAGTATCTGATTTTGTCAGAAAGGACATTAGCTGTGTAAGGAAAAAAGGGTTTTTTTCAAGTAACAAAATGGCATCTGATCACCAGAGGATGCTAGCTATGTATGAAACAAGCGCTGTATTCAAACGCTAAAAGTTTTTGGCATTAGGAAAACTTACGGATTACGCTTATAGCTATCATATGATGCTAAAACATATTTGGATGTCCAGTTTATCATTCAAACTAAATAATGCCTGTCTGAACGGTTTTTGATTTCATGCCATAATTCATGTTTCACACCCAAACCACTTTGCCGTTTGAATATTTAGTATTCAGTTATTGAGTATATGTCTCCTTATATTACATTTACAGGTATTAAGCCGATGTTCTTATCCAGAGCGACTTACAAAGCAAAGTGCTTAAGTCCAGAGCAATAGTGCCAAAAGTCCAAGAGGGAAGAAAAGTCCCAATCGTCAGAAGTGATAACATAACACTAGAACCCTGCAATGAATTTGTTGAGGGAAAAAAAACAACAACAATAACGGTAGCAAAAACAGAACAACATTCCGTAAATGTGTCAGATTGATTTGCCTAGCTCTGAACTGGTTAAATACAGCCTGTCTGCTGCTATATCGGGACACGTGACATCGTTTCCCAAATGAAGAGCAGGCCGCAGCATGCAAACCCCAATGCAGAGGAATCATCGTCTGCGCTCGCTTTGCATGTGTGTGGGCCAGCATCGGGGAGGTCACACCACTCACACATATACACACACACACACACACACACACACACTCACACACTCTCTCTCATACACACATGCCTCTATTACAGTGCTACAAACACACACAGGCACACTCACACACAAACACACGGTCTCACACACACCACACACAGGCGCGTGCACACGCACACACGCGCACACACACACACTCTCATACACACATACCCCGATTACAGTGCTGCAAACACACACACACATGTACACACCCACACTCTCTCTCACAAACACATATACACACAGGTACACTCACTCACTCACTCACACACACACACACACACACACACACATGCGCGCACGCACACACACACACACACACACACACACACACAGTCACACACACAGTGGCACACGCACACACACTACTCACACACACAATGCTAAATGGTTGGCGCTCAAAATCTGTTAGTTTGCATTGGCAAATCTCCTAATAGAGGTTTTGTATTTGTCACTGAAGAGCGTAAGAAAACCCCTCAGTGGATTTTCACAAAACTCAGCACAGATCTCAGCATTTTAAAACTATATACATTTCCATAAGACTCTCACACAGATGTAGGCACCCACCAGTGCCACACAATAGAGAGGAATGTGACCCATATCTATATATACACCTACATCTTAATGTATATACATAGGTATGTGCATAAATATATCTACACATGTCTATTGTTGTTATAATTATACATATTATGGGTCATTCTGTCAGAAAACAACCAATGTCCTCACCTGACCCTCTGTAATTTTTCCCATTTTTCGGTTACAAACACATATACTATGAGCCCATGCAAAATAGTTCTAGCTTTAACTCGTTTTGTGTCATATTCTTCTGAGCCAATGGGGTGTTCCTTCAATTTAGGCCCAATTTTGCAAGTTTTTTGGGAAAAATCATAAGATTTGTCATAATCACTGTGACCAAACTGAGATATATTAAATATAAAAGACCTAAATTAATGTACTTACACACTATCAATCTGTATATCCAACTATCCATCATTTATTTAGTTAGGTTTGGCGAACTGAGAATTCAATTCACTTTTGAAGTGGTGACATGAGGAATCAACATGGGTGGAATGTATAGCCAATCAGATATAGGGGTTATTTAGGTGGCCAGGATTTTGAAATAACAATTTAAAACAGGTCTGGCATCTGCTGGTGGTGTAATGAACACGTGGAAGGACAGACAGAGAGAACGGCGGGCAGACAGGCAGAAGGGATGATCGTGGGAAAGAAAGGAGGGCGGACGACGGGTCAAAGAGGGGTCGCACACCGTACCTGTGACTGTAGCGTACAGCGATGATGAGGCCCAGCTGCGGGAGAGAAAAACAAAAGACGGGAGAGGGGGATTAAAACAAGGCGCGCCTTCAGCGTCCGCAGACGAACGCGAACACAAGCTGACAGTGACGGGCTTGTAATGTGATACCTACAGCTGCACGGGGGAATAGTGGGAGACACAGCACAGCTGTAGCAGTTCGATTTTTCTACGCACATACTGTATACAGCATTAAACAAATACACATGCACTGTATATACTCTTGCACAGCGTGGTGCCGGGAGAGGTGGAGGGAGGAGCAAGCTCCTCGGCTCCTCCCACTGTACTGCTGTCAGTCTCCTGGTTCCCTTCCTCAACCCAGAGAAGTAACTGGAGCTGCAACAGCAGAGGCCTCACAAACAGGCAGGCTCACCTGAGAGTGATTTCTAATCATCTCAGGTGTGAGCACTTGCCTTCAATTAGGCCATTTATTTAAGTACAGCCTGGGAGGCTGAAGAGGTCTTTTGAGTTTTGGACTTTTGGGAGGCCGTGTTGTTTTTGAGTTTAACCCTGCTTTCATATATATTCCCGTTTTGTTGTTCCTTTTATCCCTCAAAAGGGATAAATAAAAGGCCCTTGGCAATTTTCGGGCTCACATTTTTTCGTGTTTCCTTCCACCCGGCTCAGTGGCCACACCTGCCACTGCGCCACAACAGATACTTGCCCACATGTATGCTTAAAAAATAAATAAAAAATATGCCTGTTACACATACATAGATACCAGATAACAGATAATACACACACACACACACACACGTATGTATGCAGAGCACAAATCTTACACATAAACCTCAAATTCCTGCTAAGCTTTGCAAGTAGCACAAATTATTTACACATCCTGTGGCAAGTGAAAGCGCATAGAAAAAAAGGGGTTGTGAACGTCTTCAACTATCGATTCACAAAGAAAAAAAATCATATTAAGCCAGGTTGTGGATGTGATTGGCTGCATCGACTCAGAGGACTGTCACCACAGAAAGCCATTCCCACTGCAATGACTCAGCTTTTAAAGGGAGATGAATGTTTAAAACAGCTTAGAGGTATCTGATAGCGACATTCAAAATATACCCTCTTGTTATGAAAGGGTTAGCCGATGCTATGACTATATACCATGCAAAGCGTGACAGGAGACTGCCCTCTAGTGGATACAGGAGACATTCTCAGGAGACCAAATGATTTATGTTGTAATTTTTTGGAAATAATTTCGGGATGACAGTCTCCACACAGCTTCAGCCAATAACACTGATCACTAACACGAATCACCGTGATATTAAACACATGTTTAGACCTTGTTCGACATTATGCCGATTCTGTTCCTGGAAGCCAACACAGGGAGTGAGCTAAAGAATGTTGTCTTTGGCAGAAGCCGGATCACTTACAGTAACCACTAAAAACACCTTTCGCAAGTCTGTCTTTCTCAATGGTTTTCTTTTACGGAAATTTTGACAGCAGGTTTAACCTGGGACCTATAGTTTGAGAGAAACTAGGCCTATATATGTATGGTGCATCAGAGTGAGAGGGCTGATCTCGGATCAGTTTTTCTTCTCCGCTTCTAATGGATAAAGTTAGGATAGGGACAGGGGAAATCTGATCCTAGATCAGCACTTAATGAACACCAGCCCTGATCTGCTTGTGAGTTCAACTCCTTAGTTGAGTTTCATCGGACAGATGAGGAATGATGGGAAACAGTGATAGTTGCCATAGTGATAAGAACCTCACCAGTCTTGACTTCAGGCATTCAATATCTCATACACTGTCAGGATAACTCTGTTTCTTTGTAAGTCTGGCTGATGTGATCAGAGCAGTTAATTAAATGGGGGCAGTGACAGTTACCGTTGTTATTAGTGACAGTTACCATAGTGATCAGAATGATGGTGCGGACATGTATCATGACGATTATCGACCAATGAGGTTGTGATCTCAGCACTGGTGTAGACAGCGAGCTAGGACAGTTTCCTTGGAGATAGGAGCAGTTGTGCAGATAGGGAGAAGTAATGGTTACATCGGTGATAAGTAGCAACGGTTACTATGGTGATAAGTGACCGTGCTGATTAAAGTAGCAGTGTGGATGTCAAGCTGTGATGGATACAATGGTGATCAGAGCAGAAGTTACCGTGATGACTAGTGACAGTCACCGTGGTGACCAGAGCAGCAGTCTAAACAGTGAGCTGTGAAAGTTACCATGATTAGTGACAGTCACCATGGTGACCAGAGCAGCAGAGTAGATAGCAAGCTGTTATGGTTGCCATGGTGATCAGAGCAGAGGTCTAAACAGTGAGCTGTGAAAGTTATCATGATGATTAGTGACAGTTGCCATGGTTATCAAAGTTGTGCAGTGTAGGGGGGGAGGGGCTCACCTTCATGGCGGCCATGGCCTGAACGGTCAACGCCAAGCGGGTGGGCGTCAGCGCCGCCAGCATGGCGTTGAAGCGCTTCCCCTTGTTCTGGATGGGAGAGTGGTACTTCCCATCGGGGGAAACCGAGCCAAACCTGCAGACCACCAAACATATCAACGACTCAATATTCGCAACAAAATGGATGAACGTTCGCAACATACATGAATATATATACGCAGGAAATGGATGCCGTATTAATACAGGGATAATCAATTATTTGGGGTTTCTCTCACAACTCCTCTTTGGCTTGCACACTGTGTGGAGTGTGAAGGTACTTCAAAGCAATGCATGCCTTCTGGGTTAAAAAAAAAGGTGCATATGTGAGAACAGGCTGATTGTCTGAATCGCTCAAAATGCTGAAGAGTTGAATGCTGAAAATGCTGAAAAAGAGCTGAAGAGATGCCTGTTCTTTGGGTTAACAACAAAGCTGTACTGAGAAGCCTGTAATGTGCAGTATAATGGTTAGGGAGCTGGGCTTGTAGCTCAGAGGTTACAGCGTAGTATAATGGTTAGGGAGCTGGGCTTGTAGCTCAGAGGTTACAGCGTAGTATAATGGTTAGGGAGCTGGGCTTGTAGCTCAGAGGTTACAGTGTAGTATAATGGTTAGGGAGCTGGGCTTGTAGCTCAGAGGTTACAGTGTAGTATAATGGTTAGGGAGCTGGGCTTGTAGCTCAGAGGTTACAGTGTAGTATTATGGTTAGGGAGCTGGGCTTGTAGCTCAGAGGTTACAGTGTAGTATAATGGTTAGGGAGCTGGGCTTGTAGCTCAGAGGTTACAGTGTAGTATAATGGTTAGGGAGCTGGGCTTGTAGCTCAGAGGTTACAGTGTAGTATAATGGTTAGGGAGCTGGGCTTGTAGCTCAGAGGTTACAGTGTAGTATAACGGTTAGGGAGCTGGGCTTGTAGCTCAGAGGTTACAGTGTAGTATAATGGTTAGGGAGCTGGGCTTGTAGCTCAGAGGTTACAGTGTAGTATAATGGTTAGGGAGCTGGGCTTGTAGCTCAGAGGTTACAGTGTAGTATAATGGTTAGAGAGCTGGGCTTGTAGCTCAGAGGTTACAGTGTAGTATACTGGTTAGGGAGCTGGGCTTGTAGCTCAGAGGTTACAGTGTAGTGTAATGGTTAGGGAGCTGGGCTTGTAGCCCAGAGGTTACAGTGTAGTATAATGGTTAGGGAGCTGGGCTTGTAGCTCAGAGGTTACAGTGTAGTATAATGGTTAGGGAGCTGGGCTTGTAGCTCAGAGGTTACAGTGTAGTATAATGGTTAGGGAGCTGGGCTTGTAGCTCAGAGGTTACAGTGTAGTATAATGGTTAGGGAGCTGGGCTTGTAGCTCAGAGGTTACAGTGTAGTATAATGGTTAGGGAGCTGGGCTTGTAGCTCAGAGGTTACAGTGTAGTATAATGGTTAGGGAGCTGGGCTTGTAGCTCAGAGGTTACAGTGTAGTATTATGGTTAGGGAGCTGGGCTTGTAGCTCAGAGGTTACAGTGTAGTGTAATGGTTAGGGAGCTGGGCTTGTAGCTCAGAGGTTACAGTGTAGTATAATGGTTAGGGAGCTGGGCTTGTAGCTCAGAGGTTACAGTGTAGTATAATGGTTAGGGAGCTGGGCTTGTAGCTCAGAGGTTACAGTGTAGTATAACGGTTAGGGAGCTGGGCTTGTAGCTCAGAGGTTACAGTGTAGTATAATGGTTAGGGAGCTGGGCTTGTAGCTCAGAGGTTACAGTGTAGTATAATGGTTAGGGAGCTGGGCTTGTAGCTCAGAGGTTACAGTGTAGTATAATGGTTAGAGAGCTGGGCTTGTAGCTCAGAGGTTACAGTGTAGTATACTGGTTAGGGAGCTGGGCTTGTAGCTCAGAGGTTACAGTGTAGTGTAATGGTTAGAGAGCTGGGCTTGTAGCCCAGAGGTTACAGTGTAGTATAATGGTTAGGGAGCTGGGCTTGTAGCTCAGAGGTTACAGTGTAGTATAATGGTTAAGGAGCTGGGCTTGTAGCTCAGAGGTTACAGTGTAGTATAATGATTTGGGGACCTGAAACTTCAGAGGTTGCAGGTTTGATTCCCAGATAAGGCACTTCCCCTGAACTGCTTCAGCAAATGTACAGCTGTGTAAATGAAAGTATAATACAGTGTGTAACATGTAAACTTTGACTCTCTTAGGAGAAGAGCGTCAGCTAAATGGCTGAATGTAAATGTGATTAATTAAATCTTTGTATGTCCTTCAGCCTGTGAAAATGCACTGCTGCAAATACAGAGAATTCTGGGAAGAAGTTCACGATGCACCCTCACTTGCTCAGAAGGTTCTCCCTCGGAATCCGAACGTTGTCAAACACCAAGATCCCATTGTCCACTCCGTGCAGACCTGAAAAGAGAGCAAAGCAATTTTCACCTGCAACCAAACACCCTCATATATTATGATATCAAATATTTATGTTTTTCCACCCCGCATGTTTGTAGCAGGGACATGGGCGCAGTCGTTCTCTAGAGAACAGGTTACACACCCCCAAGTTTGTACTCACTGCATTTTCACTTGGTACTTACAGAAATATTTTACAAAATTGCACATGTATTGAACTTGAACGCCAGCTCCACAGTAAGCAGAACAACAGAGCGTTATCTGTTTTTGGCCACTAGAGGGCGTCAAGCCTTCATTTGTTTTGCTGCGGTAAATGCAATGATATTGAATTGCAGCTTACATTCAATCCTTTTACTCGAGTGACTATTTACAGAAGCGATTCAGGTCAAGTGCATTTTTCAGGGGTACAATGGCTGAGCCGGCTTCATTTATAAATGGTGGATATGCGCTCTCGAACACGTGTACATCAATCCTCTCACTCGGATCAGGATTTATAAAACTTAAACTTGACGCGACAGCGTGCATAGCCGTACGCATCTTAACACCCATGTGTACACAAATATCGGGAACGTATCTAGAGTACACACCACGTCCATAAGGGGTTGAAATGACATAGTGAAACAGTCAAATCATTTCCTATAATCAAATGAGGGAAAATAGTTCGGCGTCAAGATTTTTCACGCCAGATTTGAACACATTTTTAAATGATTGTTAACCCGTAGTCAAAAATGTAATCCCCCATTTCAGGGCACTATGACGTTTGGGGAAAAAAGGCTTCACAGATGTTTCTGATCAGTCAGGTGTGTTCAATTGTTCCACCACTCCTTGGTGTGGGTTTAAGAGAGTTTTCAGGACTTTAACCACATGTGAATCGTTGGAATAAAAATCTGAAATTGCAGAGTAAAGAGCCAAATGTTTATTTATCAGAATTTCTTGAGAATTGCTGTCGCAAATTTCCATGTTCGGCACACATAACATCTTAGTTACAAAAGCACAAAAGTTTTTGTAAACAAGGCTCCTGGGAATCAAACCTGCAACCCAAAAGGTGATTGAAGTCATACCTTCTTTGTGCTTCATGTCAATGGCTGTGACTCCTGGATACATCACTCCCTCACCGTCTCTTATAGGAACAATGAAGCAATGGGGACCTGCAAAAGAAAATAGTAAAAACATACACATTCTCCATTTTACCTTACAGTACTATGAGCCTGACCAGGCTGCTCATAACCTTACAGTACTATGAGTCTGACCAGGCTGCTCATAACCTTACAGTACTATGAGTCTGACCAGGCTGCTCATAACCTTACAGTACTATGAGTCTGACCAGGCTGCTCATAACCTTACAGTACTATGAGTCTGACCAGGCTGCTCATAACCTTACAGCACTATGAGTCTGACCAGGCTGCTCATAACCTTACAGTACTATGAGCCTGACCAGGCTGCTCATAACCTTACAGTACTATGAGTCTGACCAGGCTGCTCATAACCTTACAGTACTATGAGTCTGACCAGGCTGCTCATAACCTTACAGCACTATGAGCCTGACCGGGCTGCTCATAACCTTACAGTACTATGAGTCTGACCAGGCTGCTCATAACCTTACAGTACTATGAGCCTGACCAGGCTGCTCATAACCTTACAGTACTATGAGTCTGACCAGGTTGCTCATAACCTTACAGTACTATGAGCCTGACCAGGCTGCTCATAACCCTACAGTACTATGAGTCTGACCAGGCTGCTCATAACCTTACAGTACTATGAGTCTGACCAGGCTGCTCATAACCTTACAGTACTATGAGTCTGACCAGGCTGCTCATAACCTTACAGTACTATGAGTCTGACCAGGCTGCTCATAACCTCACAGTACTATGAGCCTGACCAGGCTGCTCATAACCTTATAGTACTATGAGCCTGACCAGGCTGCTCATAACCTTACCGCACTATGAACCTGACCAGGTAGATACGGTTGGACAAGGTGGTTTAGTGCATGGGTGGGTCAAATACATGCTAAAACTTATACTTTTTTAAGCTGGGATGTTCCACTTCTGCTTAGAGCTCACCCTTCTTAGGCGGCAGTAAATGGACTTTCGGGCATGCACTTGAACAATCGTACCTCAAGGCTAGAGTGCTAATTTAGCCTGCAAAACCGAACATTAATTTTGAATGAGCAATTCATTTCAGGAGGTCAATAGTCTTACACCACCTCCAGGGACTTGGCCTGAATACGTTTAGCTGGGTTGAGAAGCAGCAAAAGACTAAATTGAGACCATGACTGTAAGCGGCCGAAACTGAAATGAACGGTAATCGTAAAAAATTAAGCTTTCATCCTCGGCAGACAGGCCTTTCGGACCTTGGGACTCGCCGTCGACGAGCAGCTGGGCGAAGACGGTGGCGTAGTTCCCCTTCATGGCGTTTCCGATGTACATCTTCTTCGCGTCTTCGCATGGCGTGTGGATGACAAACTCCTGAGAGAGGGAAAAAAAAAACAGAAGAGGAGAACAGACAGTCTTTCTTTCGCACGTTTGTGTTTCGTTTACGCAAACTAACATCGTGGCATGCAAATCGGCTACGTGCCCTGCATCTAGCTGGTCTCTATTCAAATGGGCCGAGACCATTGCTTACAGAAGCAACACAAAACTGCAGCTCACAGAAAAACCAACTTTCTTCACTCATTTCATTCTATGTATTTTACTTCCATCTATATTATTTTCTTTCTTTTTACATTTATTATGGCATTCTATCCCTGTTTTTATTTTCATTTTATGTCTATTTTCATGTGAAGCACACAGTGCATGTAATTTCTTTATTGCAAAGCACTTTGAGCTGCAAGTTTTTGTATGAAAGGTGCTATACAAATAAAATGTATTATTATTATTATTTTGACCATTAAAACTAAATCCCTATAGTCTAAAGGATTGGGTCGAGAGCAGTTTGTGGTAGGAGGATTAAGCATTCACTCTTCAACTTGATTGATGCTGTTATCTTTTATAGCTAGCGGTTGCTTATTTAAAGGCAATAAAGGGTACGAGCACAAGACTGCGATTTTTTTTTTTTTTAGTTCGCAGTTCCTTTTATTTGATTTCACGGCAATGCTTCAAAAGTAGCATTCGGTATGAACATAGCACAACCGGCTGTCTTTAACCAGGGCCACTAACAGCACACAAACAATGGGCCACACCCCACACTTTATTTAACATGATAACATCACCCTAGATTGGCACACTGACAGCCAAAACTGATCTTACATCAGCACTCAAGCAGATATAACAGATTCTAGCTCAGTGATTAAACAGGCTTAACTGATCCTAGATCAGCGCTCTAACAGACTTAACTGATTCTAAATCAACATTTTCACAGGCTTGACTGATGATAGATCCGCACTCTTACATACTTAACTGATCCTGGATCAGTTCTCCTTCCCAGGCTCTTGACAAATACAGCACTTGATCTCCTTCTAAACCTAAATCACTCTGGTGAATATCCATCTGGTATAAAGGAGCTGTATGTGGAAAATATAATAAGTATATAATATAATAATAAGTTCCTTTGGATAAGAGGGCATGCTAAGCAATTGATCAGCTACTGAAAGTGCAAAAATAATAACCATTGAGATTACAGTCTTTCTGATTCCATTTACAGTGAAAGTACAATGACAGATCTGAAGCAAGAGCTTTGACAAATTGAGGTCTGTTGTCTCTGAACCCAGAACGTCACTGCGAAGCAGAGAGGTATTAGGGTTTGGGTATGAGCCTGGCATGTGAGGTGTGGCTTGGGTCTGGAACAACACCATGTTTTCGCTCTGACCTGGGAGGAGGGCTCGTATCGCGCCTCGGTCAGGATCCCCCGGACGTTGCTTCCGTGACCGCGCTCCGTCATCGCGAACATCCCTGTGAACTGCAGCTCCTGGGGGCGGGGACAACAGCGGCACCCGCGATTAGGAGTTAGGCCGCCCCAAAACTGGAGGAGAGGGGCACCCCAAAACTAGCACATGGAAGCCCCTATCCCCTCCCCCCACCACCACCCCCCACAATTAGAGGGGCTCGCCAAAATCACCAAAGAGAAGCAACACTCTGAAACACAGGAGTCAGGAATAGTGACATATCATTACAAAACTACCGGAAAATGGAATCAAGTAAACATAACCAAAAGTTTCATGGCTTCTTACTCATTTGAAGAGCAAACAAATAAGGCCTTGTGCGACAGGAGAAAGTTCCTCGGGTGTCTGAAGGATTTGCCTAATCGTGAGCATTTCAATGTAATTCCACTTCTGACAATCTCAGAAAACAAGATAACAAAATCGCGATGTCATTCATTTTTCTGCATAAATCACACCATAAGTTTGTGGGATCGCTACTAAGATTTTCACGTAAAAATCTCCACATAAAATTCCACTGGGATTACGCTATGTTCTCAGGGAGCGTTAACATTCATCCATGAGAGGAGAATCTAGCTCTACATCAGAGTGATTTAAGAATTTTTCAGTCGTCGTTCACATACATTATCTCAAATTAATACACCTAGTCACTGAAACTACACCATTTTGTTATAACATGGAGTTCAATGACAAAGAAACTGTTACTGATACAAACACTGTGTAAAATATGTTACAATTTGTGAATTTGGATTGTGAAAATTACGCCTGGAAGACGGAATGTTCAACAACCTGGAAAAGATTTCGGGTGGAATGAAAAGTGGCATACAAAAGGTACCCCCAAATCAAGCAGGGGGACCCTGCGGGGTGCTGCTGTTACCGAGAAGCAGAGGAGAGGATCAAACGCACCGTTACTGGCAGGTACCATTTCTCCTTCTGCTCGGGACTGCCCAGGTTGGTGATGGCTCCCCCAAACAGCCCACACACCACCCCCATCTGTGAGCGGGGAGACAGAGGTTCATGCGTGTATACGCATCTCAGGTGACAACCACAAACTCAAAAAATACACTTACAAAATCATGCCACCTCATCCCGAACGAGGAAGACAAATACTTGTTCTCGTGCAAATGTGGTTTAAACATGAAAATGAGTGAAAGCGTGTGAGTGTGTGCATCTGCATGTGGGTCCAGGAGTGTGTGTTTGTATTTGTGTAATACGTGTGCACACGGAAAGGAGTAAGCAGTCAAAACACCACATTTAATACGATCAACATGAGCAATTTTCCAGTGTACTTCCTGTGACACGTAATACCAAACGTATTCTTTAAGCCAGTGGTGTAACTCCTGTCCTGGAGCGCCACAGTATCTGCTGGTCTTTAGTGTGTTTCTGCGTTTAATGGCTGAACTGGCCTCCAAAACCACAGACACCCAGTCAACAGTACGCCTTTGCCCTAAAGTAAACTGCTTCTCATTATGTAATGTGAACTAGGTCAGCAAGGCCACTGTAACATACCTTGACACCGGTGGCGATATCAGCCGTGCATAGCACCTCGGCAATTCCCAGACTCTTGGAAATAAAAGCCTTCTGCCTCTCCTTCACCTGTATGCAGAAGAACAAAGTTCTGAGTCATAAATAAAACTAATCAGGTACATACCTGACACACTACTGCACCGACCCCGTTTACGTCAATCCTGTCGTCCCCCCTCCCCTCTGAACTACTTCTGTGGTAGGCTAATGATTGTCAAGAACGGCTGACAGACTAGCTATTATAACTGCAGCCATGTAAGATTTCCTTCCCTTTAAAAAAAGAGAGGTGTGCATTATGAACAAGTTCCACTTCTCGTATGTTCACAGAACAAAACAACTATGCAACACAAAAGGAGTGTGGAGAATTAAAATACATATATATATATCAAAGAACTTGCACCTGGTCTTTGAGGTGACGTCGCATTTCGGGAAGTTGTAACACAAAGTGCAGCCGTTCAGCGGTGAGGTCTCTAGTCTCGTCCAGCGTCAGGTCATAACTAAAACAAATCGTTTGACAGACACACAGTGAAAGTTTTTCGTTTGTTTCTTTCTGATTTAATGCGTTGTCAAAAGTTCTCTGCATTCACCCTTGCTGAATGTTACACTGACAATTGACAGTTACTCCTCAAAACGTAGGATAACGAATGGGGTTGAACAGTGCACCGTAAGAGGAAAGAGGCCAAAAACTATAGAGTGGCCGGCTTGTATCATCCAGTAAGTTATGTACTCGAGATTATTCATTAGAGGGTTTTGAAATCAGTTAAGGCTGTACTGTGACAGCAGTTAATATAATTCCACGTTATCATAACGTTGTGAGAACTGCTTACAGTCTGGACAGTTTGTGGGAGCTAGACTGTTGCAGCTACCTACAGTTATCATGTGCATTGTTATGCATGCTAGCTAACGTCCTCAGAACACATAAGGAAGTGACCATGTTATCAAACATCTACATCAACATGGTTCAATCGTTCACGCATTGTTGAAAATAGAAGAAAAACATCAAAACGTGTTAACGATTATTAGCGTTCAACAATAACAGGAATGCAACATCAATTAAACACAAAAAACATTTTCATATTCAAACCTGCTAGATTTGAAGAGATCACACTGGCTTATTTCTTGCCGGAGATGGTCCTTAATATCGCAAAATTCTCCGTCGAGATATCTCGAAAGGCTGTTTCTTGCACATTTCCCTGTCATGGTCGTTTTTGGAGAGTGAGTTACAAGTGTCTCTCTTTTTTTTTTTAAAGCAAGGTACAGAGAATCGTTCCTACTCGGAAAAGATTCCTCGCTGGTTCAGCTCAACTTCCGCGTCACGGTGATGTCACTCATCAAGTGGTCCCCGGCAGCGGTTTTGCCTCGACGAACCACACAAGCAAAAATAGGGAGGTGTGTCGGGGAGTTTGAGCCGGTTCTTCGCCCTCTGATTGGATCACAACAGCTGGTTTACTTGTACTATGGCTAAAACCTTATCTGTCGAAAAACACCCATCTGAGAAATAAAACAAAACATTAAGCATGTGTGACTTGATACATCTTTCTTACATATTAAAAAAAATCAGTTATTGCATATCAGTATTTTCATGAAACATAGCGTACTGTCCTGGTATCGTTCAACCAGGACTGCAGAGCATAGACGTGTTTCGCCCAAGGCGGAATGTAAACAACGGTGTTAATTGCGTCGTTTTTAACGGATAAGTATGACCTTTCTGAGCACGAAGATAGATACGGTGCGTTCTGTCTGTCGTTTTAATGTCACGTGTTTCCAGATAGCCTTATTGTGTTCGAAAATGTCAGTAAGATTGATTCCATGAGCTGGCATAATACAAGATCAGTCATCTGCAGTCCAGGATTAAAAACTTTATTATGTACTGTGTGCTAGGGCTGGTCAAACACAATCAAACGAGCCCACACTTTTCACTGCACTTCAACTCATTAATGATACCTCAAAATCAGCATTTTATGGCACAGAATAATCACTACCTAGGTACCCTAATAGAGTGGTTCTTACCCTTTTTGGCCCCAAGTCCCTCCATTCCCATGGAAGTATTTCAGGGCCCCCAACAGGTGACATGATAACCCCTGTGCTTGTCGTCATTGTGCCTCCATCTGTACACAATCCAGTACAGTCAGTCAAGCTTAATGTAGCTGTTGTGGTAATCCTTAAAATTCCTCCTTTTTTCTTTTTCCCATTTACAGCAAACATATGGTGAAATCTACAGAACGTAAATAGGCTCATATATTTTATATACCATAAACTGCTTTTTCTTATTTATTTAGGTGAATAATTGCTTGTGTCTCAATGTTTTGTGATTGAAGCTTTCAGGAATTTCCTATCATCTCAAGGCCCCCCCCCCCCCCCCCCCCCCCCCCCCCCCCCCCCCCCCCAAATAGATCCATATTTGTCAAATTCATACTATTTCAGATAGTCTTACCTGGCCCAAATGATGTACATATGGCTGTAGCTGATGTTCCAGGTGTTGTAAAACCTCTTTGTTTCTCATCAATTGCATATTATCTTCATTCTTATCTATTACCTAATAAAAACTGATTTAGCAAGCAAAAGTTCCAAAAGTTGTCAGTTTCATCAGCGGTCACAAAGACACTGACAAATGACACTGACAGTCCGAACACGAACATTCTAACAACCAAAAACAACAACAACAACAAGCAGCACATTCAAATAAAAAACAACATACTTTAACTGAAACAGGCAAAAACAGAACTTTGGACTAGTGGGTCAATTTGACCCAATGGCAGGAATAGGTATAAATACCCAAAACCTTTTTTTTTCTTTTGCTCTATCACCCTCTTACCTTAGGTTATAATATTAAATAATTTAATTTTAGGAAAAGTCAAACAGTGTCATCATATATTGCTTTATTATAACCAAGTTAGATATATCTCAATAAGTGAAATGGGTTAGTTTGACCCAATGGCAGTTCTAGTGACTTTTACTGCTTCCCCTTGTATATTTGTTTTTCCATGCAGCTTGCGGTTCAGAAATAGAGACAGGCGGAAGTGTCTTTTCCAATGGATTAGTGAGCATGGATGCTTTACCATTAGACACTTAGAGAAACACTGTTTCTCTGTCATTTTGCATATTATGACTGTAGGCTGAGTTAGCGGTTGTAATACACCATAGCAGGCATAAATATCCTCGATATTTGGAGCAAACAGGAGTACGTGCTCTGTCCAAGTCCTTGATTTGTTTGCGGGTCCGTTGTTGAACCCTTCTTGTGTTTGATTTTGCCTGTCCAAATAAGTCACAAGTGTCAGCAGAACTTTGCTTTCTATGTTTCTGAGGCAAGTGCAGTTACCGGATTGTACCACAAGGTGGAGACAGAGTCGAGGTTTTTGATAGATATTCTCCAGAGGAATACAGGGCATAACGATGTATCTGTTTTACCATTCGGTCCGTTCTAGATGTTAGTTAATGTGCAAAAGGCAATACACAATATGTGCAAATTTCTGAGGAACTGAAAACTTGAGTACAGGCTAAATTATGGTCTTTTATGCTGGAACCAGCAGTCAACATGCAGACAGCTTTAAATGAATAAAAGAATGCAGATTTGTGTTTCGTTGTAGCCGGCAGGAGAAGGGAGGTACCATTGTTGACTGTTACTATCACTACTTCAATGCTGTTAAAACTCCTGCACATGGAAATTATGGCATGAGATGGTTATTTGACACTGTCAATGGAAAATATGATTAGTTTTTGTTTGCTTTCTTTTTGTGTTGGTATAAAAAATGTAAGACGGACATTTCTTGAAGCTAGCTCGTTGGTACCATTTACTTTGTGACTGTGTCAAGCCGTTTGGCACCCAACTGTAAATTCTAAATTCACGTCATTCTATAGCAGTGGTGAAAATGACCTCCATCCAAAGGAGGCCATAAAGCGCTTGAAAAAACCAAACACTTGATCTGAGTAACGCAATTGGGCCTTAAAAATAAAATGTTATTAATATCACCTAAAGTTTTAAGTGAGACAGTTGGATTTGCGGAAGGAAAGCAGCATGCACTGTAGGACCCCAGGGCCATGCCGGAGAACAATCCTCTCTGAAGAATGATGTACACGTCAAGCAATTAGCTTCAAAACACTGAAGGCTTCAGGTTTTAATTGGACACGATGGTTGGTTGGGGGCCTCAAACCCAGGTTGGAAATCAACAACCACCTGAAAGGTCTCCAACCTTCAGGGGTGTAAAGGACTGGATCTCTCGTTTGTGCATAAGAACATAATAACACGTCATGATGCGAACAGGCCATTTGGCCCAACTAAGCTCGCCATAGACCACCAAAGAATATCCAAGGTTTCGTCAATCTGGCCTTGAACACAGCAAGGGTCTCTGCCCCAACTGCTTGACCTGGGAACCTATTCCATGTATTGAAAACTCTTTGCGTAACATAATACTTCTTTATATCAGTGCGGAACTTACTCTCAATTCATTTCCATTTATGGCCCCATGTTCTCCAGTCTGAACTTATCCTAAAAAGGTATTGCAGGTAAACCTATTTAGCCCCTTCATAAATTTGACCACCTCTATTCAATCACTTCTAACTCTCCTTTCGCTAAGTCTAAATAGGTTAAGTAACTGCAGTTTAAATAGATGGAAATGGGAGAGGAGACAGAGCTGGTGTGGACCCTGACAAGTGTTATTAGACACTTAAATATGCTGCAATACATGAAGTTTAGCAACCCCACAGACATACGAGGTGTGCCTATTAAATAATGAGACTGGGCTTATCTAACTCGACACAGCGCGCATGCGCGAGCCATGTGGTATACATTCACCAATGGGCAAGCACAAACAACCGTGAACGTTTCAATCTGCTAGCGTCTTCAGTTCGCCGTTAAGCATCGCTTGAAGTTGACGAGTTATCCTGACATGTCGAAAAAATGGTCAGTTAAAAAGTCAAGCAACGCATAAATTTGACACTTTTGGTGAAATTGAACAGAACGGCTACCGAATCTTTTGTTTTCTTTGTTAAAATTGAATTAAAGCATTTGTCTCGTTATTTGATAGCCACACATCATATTGCTGCAGGTTAAAGTCAATACCCAGAGTTCCTGTTGATCACTGGTTGGGCTCTGAAATAAGAGTTACAATCACGGTGGTGCTGAGGTAGACTGCCTTCTCAGGGTTTAGATTAGTGAAATAAAGTCTGTTTCTTCTTTTATGGCCAAACTGAAGACACATTTATACGGAGTAACATTTAATTTTATCCAACTTGATTACTGACTATTGTGACTTTTGGAGACAAATTTTATGGATTACGTTTTATTGTCATTAATTTCTGATCTTTTCTTGTTTTAGTTTTATCATTTGCATATCGTATCATACTTATTTGCATATCATATTTATTTTTTGTCTATTTTTACTTATAGTTTTAGCCTCTGATGACCTTATTTTTTTGTAAAGTATGTTGTGCTTTTGCGTAAAAGACGCTACAAACACTTTACTGCATAAATGCTGTCTCCAGCAATGGGTTGTATGTATTGAGACGCCAGACTTTGCACAACACCAACAATTAAGATTTAATTACGTCTAGATTCAGCTGAACAATATCAGAGTGCTTTCGTTCCGCTATCTGTCCTTTGACTTCGATCTTTAATTTCCTTTATCATTGGGGATCATATTATCTAACTGGCACTCGTTTTTAGATAACGGTTAGCTGCACACACTGCCAACAGGCCACTTAATTGGCGCTGATACTCTTAAGTCAGCATTAGACTCATGCCAAAGACTTCATAATGGCACAAAAGTGCCACTGGTTTATGTACTGGTCAATAAATTGTTATGATTGTGGTTTCCACCCCCCATAAAATGAAACCGGGTCATATTTTACAGCTTTCAGGAACAGGTGGCATATTTTGTTAAACTGTATCACTGTGTCCAACTTATCGATTGCAGCCCTGCCTTTTCAGATACTAGAGAAAAATCGTTGAAAACACTCCTGCAGATCCCGAATGCACAGTCATGTAAAATAATAATTTTGCTGTGAATATTTTGAAAAGATATTGTTTAATGTTCTGCAGCTTTTGGTCCAGGCTGATTGCATCTTCTAGGTTTGTAGACTGTGCTGTCTGTGTTGGGAATATGACTCCATGCTTTCTGAATTGGAAAATATAAGACTCTGTACTCGTTATGTTAGGCAATGTAAAACTGTGCTGTTTTTATCGGGAAGTATAAGACTCTGAGGTCTCTGTGTTAGGCAGTGTAAAACTCCGTGCTCTCTGTATTGGGGAGTGTAAGATTCTGTGTGGGCAGTGTAAAACTGTGCTCTCTGTATTGGAAAGTTTAAAACTCTGTGCTCTTTGTGTTGAGAAGTATAAGACCCTGTGTCGGGCAGTGTAAGATGCTGTGCTGTTTTGTTGGGGAGTATAAAACTCTGTGTTGAGCAGTATAAGACCCTGTGTTAGGCAGTGTAAGACCCTGTGCTCCTGTGTTGGGGAGTGTAAGACTCTGTGTTGACCAGTGTAAGACCCTGTCCTTCTATGTTGTGTATGCAAGGCTTGGTTTTCTAGCTGTATGTACCTGGTTTCATGTTGTACAATAGTGCTATTGTATTGTTCCCTGTATTATTCCATACAAATTACAAGAGTCCATTTTGATTCAGGTGTGAGGAGCTGTGGAAGATTCCTAGATTGGCTAAGTATCCGTCCTTTATTGCTAGTTGCATGGTTGCTTAGTGTAGTTGTTGCTTTGCTTGATTTATTATTAATTTATCTCTAATTGTTTGATTGTTTCTGTTTGAGTTTCTGTTCGGTGATTGGCCAGCTGTTAATCGTGTGCTAATAGGCTGTACTCATAGTTTCACTTGGAGCGACGCTAATAGTGTCGCTCCTTCCTAGTTGTGTGTTTTCCCTTATTTGAATCTCTTCCCCCATCTTTCCCCCATACTCCCCCTATCCTCACCTGTTAACTATGTGCTGTAACCCCATTCCAGTCTGCTCTCTCACCCGCAGAAGGCGCTTTTACCTTCGGTGACGGAACCTCACCTACCTCTGCTACCCCTCACTCACTCCCTGTGTCAGCTTCACTGTCAGAGGGGGACTATGGAACTGCCAGTCTGCCATGAAGAAGGCAGACTTCATCTCAGCGTATGCCTCCCTGCTCTCCTTACATTTCATCGCCCTTACTGAGACCTGGATCACTCCGGACAACACCACAACTCCTGCAGCCCTCTCTTCCTCCTTCTCCTTCTCTCACACCCCCCTGGCCATCTGGTCGTGGTGGTGGTACTGGTTTGCTCATCTTACACTCCTGGAAATTCTCTGTTCTTCCCCTCTCTCACCTCTCCATCTCCGCTTTTGAATATCACTGTGTCTTAATCCACTGTCCCATTAAGCTCCGATTGGGTTTCTTGGGCCAGTGCGGTATCGGCACCTCGTTCCCTTGCCACGGGTGTTCCTCAAGGCTCTGTCCTTGGTCCCCATCTCTTCTCCTTCTATACTCATTCTCTTGGCCCTGTTATTGCTGCTCATGGTCTATCTTACCACTGCTATGCTGATGACACTCAACTGTACCTCTCCTTCTCCTCATTCTCTGTTGATAGACAACAGACCGTCATACTCCGAGAACATTTTGGCGGTGAGCCGGGTGTGCAGGTTCTTCCTGTACAATATCTGAAGAATCCGCCCCATTCTCACCACCAACTCTACTCAGCTTCTGGTCCAAGCGATGGTTCTGTCCTGCTTGGACTACCGCAACTCCCTTCTTGCTGGCCTTCCGGTGTCCGCCATCAGACCCCTGCAGCTCATCCAGAATGCTGCAGCTAGTCTGATCTTCAACCTCCCTAGACACTCTCATGTCACTCCCCTATTCACTGCCCTCCACTGGCTGCCTGTTATTGCGCGCATCAAATTTAAAACGTTGGTGCGAGCATACCAGGCTGTTAAGGGGACAGCTCCAGCTTACCTCCAGAAGATCAGCAGACCCTACACCCCTGGCAGACCCCTCCGCTCTGCCACCGCTGGTCGCCTGATGCGACCCCCTCTCTGCTCCTGCACTTCCAGGTCACGTCTGCTGTCTGTCTTGGTCCCCCGGTGGTGGAATGACCTTCCCGTGGAGGTCAGAACAGCAGAGACACTGGCCACCTTCAAGCGCAGACTGAAGACTCACCTCTTCAAGCTGCACCTCTCCCCTCCCCTCCCTTGCTGTTGTTTTAACTGTGATTTGTTTTTAAATTAGGCTGCTGTTTACTTTCTCTTTAGATAGTTGGTAGGGGAGTCCTAATCTATTTGATCACTTTTGGCACTTGGGACTTTACCACTCTCTAGGGTTATCTTTGAACTTTTTGTACCATTCTTATGCACTTTGCCTTGTAAGTCGCTGTGGATAAGAATGTCTGACAAATGTCCTGTAATGTAATGTAATGTAATTCTGAAATTGTTCTGTAGCCACTAGGGGGCGATGATGACACTGATAGCATTTGGGACAGACATCAGATCCTGATTCCCTCCGCAGATTATCCGTGTGCAAGATACTGCACATAGCAGCTGCATCGAGTTATGCAGCCTATACCCATTCTATGGAGCTATGAATTTGTCTTTTCTCCTGTCTATGTGTTTTGCCATTGTGATATTGTAATTGAAACTGCATATGCTAGTCAAGTCCTACTTAAAAAAGAGTCCTAGTCAAGTCTTACTTAACCTCTGTAGGATGAAGTCTTTTCACACTGTGTGCTATGAGGTCAGCTTGTCGTGTTGATGCAGGTTTTGTTTGCGAGCATTTCGTGGAGCAGGAGTTTTCATAAGAACATACAGTACAAAGACGAGAACATGCCAGTCAGGCCAACTGGGCTCACAGTTACAATCTACAGAGTATCCAGCACTGCGTCAGACTTGAGTTTGAAAACTCCATTGCATGACTTAAATGGCAAGCTGTTCCAATGCCCAGCAACCGTGTTTGGAAAACAAGTGCTTTCTTATGTTAGGTTGGAGTCTACCCTCAACTAATTTTCATGGATACACCTCCCTCTGATAGCATTCAACCAGCGAAATCTTTTATAGTTCATAAAATAAAAGTGTACAAATTGAGAAGTGAGTGACAATAAACCCATATTATGGGCTCATCATATACACAGAAATATAGCACGTACATATTGAATCAAATCAAACTTCATCAATAGAACGCATTTCATACACAGAACAACTCAATGTGCTTCACACAAGGGGGTAGAATATACCAAAAAACAGGTAAACAACAAGCTAATTAAAAGTAGATATGAGAAATTACGATTTAAAGACATAAAAGCGAAGGTACCATGGTAGTCCATCGTTTGTATTCTTTTGTCAGTGGATGCACAACGGCTGGAGGCGCGGCCTGGTGCAACATAGACAGGCACAAAGATAAATCACTGTCACCTTTCTTATTTATTGAGAAATACAATTAAAGACACACATGACCTAAAATCTCAATGTCAATACATTCCCAGTGTTGATACACTTTATTTTTACTAAGGGATTTAGCAAAGCTAATGTCAATAGTATTGGGTGTATTCTGTACATTTAAATACTGCCAAGTCACTATGCATTCAGTCAAAAGTTCAAGTCTGGTGAACTTTTTTGACGGATACTGGATCATATGTTTTTTTGCCGACTTAACTGTATTGTTCTCAGTGAAAGAAACTGGTCCAGGCGTATTTTTCATACATCAGAAATTCCTGTGTACAGGAAACCAAAGACCGGAGAACCTGTTCAGCCTATAGTACAGTCAATCTATCTCAAAAAAGGGCCCAACCCAGGAGAAAGTGCAATAGTAATTTTTCATAGTTTTTATTTGTCCTAATACCCTCCCACATCACATATTAAAAGTATATATCTTCATGAATTTAGTGCAACATACTGTTTTACAGTTTAGAATACTTGGCAGCCTCAAAGAACCGTGAATCACCGTCTCCATTCCTCCATATGAACAGATGAAACAGATGGAAGATTAAAAACAGATTTAAAATTAGATTTAAAGTTTAAATTAGGATCGCAATCAATGGAGTTGCTTTCGCAGTTGGCTGGAAACCCAATGTTCAAAAATGCATAAAAAATGTGGTGTTCTCTATCCTGAAACTTTCTTTATGCGGCATCATATTTCCTCAGTCTTCACTTCATTGGTTGATTGATTCTAATTTCTGTATTTTGGGTGAGAATGATATGGCATGTGCTTCTGGGCAGTAGTGGAAGCGTTATTTTCAGTTCATCAATAATGAACTGAATACTTCTCGCATTGCTAGTTTTGGTAGCTCTGTGGTTAATTATTTTTTGTTTTAGCCTACTGAGACTACCTTCTATCTGAAATTCATCTGCTCTGTGGCACTTTTGTGCCATTATGAATATGTCCATATGAACATTGAACAGATATGGCAAAAGAGAAAATCCTTCATCACCCTGGAATGTTTTGCGGTAGCTGTGTGTTTCACTTAAGCCTAAGGCTAATATTTCAGGCAGAAACTTCATTGAAGTATTTCCAAACGGGTGAAGTCTAACACTTGAAAGTGCATATTGAATGAAAGTGTTTCTAAACCCATGGAATCATGTGGTGTATGTTTGTTTATATGAATTATATTTATGGGTCGAAGAATAATAAAATTAAAGGGAAAATATCTTTTCTTATTTTTTCTGTATCAGAATCTATAACATCAGGATCAGCAAGATGACATACTTAATTTCAGCTTTGTTAAAATACACCATACTCATATTTTTGAGAAATTAATATCCAAAGTAAAGTTTTCTTCCACTTCAGTAACTGGTACAATTCCGAAATTTGACTGTGGTTTAAGTGGAAAGCGAAAGTGGTAAATCAAACCTTTGTGTCACAAGTGGGTTACCATCCTTTGCCATGTATCAATCCTTTGTGTACCCTCATGTAACCCATTTATATTCCCTGTTACTAATTTTAATATTTGTGATGTTTTCCCCCTACTTTCATGTTTTGGTTCCTTATTCAGCACCGCACCAAGTTTTGGTAACTTTCGTTTGGCCCAAACAACATAAATTTCTTTTAATTTTATTACCCTAATCGCAAGCAGTTTCATGGTCATTTCTGTTTTTCTGCCAAGATTCTTTGTTGGGCGCTACATAAAGCAAACAACATCCATCCGAAAAACATCCACTCTCCACCCCAGGACTTCCTCCCTCTCCTACTGCTACTTGGATACCTTCAGGGGCCATGACATTACAGGTCACTTAGCCTCTTCCCTCCTCTCTTAGCACCATACTCATTGGTATATAAAATAGGTTTTACTTACCTTTTCTTTTGTTTTACAAGAACTTTTCCTCATAAGAGTTCTTTTTCACTGATTCACGAATATCTCGCTTGACTCGGACAACAAAACTGCTTTTGGTATTTTCATCATCTCATTTTTTCTTTTTTGAATCACCTTTAAGACATGTTCACTTACAAGTGTGGGGTTCAGATGGTAATTTAGGGCGGTCATGCTCCCTCTGGTGGTGGGGAGGTTAAGTGCAGTTTCATTATCATGAGGGAAGCTGATTTCGGGGACTGTGGGAAAATTTCAACAAAAAAAAGCCTGCCATTCCAAAAGACAGCTCTCATTTTCAGAAGTCATTTGTTACGTCCCGCCTTTGACACATCTGACATCTTCGGCAGTGTCGTGGGTTCGATTCTCAGATAGGGCACCCTAATTGATGCACCCTTGAGCAAGGTACTTAGCACGAATGTGCACGTTAACATGTCCGGCTGTAAAAATTGATAGCATGTATAAATGTTACCCATGTAAGCCCCTTAGTGACTAAACAGTAAATATTTGTCGTCATTTTCCTCCCTCTGTCGCTGGAAAGTAGGAAGCGAGCGATAAAAGAGTATGTAACAGAGAAAGATCAGCTGAGGTGAGCCATGAGTAAACTGAGCAGCTGCAGGAGCAGTGTGTCTTTATTTGGGGATCCAGCCTGAGATAGTAATTCAAGCGAAACGCTACATATTTAAATCCAGCGCAGAGTGACCTTTACACAACGAAAGCCTCTGCCTTCAGGATAAGCGACGGATCCTTATATTTTCATTTGTGTTGTTGTGCTCTTTGCTTTTATGAAAAGTGAAAAAGCAAACAAAACAAAATCGCAGTTTTAAGTGTTTTAAAAAAATGGTTTTGCTGTAATTCAGGGAACGCAGTGTCTGCAGGTTTAACTCCAGTCCAGGAGGGCCGCAGTGTCTGCAGGTTTAACTCCAGTCTTGGAGGGCCGCAGTGTCTGCAGGTTTAACTCCAGTCCTGGAGGGCCGCAGTGTCTGCAGGTTTAACTCCAGTCCTGGAGGGCCGCAGTGTCTGCAGGTTTAACCCCAGTCCTGGAGGGCCACAGTGTCTGCAGGTTTAACTCCAGTCCTGGAGGGCCGCAGTGTCTGCAGGTTTAACTCCAGTCCTGGAGGGCCGCAGTGTCTGCAGGTTTAACTCCAGTCCTGGAGGGCCACAGTGTCTGCAGGTTTAACTCCAGTCCTGGAGGGCCACAGTGTCTGCAGGTTTAACTCCAGTCCTGGAGGGCCGCAGTGTCTGCAGGTTTAACTCCAGTCCTGGAGGCCCACAGTGTCTGCAGGTTTAACTCCAGTCCTGGAGGGGGCAGTGTCTGCAGGTTTAACTCCAGTCCTGGAGGTCTGCAGAAGCTGTAGGTCGTGCTTCCTGGGCAGCTATTTGTGATTTACTTTCAATCAACAGCCTATTCAGACCGTGGAAGCAAAGCGTATGGATTCTAGGTGAAACACACTGAACCAATCAGACATTATGACCCTTTATGAATATCACTTTTATTTTCATAAACTCCACATGCTGCCTTCTCATTTTCACCAAACTGCAGGTAGGCTATCTCAGCTTCATACCTACTGACCCTCATGACCATTTTAAAAGAGAGCATGCACACAAATAATTTACTTGAGAGCCTCTGCGTATACTATATGTTTGTGTTTAGTCTGTTGTTCTCATGTTTGTATTACGTCTGGTTTGTATTTGTGTTCTTTGACCTCCTTGAAAACCAAATGGTCCATCTCAAGGGACTACCCTTCAGTAAAACTCAAATTTAATTGTTGAAACTAAACAAGAAATATATCAAATAAACTCAGGTAGTGTCTGATTGAAGCATTCCCAAACGCAGTGACCTTCGGCTAAGTGACCTTCGGATGTGTTTCGTTACAGTCACATAATGCTCAAATGTTAGACTGGATATTCAGGAGAGCTGGTCTTTTGCCAGATAAGGTGTTGCAATGAGATTTTAAATGGTGTATGCAGAATGCTTGAGAAACCATGGCCACCCCAGCTACACAACATGGCAGTGAACCGATTCAACTGAGATGAGATGGCATTCCGATCACAGATCCACCCAACGACACAGAGATAAAGATAGTGAAGAGCGACACGTTCACGCGTCTGATTATCTTAGTCTTTATAAATTCATCAAGTAAGAAACATGATAGGCATACGACCTATCAGAGTGCCCAGACAGGTTGGAAACCTGCATAAAATAACGCCATCTTTAACCCCAGCCTTTCCCACAGAAATGTATTAACACAAAGGAACTTTCAAAAGAAAAATTAGGCAACGCTCTGCTTTGTAATGCTGCCTTGGCAACAGGAATACATGGGAATTTTTGTACTGAAACGGCAGGGCCAAGAGCCATACAAGGGGAACAGTGCAGGCAGGTGGGTGACGGGTGTGGCGTCCACTTGTTGGAAAGCATAAATAATAAGGAAGATATTTACGTTATTATTCATATCATAGTGTTTTGGCACCTCTGGCTTTTATCTGATTACCAATCAATCATTATCTAATAAAAATAATAAAAACAAAAAGGCAGCCAAAATGCTTTTCGATAGTAAAGCAAATATACATATATCCCTATGACCAAGTGTTACACCTTTCATTGTACTCACACAAAATATGGGTAAGAGGCTTCATGACGATGACCTTTCAGCTGGTTGTGAACCGAATGTTGCCGCACCTTTGGCTCCCAGAGATAATGACATATTCTACAAAGCCCATGTTGCTTTACTAGAATGTTCTTTGTCCACAGAGAAGCCATTGTTGTAATATTTAGCTTTCCACTGTGCAAAGGCAGTGTTCAGTCAGATACTATTACAAGAGAGAAACCAGGTGCCTTGTATGTAGTGTATCATAGCATATTACGCCCAAAACTGAGATCCCCAACTCTGTTTACATGTCAGTTACTTGCAGAATTGCACTGTTTCTAGCTCCAGCATCTAAATTTAATCTTGTTTTTGGCTTGATACCAAGTGAAAGTGGAGCTAGCAGTGTTGTACCCCATTTATTGGTCTAATTCCGATTATCGATTGGTTGGAACAGAAGGCAACTCCTCCAAGCTCCTCCCATCATCATGGCTCTCGAACTTGATGGCAAATAAATCACTGGCTAGCTTGGAACGGCTCCCCTAGTTTTTAGTGGGGTTTTAAAACCACTATTGTATTTCCCTGTGCAACACACAGGTCTACAGCACAGGTATGTGAAGACATTTAAGTGCCTGATCCAGCTCTCTGAATCCGGATATTTTTACCTGACAAAATATCGTGGGTTTGGTGCAATTCAGCTTACATTAGATGCTCCAAATTACACCTATGCCTGTAGGATGGATGCGTCTGTGATCTCGTTATCTATGAGAGATAGTGTAGTATAGACATAACATAGAAAACAGGCCCACAGAATATTAATTCTCATATTATTACTGCAAATATATTGAAGAGACACATGAAAAAATGTTTTATCAACAATGCATTTTTATTAAAATACAGAGATGCTAATCATGACATTTTTTTGTGGAAAACATCCATATTTAATCTAATATAAAAAACCCTAAAAACCAGGGTTCCTGATTTACCTGCCGTAAAAAGTCACAGTAAAATCATCACCGACTCTGTACAGTTTGGGGACACGTCCTTACACAAGCTGGACAGCTGGCACAATAGAAAACAATGCAGCTGATATGTTCTTTATACCGGTGACACACTGGCCATGGCATGAACGAGAAAGTGCATTGTCATTGTTTGTTTTTTTCCCATAATCCTCTGCTCCTTTGACTGGACCAGACCAAGGTCACATGGTTTATTTGAAATACTTTATCCCTTTGGTCACCAGCATTACAATTCTTACACATTCCTGACAAATTGAAAAGATTCGAAGTTCTCTCTTTCATATGATTCTATATTTTGTTTCAGAATTTGCATTTATTTTTAATGATCAAGGATCAGTAGGGGTACTTTGAAATTGGACTGGCATGTAAAGTGTTAAAGAATTTCAAATCATTTAAAATCTGCCCAAAGTCTTGGTTAGTGATTAGTGATTGGTGTTTGGTTGGTAACAGCTGCTGGTTGGATGGTTCTGGTAAATGTTAGTCAGTGGTCGGTAAGTGTTTGTTAGGCGATGGTCGTTATTTGGTTGGTGTTTGGTCAGTGTTGGTCAGAGTCTTTCGTCGTTCTATCAGTATCGGTACAGTCCGCTGGGTTGGTGTTTGGTGTGGTCAGTGTTTAGCCAGTTGTGGTCAGTGACGGTCAGTGTCCGGTCGTCTTGCTATGTGCAGTACCGGTCATACTTCAGCAGAGCTGCAATCTTTGTCCCTGCCAGACGTTTTTCAAACTCAGCGTCCATCTGCTTGCTCTGGGCCTCGCTGAAGTGGTTCTTCCAGTCACCCACCTCACCTGGACAAAGTATCAGACAACACAGGTGTGAGTCTCTAACATAGATAGCACAGGTGTGAGACAGCACAGGTGTGAGTCTCTAACAGACAGCATAGGTATGAGTCTAACACAGACAGCACAGGTGTGAGTCTCCAACACAGACAACAAAGATGAGAGTCTAAATCAGATAGCACAGGTGTGTCTCTAACACAGATAGCACAGGTGTAAGACAGCACAGGTGTGAGTCCAACACAGACAACACGGGAGAGAGTCTGACACAGGTAGCACAGGTATGAGCCTAACATTGACAGAACAGCTGTGAGACTAACAGACAATACAGGTTTGACTGTTTAATACAGAGAGCACAGGTATGAGTCTCTAACACAGGCAGCACAGGTATGAGTCTGTAACACAGGCAGCACAGGTGTGAGTCTCTAACAAAGACGGTAAAATGTCTGAGCGCTGCAACTGGGTGTTCTAGTCCCAGCTGTCCTATTACTAGTTATGACTACATTTATATGTACGTAATTGTTACCAACTCAGAACAGAAAACAACAAGTGGGAGGGTACGTAAATACTTACAGGACATTTTTAAGCATACCTTTTCTGAAAAAGACATTCCCCATTTGGCCATGAGAATCTTTGGAGCTCTCCTTCATGGCGTTAAACGTGCTGGCCTCAGAGATGGCCTTAACTTGTTCCTCGGTGAGCTTGAAACCAAAGAATTTGGACACCTGCCGCACGCCGTCCTGAAGGTTCTGCAGGAAGCACAGCCAATGATGAGCCATTCTGGCGGCACAACCAATCGAACAACCCCTCACTCCTAAGTCATACACCAATAGGCAGGCATGAGGTTTGTTTCCATGGCAACAGGGCAGTATGTTGAATCATCAGACCAGGTTAAAATAATTATTTAAGAAAACTTTAACCCTATAGACATTTGCAATTTTTTTGGACAATATTTTCATCAATATTCAAATGAAACATCTTCACAAGATTCTCATAGTTGTATTGTTTAGTGTGTAATATATTTTTAAATATAAACAAATACATAATTACAGAATAAGGCATCTCCATGAGTATTTCCAACTGTTTCATAACGTTTATAAAAGGAAAGAGGTATTTCAACATGTCTACTCATGTCTCCAGCTTACATTAGGCCAAATTAAAATTCAGTGTTTATCTTTGTTTGAATGATCCTCTCTCCTTCTTGACTGACATGTTGTTTCAACATCAGTCTAAACACAAAAGGCCTGAAACGCGCTGTGAACTTGAGCGTAGCGAGAGGCTTACCTCCTTCAGGTACTCGTAAGTCAGGATGAGCACGTCTGGGTCGTCCATGCGCTTCTCCCAGGCGAGAGCGTGGTCGAAGTACGAGCCCCAGGCAACTGCGGGACAAGGAAATGCAAACACACAAGCGAGTCAATGATTGATATCGTTCTTTTTTTGCAAACAGCTGTGGATTCACATAGCAGGAGAAACACAAGCTGGCACGTATAGTGAGTTACAAAACGCCATTCACATAAACATGTCTCCCCAGAACTTCAAATATTTAACGAAAATCACATCCAAGTTTAAACAACAAATACATTTCTACAACTCCGTTTATGCAAGAAGGGGATAACCTAGGATTTTGGCGAGATAAATTTCACAGCGATTTCAGTTGTACGACCAATTCAGTTTTTAATCTTTTTACATTATAAGATTAAAACGTTACCATCGTAAAACATAAGGTAAATATGCAAAATAAAAACATAATTGAGGCACATGAAAAATCAAAGACACATATATGTTAATATCCCTCTCATCTTTTGGCAAGGATTCCTTCACGACCGTAACAAAACTTCTGAGCCAGACAGATCAGTTAAACTCCAGAAATAAAATTAAAATAAAATTAAACGCCTATTTATTGCCAACACCAACCTCTGATGTAAGTTCTTTGTGTTGCGAATGTGCATGAAGCAAACAAATAAGTTCAAAAAAACGATGGCGAAATATGTAGCTGCATATCATTTCCTTCCCATTGTGTTTAACAGATACATAACCGGCAAGGCAGTCATTCAGAGCTGCGAAATTGCGACCGCAAACTGTGAAATTGTACATTGTGATACCCTTATCCCGTCATCTATTTCGTTTAGCTGTCCTCGTCACTAACCTTCTCCGCTCATGAAATCTGAGTAGAAGGCGTCCCAGGATTTGGCTGTGGGGAGGACGGGGTTCTTGTTGGTGAAGTGGAAGTAGGAAACTGCTGTGTCTTTAGGGTTTCTAAAAACGACCAGCATCTGAGGAGAGACCAGATAATGAGACCAGATAATGAGGAGAGACCAGATCATGAATGACCAGTATCTGAGGAGAGACCAGATAAAGTGGCCTTTCAATTCAAGAGTGATATACTTGACTTGTAGTAAAAATCTTTGTTGTAAAAATATACTTATTGTTTTGGACACATTCTGGTCATTCTTCTAATGACTGAAGTTGCTCATGAAAGATTACATGAAACTAACTCATTTGAACCAGGAAACCCCACTGAGATCCACATATTTTGGCCCAGACACATACACACAGTGACGATCGTAATGATAAGTCAAGTTACTGGAAACAAGACCATTCACAATTATAAACAATGGATAAAAGATTTAATGATCTCTTGATCAACTGACTTCAGTTTATCGAGAGAAGTCAATGATTTCCCACCAGGGACCTTAAACATGAGTACACAGGTGAATACCTTGGTTTTCTTTGCAGAAAAGGAGGCTGGAAAATCCTTGGGGGGCAAGTGTGTTCCTATTAGCCTTGGAGAAGGAGCATTGCTAATGGTCTGGAGGACAAAGTAGGAAAAAAACCAGCATTCAGTTAACTACATTCTCCTTTCAAATGTACATACAAATCTTGCATAAAATGAATCTGGCGGTTGTCAATATACACACAAGTGTTGAATGAGCTAATAAATAAAATAGGGGTGTACCTCAAGTATTCACAGTGGTATTTATCTCAGAACTATAAGGCTGACATTTCAACATGCGGAGGATATAAGGTGCGGCTATTAAATAATGAGACTAATGCTGTAATTTGTTTCTAATGAAGAAAACGAAAGATTCTGTAACGGTTTTGTTCAATTTCACCAAAAATTTCAAATTGATGCACTGCTCGATTTTTGAACTGACTGTTTTTATGACACGGGGTTGTCTATGCTTGCCCGTTGGTAAATGTATACTAGGTGGCCCGCGCATGCGTGCTGTGGTTCGACTTAGATAAGCCCAGTCTCGTTATTTAATAGCCACACCTCGTATATTCAAACATCGACTCCTAGAGTGCATTATTGACATAACGATATTGTGAGGCAAAGCAGAACGGACAGATCATTAATGACTAATTAGTCACTGACATGAAAAGGGCTTGGCTGGTCCCTCTAGGGTGGAAGACTGAAACACAGTTTGTAAACAAATGACCCTCTTCATGATACCTTAATATACTTGCCGGTTGTAATGCATGAAATTGTGAAATCACATGGAAGTATGAAGACCTGAATGCACCCACTGAGAAAACATGGGACATATTTTGAAGGCCCAGACACTTAAATGAACTTTTCATCTTAACTGTTTATTAAATATGATGAAAGGCTTCCAAAAGTATGTGAACACTCGGCAACACTCCCAGACTCAGTGCCACGGGGGGCCATGCAGGGGTGGAGTCAAGAGTAGTGTATGGTGTGTATCCACCTCAATGATAATTAGCCTTATCACCATTAATACATATGAGCTTTCAGGTTAGAGTATACCTCATCAGACCCTATACTCTGGCCTTATGGTTATCAGACACTACACTATGGGCATATAGTTATCAGACACTATACTGTAGGCTTGTAGTTATCAGACACTATACTCTGGCCTTATAGTTATCAGACACTACACTATGGGTGTATAGTTATCAGATACAATACTCTGGGCTTATAGTTATCAGACACTACACTATGGGCGTATAGTTATCAGATACTATACTCTGGCCTTATAGTTATCAGACACTACACTATGGGTTTATAGTTGTCAGACACTATACTCTGGCCTTATAGTTATCAGACACTATACTATGGGTTTATAGTTGTCAGACACTATACCCTGGCCTTATAGTTATCAGACACTATACTATGGATTTATTGTTATCAGACACTATACTCTGGCCTTATAGTTATCAGACAATACACTATGGGGTTATAGTTATCAGACACTATACTCTGGCCTTATAGTTATCAGACACTACACTATGGGTTTATAGTTATCAGACACTATACTATGGGTTTATAGTTATCAGACACTATACCCTGGCCTTATAGTTATCAGACACTATACTATGGGTTTATAGTTATCAGACACTATACTCTGGCCTTATAGTTATCAGACACTATACTATGGGTTTATAGTTGTCAGACACTATACCCTGGCCTTATAGTTATCAGACACTATACTATGGGTTTATAGTTATCAGACACTATACTCTGGCCTTATAGTTATCAGACACTACACTATGGGTTTATAGTTATCAGACACTATACTATGGGTTTATAGTTGTCAGACACTATACCCTGGCCTTATAGTTATCAGACACTATACTATGGGTTTATAGTTATCAGACACTATACTCTGGCCTTATAGTTATCAGACACTACACTATGGGCGTATAGTTATCAGATACAATACTCTGGGCTTATAGTTATCAGACACTACACTATGGGCGTATAGTTATCAGATACTATACTCTGGCCTTATAGTTATCAGACACTACACTATGGGTTTATAGTTGTCAGACACTATACTCTGGGCTTATAGTTATCAGACACTACACTATGGGTTTATAGTTGTCAGACACTATACCCTGGCCTTATAGTTATCAGACACTATACTATGGATTTATAGTTATCAGACACTATACTCTGGCCTTATAGTTATCAGACACTATACTATGGGTTTATAGTTATCAGACACTATACTATGGGTTTATAGTTATCAGACACTATACCCTGGCCTTATAGTTATCAGACACTATACTATGGGTTTATAGTTATCAGACACTATACTCTGGCCTTATAGTTATCAGACACTATACTATGGGTTTATAGTTGTCAGACACTATACCCTGGCCTTATAGTTATCAGACACTATACTATGGGTTTATAGTTATCAGACACTATACTCTGGCCTTACAGTTATCAGACACTATACCCTGGCCTTATAGTTATCAGACACTATACTATGGGTTTATAGTTATCAGACACTATACTATGGGTTTATAGTTGTCAGACAGTATACCCTGGCCTTATAGTTATCAGACACTATACTATGGGTTTATAGTTATCAGACACTACACTATTGGTTTATAGTTATCAGACACTATACTATGGGTTTATAGTTGTCAGACACTATACCCTGGCCTTATAGTTATCAGACACTATACTATGGGTTTATAGTTATCAGACACTATACTCTGGCCTTATAGTTATCAGACACTATACTATGGGTTTATAGTTGTCAGACACTATACCCTGGCCTTATAGTTATCAGACACTATACTATGGGTTTATAGTTATCAGACACTATACTCTGGCCTTATAGTTATCAGACACTATACTATGGGTTTATAGTTGTCAGACACTATACCCTGGCCTTATAGTTATCAGACACTATACTATGGGTTTATAGTTATCAGACACTATACTCTGGCCTTATAGTTATCAGACACTACACTATGGGTGTATAGTTATCAAACACTATACTGTAGTTTTATAGTTATCAGACACTACACTATGGGCGTATAGTTATCAAACACTATACTCTAGTTTTATAGTTATCAGACACTATACTCTGGCCTTATAGTTATCAGACACTACACTATGGGTTTATAGTTGTCAGACACTATACTCTGGGCTTATAGTTATCAGACACTACACTATGGGTTTATAGTTGTCAGACACTATACCCTGGCCTTATAGTTATCAGACACTGCACTATGGGTTTATAGTTATCAGACACTATACCCTGGCCTTATAGTTATCAGACACTATACTATGGGTTTATAGTTATCAGACACTATACTATGGGTTTATAGTTATCAGACACTATACCCTGGCCTTATAGTTATCAGACACTATACTATGGGCGTACAGTTATCAGACACTACACTATGGGTTTATAGTTATCAGACACTATACTATGGGTTTATAGTTATCAGACACTACACTATGGGTTTATAGTTATCAGACACTATACCCTGGCCTTATACTTATCAGACACTATACTATGGGTTTATAGTTATCAGACACTACACTATGGGTTTATAGTCATCAGACACTACACTATGGGTTTATAGTTATCAGACACTATACTATGGGTTTATAGTTATCAGACACTATACTCTAGTTTTATAGTTATCAGACACTATACCCTGGCCTTATAGTTATCAGACACTACACTATGGGTGTATAGTTATCAAACACTATACCCTGGCCTTATAGTTATCAGACACTACACTATGGGTGTATAGTTATCAAACACTATACTCTAGTTTTATAGTTATCAGACACTATACTCTGGGCTTATAGTTATCAGACACTACACTATGGGTGTATAGTTATCAAACACTATACTCTAGTTTTATAGTTATCAGACACTATACTCTGGGCTTATAGTTATCAGACACTACACTATGGGTGTATAGTTATCAAACACTATACTCTAGTTTTATAGTTATCAGACACTATACTCTGGGCTTATAGTTATCAGACACTACACTATGGGTGTATAGTTATCAAACACTATACTCTAGTTTTATAGTTATCAGACACTATACTCTGGGCTTATAGTTATCAGACACTACACTATGGGTGTATAGTTATCAGACACTATACTGTAGGCTTGTAGTTATCAGACACTATACTCTGGGCTTATAGTTGCACTGTACTTACCTCCTCAGTCAACCCTATGCTGGTTTTCACTTCAGCCGCTGCACTTTATCAGATACATTTTTTGTATGTTTTTTTTTGTGGACTAAATAAGAACAAGAGCTCGTTGCTGAATGAGTAACTGAACCATTATGGCCTCAGTAAGTGGTTGTGTGTACCGTGCGTCTCTGGTAGAACACACGCACCTTTTGCACTTCTGGGCTGTAGAACTCGATCAGTGGAGCAATTTTAGAGTCCGATTTCTCCAGCCCGGCAGAGGCAGCGATGATCTTCTGCAACACCGCCACCATCCAGTTAAACCCTGAGAGAGAGAGAGAGAGGGAGGGAGAGAGAGAGAGAGAGAGAGAGAAACAAATATTCGAAAATTAGACAACATTTTTTCCACAAATGTTCAATTCTCATTGGCGAATTCCAAAATCTAACGCAATTTGATAAATTAAAAATACTTCTTGGAGAAGAGACCACCACAATCGAGTTAGCAGCCCAATATCTTTCTGCCTGCCACAATTTCAGAGAGGGTATAGGGTAATTAAGTAATGTACCACAGTTTATAGCCCTGCAGTCCAGAATTAAACATCTGTTCAATATGGGTAGATGTGTTTGTGTTAGGGATGGGGAGTGTTGTTATTGTCTTTGTTCACTGTTCTTTGTGTTTTGCATTTCATGCTTTAGCAACACAAGATTATCTTGTCATGCCAATAAAGCACAATTGAATCTGAATTAGAGAGAGCGGGAGATGGAGGGGGAGAGATTGAGCGAGAGAGAGGGAGGGGGGGAGAGAGAGAGACATGGAGGGAGAGAATGAGAGAGAGAGACATGGAGGAAGAGAAAGAGAGAGGGAGAGAGAGAGGCATGGGGGGAGAAAGAGAGAGATGGCGGGGAGAGAATGAGAGAGAGCGGGAGAGAGAGAAGGAGAGAGAGAGACGGGGAGGGAGAGAGAGAGGGGGAGGGGGAGAAAAGGAGAGGGAGAGAGGAAGAGGGGGGGGGGGGGAGAGAGACAAGGAGAGAGAGAGAGAAAGATGAAGGGGGAGAGAATGAGAGAGAGAAGGAGAGAGAGAGACTTGGGGGGGCTGAGAGAGCGGAAGAGGAAAAGGGATGGAGAGAGAGAGAGAGGGGCAGGTGAGAGCAGAAAGGGGAAAGAGAAAAAGAGAGGGAGAGAGGGGCAAAAGGGGTCAGCTACTAAATTCATCTCCTACAGCAGTAGGCAGCTTTCAGTGGGATTTGGAAAAACAAAACAATGCTGTCCTGACCTAGGGAAAATACCTGTAGTGTCTAAAAATGTTACCGCCTCAGTTGCTGGTAAAATTATCATAAAACTCCTACAGAATCTTCAGTGGAACAAGTTAGGGAACCAAAACATATGAAAAGCAAACTCATACAAACTCATGCTGGCATCCCTCATGTGAATGACTGAAGACAAGGAATACATATTTTTAGTAACATGTCAACTTCTGTACTTGCTATGTAACTTCCTGTATTGCCTTGTAATGTACAGAACAGCCGTACAACACAAATACACTAAATGGCAACAAATACCTTTGAAAGTTTGTATTATTCTCATCACAGACTATTAGTCCAAAACAAGACTTTGGCAGTACAAAAAAAAGAGCCAACTCCAGACACTATTTGTCATGATACAAGAATGACCTGGGGGAACATTTTGCGCTTATTATTTCAGTTTTTTCAGTGCAGAGAACAAGAAGGATAATTTGTAGATATTATGACTGAGGGCATTACATTATTGTCATTTAGCTGATGCTTTTATCCATAGCAACTTATGGTTGATTATGCTAACCAAGGTCCAATCCCCCCTTGGAGCAATGTTGGTTTAGGGGCCTTACTCAAGGGCCCAACAGCAATGGTATTTGTGCTGTGGCTGGACTGGGGCTTGAACCACCAACCTCAGGGGTCCCAGTCAAGTACCTTAACCACTAGACTACAGGCTGGCATCAGCGTGTAACCTAGATAGACTACAAAGAGAGATCTGAGGAATCAATTCACCTGAATCGTTCAGTGCTTAGAGTGACTTTCTCTGATGCTCAGAGTCGTTCCGATTCAGCAAACAGGGTGTCAGGAGCAGCTCAACAATAAAACATGTTTGAATCAGGGCCTGGTTTTTTAAAATGATCTATAACGATCTGTAAACAATCTGTATCAAAGTTGTCCTGGTTATGCAATACATGGTTTTAGCAATTCGGTATCACTGCAGTACGGAATTTCCACCCGGTTTTTCAACACGCTACAAGATTAATGTTAACATGGACCAGATCCAATTTAGATTATGTAATGAGGATCTGAAGCACTTAACACAAAACGGACACACCTGCTGGGCAGGGTAGGCGCGTATAAATCATGTCTCTCGGTGCTTTCATTCAGGATTAGCCAAAAAAGCAAAACTCTGCTCAGTCACAGTTACTACAGTGATACGACAGAAGCCATTTTAAAACAATCTGACCTCATGAATAGTCTTAGTCTGTGACGTTTTATTTTGAATGTTTTTTTTATGGTCAGAGATTTTTTTCTTTATAGCTTTGTCAGTGTTAAAAAATAAAAGTTGCCATGTAAAAATGAATATGTTTAATTGTCAGTCTCTAAATTCTGATCAAAGCAACTGCTGCATCAGGTTTTATTAAATCAGATTAGATTACACAAACAGATGCAAGACTCTCCTTTGACAATAACCCTAGGGACTAATCTTATCTAGCCAGTGTGGGTGCGAAGTTTTGATCTAGGAGAGTTTTCTGATTGGATTTTGCCCCATTGCATTTAATCAAAGTGCAAAAATCCAATCAGAAGACTGTTATGTCAAAGGCTAGTGTAGGTGCTAGCTGTTGTTCAAACACCTGACTCAGCTATTTAGCTAGCATGTCCTTCAGTCCTTGAATCAGACACTTTAGTGCTAGGCTAGGCTACCTAGCACTAAGACAGGCCACTGCTGCTAAACAGTATGGTCCTTGCCGAGGAGAGTCTTGCTCCATGCTAGCTCCACCAGCAGGAAATAGCATGAGGAATGCTGCTACCGAGAGCGGCTTGGACTGTGATTGGACAGCCAGCTTGAAGTGACTCGTCAGGTTTTTATTAACCCGTACCCGATTCATATCTGAGGTCTAAACAGCAGTTAGATTGTTTTTGTCACCTGATTTGGACCACGTTCATATGTGGTTCAAATGTGATACAAATCTGAATCCTAGCCCTTGTCTGACGGATCAAATCAGATCTTTTTACCCTCAACTGTTTTTTTTTCTTCATTCCTAACTGACAGTCCTAATCTGACATACAGTACAGGCCAAAAGTGTTTAGCCAACTATGGAGGTTACATAAATAAACCTTAGTGCCTATTTTACTTACACTACAGGCCAAAGATAATAGGCTGCCGCAGGCTTTTAAATAAAATTAAGGTAGAAAAGATTTAAGTAAATTTAATGGCCCTTTCACCTCTGCAAAATTGTAGGAAAGACTTTGTAGACATAGAGTTTATTTAGCAGTACTTTAAAGCCAAAGGAGACTTTACTGTACTTATATGTCATATATTGTATATGATCCCTAAAAGCTGAAATCGCCATTTTAGCAAATAATCACCAGGCAGTTGCTTGCCCGAACCATCAAATCTGATCTTTTTACCGGTAAGCAGGCTAATAGTATGTATTATGAAGAATATAAGGCCCTTTTGTGAATGAAACCAGCTCTAAATCAAATTTGTGTGTTCAAAATACACAAAAAAAAAACAATCAATCACTGTCCATGAAGTAAAACAGCCTCTCACTTTTTTGCTTCAGCATGGTTATCAAAGTTAGCCAGCCAATTTGGTAAACCCGTTTTGTGGTGTACCCAAACTCCACCCCCACTCCACAACAGTCCTTTATCTAACTAAATTTGTTCTAAATTAGTTTATTCATAACATAAACATGTGTCGTCAACAGGCGGTGCCTACAGATGTATGCAAGTATGGACTGTGCATATCGCTGGGGCTGTTTTTTATTTGGTGATTTTGTTTTAACCTGTAATTACACATGCATGAAACTGAGCTGTTTTTTACCACTCCTCGCTGAATAAAACGTAAGGATGGCCGTTGATTGGCCTTCATAGACGAGCCACTTTGCATTCTGACACCTGATTGGTCTGAAATTCATCCAAGGATAATTGCAGGGGGAAGAATAAATCAAATTCAGCACAACTTTACCATTCCGCACAACTTTTTCTCAATGAATTCCTCCCGCTGCGCTAGCATTAGCATCATATTTTCTGTACTGTGACAGATACTGCAGGCACCCCTGTTTTCAACGAACAGATTATCTGCTACAGAAGCCAGCAACACTCAAGGGTCCACTCTGCCCTGAGAGATTTAGTGAAAGTATTGTCTGAGAGCCACATCTTGATTCAGTTTGGAGTCAACAACCCCTTCTTATTTGTTTTATTCTCCTCCCCCTTGGAATTGGTGGAGACCCTCTTGGCTGCTTAAAGTCCCAGTTGTTCATTTATATCCGTTGCATGCAAACTTTTCAGTGAATCTGGCCTGAGTCAGAAACAGCTTTCACAATTTTACCCCAGTCTAGCTTTTGCCTAAACCCCCACGGCTTGTCACCACCATCGCTAGCTTGCAGCCCTAGAAAGTTCAGTTAGGGTTGCTTCACTGGAAAATGGAGTGGGAGAGATAGGGAGAGAGAGAAAGAGAGAGAAGGAGTTTACACTCACCGCACTTAGGATAGGCCACTAGCATGACGTCGTCAGACCTTGCCTCCAGCCCCTCCAGCGCTTTCAGGTTTTCGGGGGGGCTCATGATTATGGGGTACAGCACCCCGTTGTACCTGTACAGCTTGTCCTCCTCTTTCATGGTCAGGGCCTTTTCCACACGGGCTTGTATGTCCCTGGAGCTCATGTCTGCGTCCGTCTGTCCTGCTGCTTTTGCGGATGAACTCTCTGCAACGTTCCTCTCTCCTCTCTCACACACACAGAGTTTATTTATGCAGTAGCACTACCGCTGTGAAGCCCTGCACTGTGTGTATGTGTGTGCATGTGTAGAGACAGGCTCCTCCCACACAGATTAAACTCCTGTAAGTGTGTGTGGGTGTGGGTGCGCGTCTATGTGTGTGAGAGGGAGACTCCTCCCACACAGATAAAGCTTGCGTGAGAAACAGGAGTTTCCTGGTCTTCTTGGCAAAGAGCGTTGAAGGTCTAGCCTTCAATCTTTCAATGATTGATTTGCTGAAAGTCATGCTTGTTGGTCTTAGGGGTGTGTGTGTGTGTGTGCGCAAGTGCTGTTTCATTAAAAACCTGGGGCAGGAGCCTGGGAGGGGTGTGGAGTGAGTGTGTGTGTGTGTGTGTGTGTGTGTATGTGTGTGTAGGGGGGGTGGTGCACAATTGCTGTTTTATGCAACTTTGACCTAACGAGAGCAACAGGAAGTGATTACCATTAAATTACTTTAAAGTGGGGTGGCGAATGAAGAGAGCCTGAGGTAAAAGAAGCAGAGGCTTATGGGAAAAGGCCGTCTTGGTCATTCACTTTTTTTTACTCTCTATTACCTGCTATTTCAGTTTTCAAGAGCAACAGCTGCAGTTTCCTTGGTTATGGTTGAACAAAGTACAACAAAGGTCACTGATGCGGTATATCATTATTGATTTTTCCCTGTTTGCTCATTCCAAATAATGGTTTGTTTTACAGAAACGTATGTTTACATTTTGTGCACTGTACTCACTTACAGCAAGAACAGATGCCACAGAATCCATATTTGCTTAAAGAAATGTCCACTCTTTTTATTTTATGTTGCTGCATCCACAAGAGAAAGATTATATTTGTATACGTTTCTTCTTTAACTCATAAAATATGGTTTATGGCATTTTTAAATATAATGTTAAAAACTTATTTTGAATGTTTATTTCATCCACTGACAAACATGCATGAACAGAGGGTGGAAAAATAATGGACGCCAAACAGACTGCATCAGCAAAGATTGGCCACAAGTCTGAGCTCTATGATAGGGGCAGGTGGACGCTTAACAGGACAGTTGTTAAAAAACACTGCAGTTTAAAGCAACGGCCTCAAAAATGATCACAGAATTGGACGAACACCTCTGTGACCCAGCCTCAACAAAACGCTGTTTATAGTAAGCTTCATAAAGCTGATATTAATGGCACCGCAGCCATTCAGAAACTGCTTGTATCCAGGGCTAACGTGGTATAAGGAACGCAAAACCTGGATCCCAGGGCAATTTAAAAAAGAAATATGGTCAGACAAGTTCATCCTACATCCGAAAGGGATTATGTTTTAAGAAAGGCAAAGGAAGCCCACAATGTCTTTTGCCAACTGCCAAACATGGCGGGGGCTCTGTAATGGTATTGGCAGCCATTTCATTCCGTTTCTTCACGATGACCCAACAGTGCATGATGGTAACACCTCCAGACACTGCTAACCAATTTCAAGAGTCATTTCATGAAAACCATGGAAATTTCTGGAAAGTTCCATAGCACAGACTATGAAGAAGATCTCCACCTTCTTCTTCCCACACAGTTCAGAACAGATATGAAGCATATTTGAAAATGATGTACAGTATGTGCATGTGTGAAATTATGTGTAAGCACTTGTGAGGGTGCAGATTTAATCTTTACATCAGTGTGAGAAATCATACAAAGTGCTCACACGGGCTCCTCCGCACAGAACTGAAAGATAATAGCGACCCTATTCAAGTTTCTCCATGTCCACTTGATTGATAATGCCTTTGCAAGTGTCTGACTGTAGAGCATCTGTGAATATTGAATACAACAAAAGCGAGGAACGTCGCGAGGTCAGGCATCGCTTCTCGTGCTGGCTCCCGGCAACATCCCGGCGCGGAATGCGCTGCCTGGTCGCGGCCAAAGCACCGTCACGCTTCGCACAACCGCGGCCATTCAGTCCATCGCAATTAATCATTTCTTCACAGCTTTGGGGGGGGGGGGGAGAGAGAAATTGACTGACGTGAGCCAAGACTGCTCACGAAAAGTGAGGGAATAGGGCATGGTTTTCTCGATGTTAATATCGGAGATAATGGAGCGGAATTTGTTAACGTGCGTTTTTTTTTTTAGGCCTGGATCTGGCAATAGGAACACAGTGTGCAGTTCTGAGCAGAAAGGGATAAAGGAGGTGCGGTTTAACTTAAGATGGCCGTGGCTTTTCGCCTCAGTCATTATTCACTCAGGCCAGGACAAGTGACTCATGTTTAACATTGTATCACCCTTATTTCTTCCATTACCTTTTAATTCTGTCATCGTTTGTTGGGTTGCTGACATGTTGATTGTGTGACTTGTTCAACCTGTGTTGTTTACATTACTCATGATTCATCTTTGTATTTTAATGTGTCTTGGTTTTATATGTGATTTAAAAGTGTGTGTGGGCATGCAGTATACACCACGAAAGATGTGTATTTAAATATATTACATATTATTTAAGTATATCACACTGCTGCACAGAATGATTCACTTGTGCACTGTAACCATCTAAAATTTACATCATAACTGACTGAAGAAACTTCCAACCAATAATTAAAATACATCTTTCAGGGCCTCCAGGTGTGTAGCACAGTGTGGGGGGGGGGGGGGAGGTGGGTTTAAATTTGTGCCCTCAGTCTGAGAATTTGCGTCCCATGGTTTTCTTCCTGTTAGTCAGCCCAGGGGTTTTTTTAAGGCCTGGCTACATGTAAAGCTGTGTTGTGAACACTGTGTTATTAAGAACTCTATATAATTCAATTGAAACACCACTGCTGTTAGCCACAAACTTAAAAATTTCAAATTCAACTTAAAAAATTCAAGCTATCATCAGTCACATATATTAAAATGATATAGTGTGCAGATTGCTAGAAATTGACTTGTTCACACAGTTCTTTTGCCAGATTGAAAGGTTAGATTAAAAGTCAGGTTTTACTTGTGCCTTCATACCGTCAATATTGTTTCCACTTCTTTGTTGAGGGAGACAGATTATTATCAGTATGTTTAAAAAAACAAATTCTGATGATGAATTATGATGTATTAGTAATACTTCAAACATGCACAAACACAGTTAGTATAAACACACTCCACGTACTCACTCAACACATTCAGAAGGGAAGAAATATAGACTTTTACCTTTCTCTTTAGGGCGACACATCAACAAGAAATTTTGTGGTCAACCCGTGTGTCGTGCAAAGGAACTGAATTCCCTCAACACAGACGGCACTATTGAAAGATCTATGTTTTCCCCTTGAATTGCGTGCTTTGTTAGCGGTGAGATTGACAGATTGCATGTCTGCACCCGTAATTACCCCAGTGAGGGGTGGGGCAGCTCGTTGAACGGCACTTGACCCAGTTTTGTGTGTATGACTGGTCTGTAATTCAAATTTGGCTGCGTGAACAGGGTGTCATGTGACAGGAGGAGAAAAGATGACATTGCTTCACACAGCTTTTCATTCACTGAGCTATAAAGAAGTCATGTTTTCGTGTGATTGCCTCTCACTTAAATCCCCACATGATCTGTACAAATAAATCAAGCAGAACACCTGCCAGCGAGAAGGATTTTAGCCTACTGTAAATTTAACTAACTTCATTCCGCATTTGGGAATGCCTGGTAGCCTACTGGACTATTTTCCTCAACATTTTGATGTAAGTGATTTAAAATTGGTTATTGGTGATGTTGATGATGATCATCCATTGATCAAACATACTGAAATATAGAATATCTAAAACTATGGGTTATAGCATCTGTGGTTGAATGTAGACAGCAAAACTAATTTTGCATATACATAGTTTTACTGTGTACATTCAACCACAAATAAGAGCATCTGCTAAATGCCTATAATGTAATGTAAAATATTTTTAATTCACTTGACATTCTCTGCCAACACAACTGCCAGCTCGCTACAGACACAGGAAAGTGTCATAGTTTACTAAGAGAAGCTAGCAAGACAAACAAGCTAGCTAGCTACCCAAAATAAACTATCCCACAGCAGTGAAACGTGGATACAGATATAAAAAGCATGCAGTTAAGACAATATTTGGACCATAACACAGGTACTATGCAACAACATATGAAGTACACAGCTGAAATAATGACATATTACCTGAAGATCGAAGTTGTGCTAACAGCTCGGTAGCTAGCAAGCTAACGTGATAGCCAGCAAACTGATTGGCAAGCAAGTTGGCTAAACTGAACAAATTTTTAAGTTTATGTTACACGACAATAAAACAAGCAAATGGCTTCTTGATGACTATCTTGTATTTGATCCACACATTTTGATAAAATAGTACCCTCTTCTGTTTTACCCTCTCACACCTGCAGTGGCGAGAGGTTTATTTTGTGTTTTATTTCACTATAATTTAAAAACATTTAATAACAAGCATGCTACAATCACATTTACCAACATCATTAACAAGTTGGCTATCTCAACAGAATCTCTCTTCACTGTCCTACTTTGAAAATGCATAGTTTCATCTGTGTAATTTACTAGCTAGTACATCTGTGTGTTAACTAGCTAGATAGCATAGATATTTAGCTATAGTAAGTATTATGAAAACAGGTTTATATGCTAGTTTTTCATCCTTTTAGTGTGCTATTCAGGACGTACATTTTATATTCGTTTAGTTTGGTTGCACATGATGTTCATGCTGACAGCGATGGCTAAACATGATCGAACTGACACACTGGAAGGGCCCGTCCTGCTTAACCGCCTACCTCGACACAGCTAGCATAGGCAACTGTTAAAGCTTCAAATCAACATACAGGCTGTGTCACCTCATGAAATGCAAATTCAAGCATGCACCCGAGCAGGTATGCATAGAGTTCGCCAGAAGTTCTCTCCATTTACTTGGGAGGACCGAAAAAACGTATGCATCAGAGCATACGATTTCTTCCTAGTTGCCATTCTCAGAACTGACAGCGAAGAAGAATTTAAAGCTTGTAAATACTACTATACCAACAACTGAAATGAGCAAAACCAAAATGTTTTTCTGTATTTAATGATAAAAAAGCATCCATGCACACTAGTCCGTTGGTTAAGATGTTTCCGCTTGTCCTTGTATCCGATCTGCGAGCTGTGCAGAAAAACAAATATACATGTAAAAATCAGGTTACACATCTTTGATAAGTAGAAATAAGATTGTCTGTGAAATGAAAGGAACTGTGGGGAAGCAGGAGTTATGCTCACAGCATTCTGATTGGTTCATGACCAAATTATTCATACAATTTCATTTCTTTAAATGAATTAGCTATCATTAAGGCTTTTCTAAATGCTATGCAAACTCTGCAAAAGGGTTTACTGAAAACCTTCACTACAGAAACAGACAAACACACAACACACACTGCACAAACAGCCACACGCACTGTCAAACCACACAAAAAGACACACATATGCTACCTGCACCCGTTTGAGCTCGCTCTTCCTCTGCCGCACTGACTCTTGGGAAATTCTTCTGGGGGACAACCAGGAAGTACACCGGTGCTTGGGGGCAGTTGTCTCCATGTGAGGCGTTGAATGGTGTAACAACACAGGGGTTAGTAGGTCCTTGTTCTGAAGCGCTCTGAACATGATTAAAGTCTTATTGCCAGTCAAAGTTTGCAGACCAGTCAAAGTTTGTTTGTCTCATCGCCCTCTAGCGCCTACTCCTGGTCGGCTGGGTGTCTGTGGATGGACAAACCAAAAACCTCTGACATCACAAGCAGTGTGTGATTGGTGGTGCAGCTGCAGTGTGGAAAGAAGCTAGGACCAGTTGCCATGGCAACATCCTCCCAAGTCAGCTGGAATAGTTCGACCATGTTCAGGGTGGGGAAAGATGGAGAAGAAATCCAAGAAAATAGATGTGGGTTACATACCTTGGTGTCCCCATAAATTACTTACTACCTCACACATCCAGAAGGAGAAAATCTAAAAAAAAGACACACGCCCATTATTTCACGCTCAGCTCCTTCCTTTACACTGCTACAAAGAACTGGTTTAGAGATGCATTCTCACCTGTTTACATAGAGTGCGGCACTTGTGAAACATCGGAAAAGTGTGCATGGATCTTCACGTCTTACTCCTCCACAGAGACACAGCAGCAGAAGCCGCGCCTAACAGTCTGCACAAAGCGGGTGCAGAACTCCTTCACGCCTTTCTTCATCTTTTTGAGCCCTACAAAAGACCAAGTATAGATTCCTTTAAATACCCATATTCTGGAGATCCTTGTATTGAAGCACACTCATGGGTTACAAATGTTTACAGTGCACATCCAACACTGTACACTAGAAGGCAGTATGAGTGACTCACTCTGGACGAAGATCTTCACCCCCTTGACTCTCTTTGCGTCGCCTGCTGCAGTCTCAATGTCATCATCCAGGGAAGCCTGCGATCCGATCACACATGGCACAAGATATACACATAAAGGACTGCCTTTCTGGAAAACATTCCTGTGGTTCCCAATACTCTCTCAAAAACAGACATTTCTGCTGTAGCTTTTCATCAATATTAGCTTTGCTCACCAACTACAGAATTCCAAAATTGCAGCCATAAGAATAGCCACACCAAATCAATAAGAGTCTTTTTGGTGTGGCTAAAGTGCCACACTAAAGTTAAAGCGCATGGTGTGTAGTACAATACTTACGGTATCCTGCTCTGCAGTGTTCTCCTCATCAAACAGGAAACGAATATCCTCCAGGTAATCATCAGTGTCCATCTAAAGTAAAAAGCAAAGGTATTCAACTTTTTGCTTTACGGTATGCTGTACGGAGTTTAAAATGGTCGATAATTTATCAATAAACATTTTCCCTTAGGGATTATGGCATGAATATCAATACTTGCTAAATCCTTCAATAAATGCAAAACCTCAAACAATAAAAAACATTGCCTGTTTTCCTGAATAATTCCTTAATGTACAATTTAAGAATCTGTCGGCTTAGCGTGGTATCATGCATGCGTGAAAGTGCAGTGTAAATTTTGAGCTTGTTTTAATGTGTTTGACCAGGCAGAGCACATGGTGTGTACTACAGTACTTACTGTATCCTGCTGTGCATCAAAGAGGAATCGAATGTCCTCCAGGTAATCCTCAATGTTGGCTTCTACAGTCTCAGCAGCCATCTAAAATAAAAAGCAAAGGTATTCCATTTTTCACTGTGAGCTAAGCTGTCCTGAGTTTAAAAATGGTTTATAATTAATTGATGAACATCGTACCTTGGGGCTTGAATATATTTTGGCTTTCATATCAATACTTGCTACTCCAATACATGCAAATCCTCAAAGAATAAAATGTTGCCTATTGTCCTGAACAATTGCTTGATTTATGATTTAAGAATGTCTTTTGAGTGTGGCATCATATGTGAATGAAAGTGCAGTGTAAAGTGTAAGCTGGTTTTATTGTGTTTGACATAGTTGAGCACACGTGTAGTGTAGAACTTACTGTATCCTGCTCTGCATCAAACAGGAATCGAATGTCCTCCAGGTAGTCCATGGTGTCTGCCATTTCTTCAAGTCCTCCAAGAGGAAAATCTTGCCTTTTTTCCTGAATAATGGCTTCATTTATTCAGTTTTGGACCCCTGTTCCACTGTGATGTCACTGTGGCGTCACGTGGCGCTCAGGCGTGACGTGCTACTGGTGATCAAACTGAGGTCGGTGGGGAGACGCGAGACCAATTGAACGTCCTGTCGATGAGACAAATCTGTCCGTCGTTTATTTCTGTTATTCTCACCGGAATCAAGTCACTTCGCAGTGAATTTACAAACATGACGCTATTGTGTTATTTCCTGAATGTCAGTACGTAGTGTTATTATTTCAATATTATGTCCTAAGTTTGTGGAGGCGTGACTGGATGATGACTGAAGTTAGCAGACGCACGGATCAATGACACAGCACCTGTAAATTTAAATGCTTAATTTATTTTTCTGATTTTAATGTCTGAATTTTCGAAATTGAATTGTCGATGTCTAGTTTGTAATAGCAGTAATATCGTTTATTCATGTAAATTATTTCATTTCTTCACCCGAGGTCCCCTCAGGGAAAAATAAAGCTATTCCCATCATTTTTCAAATTCGTATTATTGCAAACATATGTTTCCAGTTGAAGTGGACTGTTGGAAATGGATTCTGGATAGGGATCTTGTTTTTGACTCTTCCTCTTGCAAACAAAGGACAGAAAATTAAATAATTAAAAGATTACCAAACTTTGCATATCTCAGCATAAAGTCCTTACACATACCTCTGAAGTCCATGGGACGCTAAACATTACAGGACGCTTATCATGTTTGTTTGTTGAAATAATTCATTTTAATCAGATCTGTAATGTTGATCGACACTCACCTGACCTCTGGGTGTATTCCATTGTACCAAGTGTGATTTCAAAATCCCGTGTTTCATCCCCTCGTTTCCACTGCGCGGTTTTTCCCTCATCCGTTGCCGGTAAACTGTTTTGCCCCTTGATACCAAAATCACGACAGACTTCACGTCCACGCCCACATCCACATCTGGGGTATTTTATCAACATGTCCGATAAAACTTATCAACATCAACGAATCAGGTAGGCATCCAGAAGCTACCGAGCACCTCGTAGTTGGCTAACAAGTAAAAGAACGTGGATCGAGACCTTTTGAACCAAATGTCTGTTGAATCCTATCAGGAGAGACATTTAGCTAAGGTAGCAAGCTGACTGGCTCGTAGTTCATCACCAACGGAAAGTGCCGTTATTGTGTTTGCGGGCTATCTAACGTTGTCGGTCAGCTAACCAACGTTATCATCGTTCGCGTTTTGTATCCTTTTATGGCCTCAAATCTTAACACAGACTCGTAGCTGGGGTAAGTTAACCTCGCATAAATCTTCCTCTGACATCACCTTCCATACACATTTGCCTAGAAATGGTCTGAGTTCTATAATTTGACCTAAATTATCAACCAAACAGGTGGGAGGTTGTCAAAATTGTCCAGTTGTGCCCTCTCTTTTCCCTGGCATAAGTTTTTATGTCAGATACATACGGATTGTTAGATGTGGTCCTGTTTTGGAACGTATAAACAGTCGTTTGTGAAACAAAAATGGATGGATTTTTACTAATGTTCTGAATTGTGCAAAACACATAAACTCTGATTTTTTTATTTTATTTTTTTTTTACCCATGTTTAGATATATTGCAACCCTTCCGTACATCTCCTGAAGTTTGCTAACTTGTGGTAAAGTAAGTATCTTCACACACATCTCCGTTTGAACTGTAGGTTCACATATTTTAGAGTACACATTTAGTGCATTCAATATTTAAAGTGCTGTACTCAGGCTCATTTCTTTCAAAAATGTGCATTTCATGACTTTTCGTTTTGTCCACAGTCATTCCGCTTCACCGGAAAAAGCAAGAAACTGATTCCTATGTTTTGGTAAGTTATCATAAAAGGCTGGAGTTTCTGCTGTCCGCTGTAGAGGTGGTGGAATATGAACTTTATTTATAGTTGTGCTAAAGACACAATTAGTAATCAACAGTGAAGGAGGGAAGCATTTTGAATGTGTTACAGGAAATACGAAGGAATTGAAGCAAGTTCAGGGAATTAGAGAATGAGCTGACAGACTGGAGCACAGGTGCTCTTAATGTAGGGATGGTGGTGAAGCACTTTGAAGTCTGTCAGCTCAATTTCTTGGGATTGAGACCCTTCCCAGTTCACCCTTGCCCTCTGAAAGCCTCTAGATGTGCTTGTTCTCATAGTTACTCTGCAGTTAACTTTCCAATTAAAGCAGGTCTTTTCCACAGGTAACTCACCTGGTACCTTGATGTTGTACACTCCAGTTAATGTTGTTCATGTTTTTTTGTGTGTCTTTTGGGTAAGGGTCGCATTTTTGTTCAGGCAGTAATTCTTTTGAACCTAATGGTTTGGTTACTGTTGTTTTCTTTGTTGGGTTTTTGGATGTTTTTGCACTTCTTAATTTAGTTATTTATTTAAGAATTTACATTCCAATGGTTATTTTTACTGCTTACTTAATAGCAACAACATACGTGCATTCACTTTGAAAGTGGATCGTAAAATATGGCGCAGGTGAAGAAGAACTGGGTGCTTAAAGCTAACTGCTCGGCTAAGTTTGTCTGCCTCAATAGGTTCCACTCTGAAGCGGTGAAAGCTGAATTTATTAGACCTCTGGGCCGTCAGGAACTTTGTCTGTTACAAGGACGACAACCGCAACGACTGTGAGACAACACCACACCTGAAAGAGAAATGTGTCCCTGTGAAGTCTGGTCTAGAGCAGGTGAGAGGAGCGGAGCACCAACAGACCCGTGACCTGGGCTCTTTTAGCTGTTTTTGTAAAACACTCGTTTATTTTTGTGACCAGCCATGTTAACGGTTCCATTTCACATGCTGAACGACCCTTGTGTGAGCATTGCTGTGTGTGTAAAGGAGGGTACGCTCCTCAGTAATGCAGCATGCTGGGTGTTGTATTGTCAGGTGTGTGTCCTCCAGAAGGCCGTCCACGAGAATGCCTGCTGGTGGTGCTCCTATGAGACGGGTCCACCATGGCCTTGTGTGCCAGCAGTGAAGATGAGGCGCTGTGAGTGGATCTCTTTATTCATACCCCATACACTTACACATCCACTTTCTTTCTCAATATCATTATTATTATTAGTAGCCATATCAATAACAGTAATAGTAGCAGCAGTAGGAATAATTTTAGTTGTAGTATAATTACTTAGTCATGTTTTTTTGTTATGTCTCTAAGGTCATGGAAGCTGGCTTTGATGGAAGCAAAAAGAATCTCAGTTAGTATCTCTCTGCTGATGAAATGTGAAAAGGGTTCCTGTGAGATATAGTAGATTTGCATCTGTTATTATACAGTTAAAGGATTATTATACAACAGTTAGTTCCGACCAAGTAATTTCATTGGACAAGAGGTATTCCATGATTGCTTATATTGTGTATAACAGCACTGGGACGTTTTACAATTATGTATCACTTCACTTTACAGATGTTCCGATGCAATCGTTGATTACACCAATGCGAACTTAATTCACATTTACGGACAGCACAAATGTGAACACGTTTCTGTGTTTGACAAAAAAACAACCTAGCTAGGCTGCAGTTGGGTATGACAAACAATAGCTATCTTACAAGCCTACCGTATATCTAGCCCATCCATGTATGCTAAAAAGTAGCTTGCTAGCTGGTAGTGGGCTATGATTGAAATTGGCTTGCTTGCCAACCGTATAGCTAGCCTTTACCTGTATGATAAAAAGTAGCTGGCAAGCCTGCCATCGGGTATGAAAGAAAGTAGCTAGCTATCCTTTTCATGTACGATAGAAAGCAGCTAGCTAGCTAGCTAACTAACTTGCAGTCAAGAAACTGTTTTTTTACACATGTTGCTTGACAATGTTACCCTGAAGGTACTATTTTTGTCAGCGGAGCCAAATGAACGACAAAAACAACTATTTGTTGTCTCAAATTATCTTTACTTGATAAACCGCCTTGTTTGTTGAACTGTTGTATAAATGCAGTATCACACAAGAGGGAGTGCTGTTATAGTGAATATCAGCATGGCTGTGATTATTGTGCTGCTACTCAGTATAACAGCACTCCTTCATGTGTGACATTGCTTAATTATCAACTGTTATGTTATGTTACTTAATTATCAATGTTACAAAAATAATAGCAAGTAACACACATACGACGAAAGGACCCATGTGCAGTACTTGCTAAAATGTGTATAATGTTCATAAGCTTAAAAATATATAGAATAAATACAGTATACACCATGACGGCTGTCCTAACCCTCATGATTAATGATTCATGTACTGACGCTTTCTACTCAGGTCTACACTTAAAATCCCCATGATAATAACTACGTGTTCGTCCCGATGGAGAGGAGAGTCATAACGCAGTCTACATCAGCCCTGGCTACTCCGGCTGTGGATTTGGAGGTAAGGTTTTATATTGTTACTGTTGGTATTAAAATATCAAATGAGATAATATTAAGTCTGTTGAGATAGTTGAATCTGGAATTTGCCAGGAAAGCTAATGCTAAACGACTGGTCTCTTCCTGTGTAAACACAGGTACCCGTCATGTAGTGATCCTTGAGGACCCGTGTGATGGGATTGGAGAGCAGGTGGCATTGGGGCTGTTTGCAGGGATGGCCACCAGGGCAGCGCTACGGTAATTTCTGTGGATGTCCCTCTGCTTCTGCTGAGGTGGCAGCTTCCACTGTGGGCTTAGCTCTGTTTGCCACAGGCCGAGACACAGCAAGGAAACACACAGGCCTAGAGCATGAGCTGCTTCAGGGTGTAGCACTAGCTTTAGCTCAGCTTCAGTGACTTTGGCCAGTTATGCCAAATGTTTTTGCATGCATCTGAGCTATAACAAATGGTGGTCATGTATTTTTTATTGAATTTACTATTGGTTACTTTTGTAATACTAAAAGTATGATTGTCTTAACACAGACTGAAATAAACGAAACAGCAATGAATGACTTTGGGTAGGTAACTAAACTTTGTATAAATTACAATGTTTTAATGCAACTGTGCATTATAAATTCATGTTCCATTTTCTGTCCTTCATAAATCAAAGGTTTTCAGTGATGAAAATGCACAATGCAAAATGCAGTTACCCAAGGACCAGAAGATAACAGCCTTACTGAAATGATGTAATTACATATTAATACGTACAGAATTACAAAGCTGAGAAAACTAAAATATGTAACTCATGTTTAGGCAGGTTTGTTGTTCCTCCCTGTTAACCTGCCTTTTTCTATCACCTGTTAATACTGTGAACACACAGGAATCAGTGCTGGGTCCCCTTCTCTTCTCCATCTACATGAGGACACTTGGCTCGGTGATCAGTGCGCATGGCTTCTCATATCAGTTATGCTGATGACACCCAACTCTTTTTCTCTTTCCCACCCTCCTCCCCACAGGTCAGTGAGAGTATTTCGGCGCTCCTAGTGGATATCTCCACATGGATGTCCTCTCACCACCTAAAATTGAACCTTGACAAGACGGAGCTGCTCTTTATCCCGGCCAAGTCCTCCCCACTACGAGAGCTCTCCATCACTGTCCATGGGTCTGAAGTAACAGCGTCCCGCTCAGCGAGATACCTGTATGTCATCCTTGACGACAAACTGGACTTCAAGGATTACATCTCCTGTACAGCATGTTCCTGTTGTTTTCTTTTGTATAACATCAGGAGGATCCGACCGTTCTTGACTGTGTACTCCACCCAGCTAGTCGTTCAGGCCACGGTGCTCTCTCACTTGGACTATTGTAACTCCCTCCTCTCAGGCCTACCAGCCTGCAGCATACAGCCTCTTCAGTTAATCCAGAATGCAGCTCCTCGCCTGGTTTTCAACCTCCCCAAGGATTCCCATGTCACTCCTCTCTTCAAGCATCTCCACTGGCTGCCAGTAGCTGCCAGAATCAAGTTCAAAACCCTGACACTGGCCTATTCTGTAGCTAACCGGCCAGCCCCTACCTACCTCCAGAACCTCATTCAGCCATACGACCAGCCAGACCACTCCAATCTGCAGCAACAGGACATGTGGCACTTCCATCACTGAGAGTTATGGGTTCCCGCGTCCTCTGCCCTCACTGTGCGTTGCGTGCACAGCTGTGCAGAGAGCTAAAGAATTCTCTCCAAAAAAGTAGCCGAGACGAGAGATTTCTCAAGCTGTGATTTAATGGAGCGATTTCCTTTTTTTGTGAAACTGTAAAACAGTATAAATACATACATATCATATATTTCTTGTAAATACAATCCTTTGTTCCTAATTCCATATTTAATGAAATAAAAAACATGGTTTCCATTGAATGTACATACTACTTCACAACCAAAATAAGAGAATGCTACCAAATACGAATACATTTCTTAGCTTTGGTTAGAAATGCCCAGAAAATAATATACATTTGTATAAATAGATATGTAATTATTGTAGCTAATGAACTGAGATACACAAAGTACTGTAAATATTGTACATAGCTTTACATGGAACTGCTAGCTCTCTTGTAAACTGTAGCTTCATACAGCATTTTCCAAACACAGAGAACACATTACGAAAATACATTAACATCTCCCTCAAATATACAAATGGTACTCAAACGAACAACACAACATGACTAACATAATTTAAGGAGTGTATTACTAACAGATTATGATTCTCAAAGGCTTACGGTGAGGTGGATGCAAGAGGATTTTCAATAGCTGCATTCTAAAGGGCTGACAAAGCAGAAAACTATACAAACTTAAACAGGAATAGCACCAGCAGGGGGCTCCAAACACAATAATACAGGAGGCAGAATACCACACATCCTGTCAACATTGTTTCTCAATGTTCGCTCCCCAATACTGGAACGAACTCCCTGTCCTACTACGGACTGTTAAATCATTACACTTCTTCTGTCGTGGTCTGAAAACCCTCCTCTTCAGACAATATCTGGCCTAAACATCCTACCCTCATTCAGGATTTGTTGTATACCTATTTTGTGTTATATATAACTATGTGTTTGCATTATGTATTAACTACTTTGCATCATTATAATGTAAATGTATTAGTATTTTGATTTATATTCATGGATTATGTTTATTACTTAATTGTATAATACTAATATTGTAATTGTATATAATTTTACTTGGCTATGTACCATTCTTCCTCACCATGCTATTATGACAGATTTAATCAATAGCTTTGCTGTAGCATTATTGATAGATGCACTTTTCGACTTGTTGATGACTGCATCCAATCCTTGTATGTTGCTTTGGATAAAAGTGTCTGCCAAAAGAATACATGTAATTGTAAGACCTTTCTCTTTAGGCTTATTCCTCTTACTGCCCTTCTCTGTCTCTTCTCTCTTTCTGGTCCCAGGGGAAGATTGTTCCAAAGCCTAAGAGCTGTAACTGAGAAGGCATCATCTCGCTTTGTCTTCGTTTTACATGAAATGAGCAAAACCAAAGTGTTTTTCTTAGTATTTAATGATAAAAAGCATCCATGCACACTAGTCCGTTGGTTAAGATGTTTCCGCCTGTCTATATCCGATCCGCGAGCTGCGTGGCAAAGCAAAAATACAAAGAGAAACAGTAAAAGTAAGGTTCAAAGTCTGATGAGTGGAGATACAAGTATCTGAAAAGAAAGGAACTGTGGGGAAGCAGCAGTCACGCTCACAGGATTCTGATTGGTTCATGACAAAATTATTCATACAATTTCATTTCTTTAAATGAAGTAGCTATTGTTAAGGCTTTTCTAAATGCTATGCAAATTCTGCAAAAGGGTTTACTGAAAACCTCCACCACAGAGACAGACAAACACACAACACGCACACTGCACAAACAGCCATCCGCATTGTCAAACCACACAAAAGGACACATATATGCTACCTGCACCCGTTTCAGCTCGCTCTTCCTCTGCCGCACTGACTCTTGGGAAATTCTTCTGGGGGACAACCAGGAAGTACACCGGTGCTTGGGGGCAGTTGTCTCCATGTGAGGCGTTGAATGGTGTAACAACACAGGGGTTAGTAGGTCCTTGTTCTGAAGCGCTCTGAACACGATTAAAGTCTGATTGCCAGTCAAAGTTTGCAGACCAGTCAAAGTTTGTTTGTCTCATCGCCCTTTAGCGCCTACTCCTGGTCGGCTGGGTGTCTGTGGATGGACAAACCAAAAACCTCTGACATCACAAGCAGTGTGTGATTGGTGGTGCAGCTGCAGTGTGGAAAGAAGCTAGGACCAGTTGCCATGGCAACATCCTCCCAAGTCAGCTGGAATAGTTCGACCATGTTCAGGGTGGGGACAGATGGAGAAGAAATCCAAGAAAATAGATGTGGGTTACATACCTTGGTGTCCCCATAAATTACTTACTACCTCACACATCCAGAAGGAGAAAATCTAAAAAAAAGACACACGCCCATTATTTCACGCTCAGCTCCTTCCTTTACACTGCTACAAAGAACTGGTTTAGAGATGCATTCTCACCTGTTTACATAGAGTGCGGCACTTGTGAAACATCGGAAAAGTGTGCATGGATCTTCACGTCTTACTCCTCCACAGAGACGCAGCAGCAGAAGCCGCGCCTCACAGTCTGCACAAAGTGGGTGCAGAACTTCTTCACGCCTTTCTTCATCTTTTTGAGCCCTACAAAAGACCAAGTATAGATTCTTTTAAATACCCGTATTCTGGAGATCCTTGTATTGAAGCACACTCATGGGTCACAAATGTTTACAGTGCACTTCCAACACTGTACACTAGAAGGCAGTATGAGTGACTCACTCTGGACGAAGATCTCCACCCCCTTGACTCTCTTTGCGTCGCCTGCTGCAGTCTCAATGTCATCATCCAGGGAAGCCTGCGATCCGATCACACATGGCACAAGATATACACATAAAGGACTGCCTCTCTGGAAAACATTCCTGTGGTTCCCAATACTCCCTCAAAAACAGACGTTTCTGCTGCAGCTTTTCATCAGTATTAGCTATGCTCCCCAACTACAGAATTCCAAAATCGCAGCCATAAGAATCTGTCTGTTTGGTGTGGTTAAAGTGCCACACTAAAGCTAAAGCGCATGGTGTGTAGTACAATACTTACGGTATCCTGCTCTGCAGTGTTCTCCTCATCAAACAGGAAACGAATATCCTCCAGGTAATCATCAGTGTCCATCTGAAATAAAAAGCAAAGGTATTCAACTTTTTGCTGTAAGGTATGCTGTAGGGAGTTTAAAATGGTCGATAATTTACCGCCAAACATTTTCCCTTGAATATCAATACTTGCTAAATCCTTCAATACATGCAAAACCTCAAACAATAAAAAACATTGCCTGTTTTCCTGAATAATTCCTTAATGTACAATTTAAGAATCTGTTGGTTTAGCGTGGTATCATGCATGCGTGAAAGTGCAGTGTACATTTTGAGCTTGTTTTAATGTGTTTGACCAGGCAGAGCACATGGTGTGTAGTACAGTACTTACTGTATCCTGCTGTGCATCAAAGAGGAATCGAATGTCCTCCAGGTAATCCTCCATGTCGACCTCAACAGTCTCATTCGTCATCTAAAATAAAAAGCAAAGGTATTCCATTTTTCACTGTGAGCTAAGCTGTACTGAGTTTTAAAATGGTTTATAATTAATTGATGAACATCGTACATTGGGGCTTAAATATATTTTGGCTTTCATATCAATACTTGCTACTCCAATACATGCAAATCCTCCAAGAATAAAATGTTGCCTATTGTCCTGAACAATTGCTTGATTTACGATTTAAGAATGTCTTTTGAGTGTGGCATCATATGTGAATGAAAGTGCAGTGTAAAGTGTAAGCTGGTTTTATTGTGTTTGACATAGTTGAGCACACGTGTAGTGTAGAACTTACTGTATCCTGCTCTGCATCAAACAGGAATCGAATGTCCTCCAGGTAGTCCATGGCGTCTGCCATTTCTTCAAGTCCTCCAAGAGGAAAATCTTGCCTTTTTTCCTGAATAATGGCTTCATTTATACAGTTTTGGACCCCTGTTCCACTGTGATGTCACTGTGGCGTCACGTGGCGCTCAGGCGTGACGTGCAACTGGTGATCCACCTGAGGTTGGTGGGGAGATGCGAGATCGAGGAGACAAATCTGTCCGCCGTTTATTACTGTTATTCACACCGGAATCGAACCACTTCGCAGTGAGTTTAAAAACTCGATGCTAATACGCTATTTCCGAAATATTAGTACATATTATTATTCTTTCAACATTATGTCCTCAGTTTGGTAGTCGGTGAGCATGTAGGGATGCTTGTTGCTTTGTGGATGCGTGACTGGACGACTTTGTTGTGGACTCTATTTACTCTGGAGAGTGTCAGTGCTTCATAGAACTGGATAGAGACTGAAGTTATCAGAAGACGCATCGCGGATCAATGACACAGCACCTGCTAATTTTAATTTTTAATTAATTTTTCAGATTGTAAGGCGTCAGAATCGAATTCTTGATGTCTAGTTTAACAACAGTGATCAAGTTTTGAGGAATATATGAATGCATTATATTCATGTAAATTATTTCATTTCTTGTATGACGTCTACTTCACCTGATTTTCCCTCATGGAAAAAAAGCTATTCTGTTCAGTGATGATACTTTTTATTAAAAGGAAAAGAAAATTTGATAAGAGAAAATAACCAAAATATACATATCTCAATATGAAGTCCTTATTAATTTAAGTCCTTAATACCTGTTCAGTCCATGGCATTTCTAAACATTACAGATTGCGTATCATAATTCTTTTCTTAAATAATTCAGTTTAATCAGTTCTTTTGAGCGACACTCACCTGGGATCGCGTTTTTCATACCCTCATTTCCACTGCGCGGTTTGTCCCTCATCAGTTGCCGTTGCCGGTAAGCTGTTTTGCCCTGAGAGACCAAAATGGCGATGGACTATGCGTCCACGTCCACAGCTGGGCTTTCTTACCAAAATGTTGGGGATTACTACCCACGAAAACTCGGCCCCAAGCCTGACGTTGTGCCGTGCGGGGTGACCGAAAGGAAAGTGAACCCACTGGACAAACCTGACATGGTAGCGGTGGATGTTATCAACATCAACGATTCAGGTAGGCATCCAGCTAGTTTTTGGCTAACAGGTAAAAGTACGTGGACCGAGACATTTTGAACCAAATGCCTGTTGAATCCTATCAGGAGAGATATTTAGCTAAGGTAGCAAGCTGGATGGGTCGTCCTTCAACGCCAGCGAAAAGTGCCGTTATTGTATTTTTGGGCTATCTAACGTTTCCAGTCAGCTAACGAACGTTAGCATCCTTCGCGTTGTTTATCCTTACGTGGCCTCAAATCTGAACGCGGAACATCAACGCACATAAACAGTATTGAGGTAGATGACGAGATGCGATAGTCAGCCAGCTACAAATACCAAGGTTGTCTCATCATGTCAACTTCGCTATGTCGAGTGACAACATACGTAGCCGACACCTATTATATTAGTTGCTGCTACTTATAACAAGACCAAATTAACACAGATTCGTAGCTGGGGTAATTTCAAATGACATAAATCTTCGTCTGACCTCACCTTCCATACACCTTTGCCTAGAAATGGTCGGAGTTCTATAATTGGGCGTAAATTATCAACCAAAAAGTTGGGAGGTTGTCAAAATTGTCCAGTTTTGCCCCCTCTTTACCTTGGCGTTTGTTTTTATGTCAGATACATGCGGATAGTTAGTTGTAGTACTGTTTTGGAATTTATAAACAGTAGTTAGTGGAACATAAATGAATTGGTGTTTTGCTTATGGTTTGAATTGTGTAAAACACATAATTCCTGACTTTCACACCCATTATTTATTATATTACAACCCTTGTTTACTTCTGAAGTTTGTTAATCTGTGGTAAAGTAAATATTTACGCAGACACCTCTTGTTGAACTATAGGTGCTATTAATTATACTTCATTAATTTTATATTTTAAGTGCTGTACTTAGGCCAATATCTTTGAAAACTGAATTTCATGACTTATTTTTTGTCCACAGACATTCCGCTTCACCGGAAAAAGCAAGAAACTGATACCTATGTTTTGGTAAGTTATCACAACACGCTGGAGTTTCTGCTGTCCGCTGTAGAGGTGGTGGAATATGAACATTATTTATAGTTGTACTAAAGACACAATCAGTAATCAACAGTGAAGGAGGGAAGCATTTTGAATGCGTCACAGCAAGAAGGAAGGAATTGAAGCAAGTTCAGGGAATGAGAAAATGAGCTGACAGACTGGAGCACAGGTGCTCTTAATGTAGGGAAGGTGGTGAAGCACTTTGCAGTCTGTCAGCTCAATTTCTTGGCATTGAGACCCTTCCCAGTTCACCCTTGCCCTCTGAAAGCCTCTAGATGTGCTTGTTCTCATCGTTACTATGCAGTTAACTTTCCAGATAAAGCAGGTCTTTTACACAGGTAACTCACCTGGTATTTTAGGTCTAAACTGTCTGCTGATTGTAAGTTGAAATTGAATCGTAACACATTCTAAGGACCAAGGTTGTGGGCTACTGTCCTAGGGGAACACTGCATTTTTGAAGATTAGGGGTGAGTTAGAATATGTGCTGTTTGATTACTGCACCGTCTTGGTAACAGAAAGGTCATCTTATGTTTTGTTTTTGCTTTATTGTTCCACATTTTTGCGCCATACTATAACCAAAAACGACAATATTGTACATATTTTAGAAAGTGGTATTTTGGGTTGTGCATGGATAAGGGTCTCAGTGCTAATTGGAGCTTGTAGAATAGGGTGTCTTCTGATTGGAGCTTGAGGAACAGGGTCTCTATGTCGATTGGAGCATGAGGAATAGAGTCTCTACCTCGATTGGAGCTTGGGGAATAGGGTCTCTTTGTTGATTGGAGCATGTGGAACAGGTTCTCAATGATGATTGGAGCTTGAGTAACAGGATGGAAACTTATTGGAGATCCAAGAACAGAGTCTCTTCGCTGACTTGGGTTTGAATATCATGAGCAGAGTAGGACACGGCTAAGAGTCAGTGAGTGACAGTATGCTATAGAGGACAAGGCTTTTCACCACAGCAAACTCGTAAGGCAGTGGTGTCAAACTCAGGTCACTGAGGGCTACTTTGTCTGCTGCTTTCATGTGTGTTCCAGCGCTTAATTAACTGAAATCATTGTATGCTATAGAGTCCACACACCTGGTTTCCAAGACCTAAAATGGCCGCTGATTGAAAGCAAACTACCAAAATTTGCAAACGCTTTAACATCCTGAACCTGTCAGGGACGACAATTAATTTGTGTTCAAATATTGATAGTGACTGATGTCTGTACGGCACTTTGTGTTTCTGTTATTATGAAATAGAAGTGCAAAGCAAGTGATCTCGTATGGTGCGTATGCTTAATTAATACATCTCTTTTACTAGGGATACACTATATGAGGAGAATGTGTGATGTACAGTAACATTGCTTAATGTTGCAATGGCATTATGCTGTCATGGATAAATTTCGAAGTGCACAGTTTTTTTTTCTGCTGGTGAAATGGGTGCAGACAGCAAATAGCCAAGTGAATGTAAAAAGTGAAACGAAATAATGTCCAACGTCATTTTATTGAACGAATCAAACATAAAGCCTCAATTTCATGAAATAGAAATGATAAACGAAATTTAAGGTGCGTTTTTCCTACTCTCAGCTCCCTCTCTTTTTTTCACCCCTTTGCTGTCCCTACCGCCTTTCCAACGCTCCTCTTAAAACTTCTCTACTCCGGCTCAGTTCACAACAGAAAAAGTCCCTGACCATTTGGATTGTTAAACCAAAACGAAGAGGCTATGTGCACATGTTGTTAAATCTACTTCAGCCATAGACCCATTCAAAGTGAAAAAAGTATATGTTGTGCAACCATATCTTTTACTCCATCTAAGTGTAACTGTGTATAAAACAGTATAGAGGGGACTGAGCACTTTGGTTGAATGAAATCGTATGCATAGTCAGCAAGCCAACAAAACAGGAATTACTCAGTATGTGTAGTTTTTTTCCTCCTGGCATGATATGTTTTTGTGTGCTCCTCTGTTCTGTTCCATTCCTTTTCCTTAATCTTGCCTGAAGTCTGGTTAGTCATTTCACACTTTTGTCATTGTCTAATACAAGATGTAGCCTTGTATTCAAAACACTTGGATTATGATATGATGAGATTGTTAGGTATAGAATTCCATGAAAACAACTCCAAGAAGCACATTTTATGAAAGGAAATGGCTTTATTTCACTATTTGGTTTATCTCATTTGTAGATACCAACACAGTGCAGTCAGTGTAACAGCTGGAGGGCATGTACTCCTGCTGGCCACAAGGTGTCAGTATTGTGTAAGAATTAGGTTAAGGGCGCAAGGCTCCACAGAGAGTTGAGATGCATGTTTGACAGCAGCAGAGCTGTCTGTTTGATTTGGCTTTTGATGACCAGGATGTGGACACAGAGCTGCACAAGGGGTTTTCACTCAGAATATTTTCAAGTGGCCATCTTTCTGTAGTGAATATTCGCCTGAAAACCATCAGCACATTAGAAAACCAATGGTAAGGCTGATTTAGAATTTTATTTTTGACCACATACCATTGCATGGTTCAGCACAAATCTAAGTGAAATGAAATTGTAAGTGGTTTATGTATTTGGTGTTGATGCCACCGCAGGACTGAACTGAGGTCCATGCACGGGTCCCTAACAGAAACTGAAGTGCGGAGTGGTTGTGCACATGGACAATAAATAAGTGCTCGAGTTATTGAAAGCGCACATGGACAATAAATAAGAAAACAAAGGAACAAGAACAAATTCCCAAGACTGTGGCCCTCATTACATTGCATTAAGGCACTCGGCACACATATTCTCCAGCGTGATTTATACACGTTCCATTCTGCACACTTATAAAGCCGGATATGTACTGAAGCGATTTTGGTTAAGGGCCCAATGGCAGTGCCCTTCCTAGGAAATGAACCTGCAACCTTGGGGTTACAAGCCCAGCTACCTAACCATTATGCCACACTGTTGTCCTCACATCGGCCCTGTTAGAGTCTGCTCCATAATCAGGCCCCCCCCCCCCCCCCACCCCCATACACATAGTATTCCCATACCACCCTCCCGTGGAACGTACCATCCGTGAACAACATGAGGGAACCCTCAAATATTAACCCTTTGCGCACAAATGAACGCAGGATGTGATTCCATAAAAATCCAGTCAACATCACCAACCACGAAATGGATTGACATTCATGAATGTATTCAGATATTTCAATTAAAATGCTATTGTAAACAGCTCTTTATGTTGTAATCCACCAAACCCCCCCCCACAATTTGCAAATGTTTTGCCCTTGGGTCAACAGGGAGCAGTGCTCGCTGTGAGGTGTGAATTCGAGGCCCACTCAGAAGCGGGTAGCGGCTTATAGGTTATAAAACCCGGCCCATTCAGAGAACCCACTATATAAGGACCCTCCCTTTATAGTCTTCTTTGGAAGCACCTGGCTTGATACCAGCAACATTTCTCATTTGCCTGTAAGGGTTATCGAAGTGGCTAGTTAACCCCTTGATCAAGCACCTTGATCATGTATCATGACTTTGGTTCCAAATGCCCTCAAACATGGGTGCATAAATTTAACTGCCAGGGGCTAATGACATGCCCAAAACCCAAATTAAAATTCACCCTTGTACCCACATGCCAGCTGCACACCCCGATATATACCCCCCTGTAAGGATGGCGACCCAGAAAAGCAATTACCCACTAACTCCAATCCGCCACCACACACAAGGCACAAATACTCCAGCATCTCCCAAAACGTGTGAAACAAAAACTTGCATTTTAGGCCATAGAGCACAGTATTGCCCAAACCTCTGCTACCACCTCGTAATCAGACTGTATGTCAGACGCTTTAAACTCTGATAACAAAATTAAAATTCTGCTCTGCTGTTTGCACAAGAGCTTTTCATTTAAACTGCGTAACAAAACATGCAGTAATGTGAATTTAGCAATGCGGCAGAATGTTAGCCTATGGCAAATGGCCGACATGCCCATAGCTTCTATTTTTTATATTTGTGTTGTTTTAGCCATCCAGATTAGAGGAGGTAAGAGGAGCTGGGATGGGGTGGGAAGGAGCTGGGAGAGAGTTTAAAAACAGCACTTGTTTGTTCAATAAAAGGATGTTGGAAATAATTTCAAGTCATTTTTAATACAGTGGGCTATTCGTTGTGTGGATCTATTTTAGCAGTATAGGCTACAGACGGTCCCTGAGTCGCAATGGTCCGACTTTACGATGGTGCGATATTCAATAAATTACATGAGATATTCAACACTTTATTATAACACAGGCTTTGTGTGAATGATTTTGCCCTTCTGTAGGCTAATGTAAGTGTTCTAAGCACATTTCAGGTAGGCTAGGCTATGATGTTCAGTAGGCTAGGTGTATTAAATGCATTTTCGACTTACAATATTTTCTATTTACGATGGATTTATTGGAACGTAAATCCATTGTAAGTCAGGGACCGTCTGGATACTGAAAGGAACAGAAAGACAGAACTGTGTACACTTAAAGATGCATTTATCATAAGGAATATTTTCATTGCTAATTCAGCAAGTGTTATTGCATTTAGCATGTTTTCCCTACTATTGTGCATTCCTACATTAAATGTGACTGAAATTATGATGCTGGTTCCCGAATGTGTCGAGGCTGTCGGGGGTTGCAGTTTTTACGTGCCCTTCCGCACCGTTGGAGTAATGGAGGAACACAGACTCAGCAGTCTGTTTGATGCTTGCATAACGTTTTCATAGGGGGAAAAAGTGTAACTTTGCTCTTTTTTTTTTCTTCTCCTTTGGCAGAGCACCTTCCATCCATTCCGTAAGACACATAGGTCCTTCCTGGGGAAGTTCAGACAGGAGCTGAGACTGGTCACTGGGGACAGACGGGTAAGACAGCCGTGTGATGTTAAATGTGTATTACACGCTCTGCTGTGATGCAGTTGTGTGTGTGTGTGTGCGTGTGCGTGTGTGCACATGTAAGAGGGAGAGTGTGTGTGTGTGTGCGTGTGTGCACATGTAAGAGGGAGAGTGTGTGCGGTGTGTGCGTGCGTGCGTGTGTGTGTATGTATGTGATCATAAGTGTGTGTGTTAGAGGGAGAGAGTTTGCATGTGGGTGTGTATGTATGTATTTGATCGTGTGTGTGAGAGAGAGTGAGTGAGCGTGTGTGTGTGTGTATGATCGTGTGTGTGATCGTAAGTGTGTGCGGTTGTGTGTGTGTATGTGTGTGAGTGTGTGTGTGTGATCGTAAGTGTGTCTGTGTGTGTGTGTGTGTATATATGTGTGTGTGTGTGTGTGATCGTATATGTGTGTGTATGTGATTGTAAGTGTATGTGTGTGTGTGTGAGTGTGTGTGCAGCTCTTTAATCCCCCAGCCCCCAGTCTCTGTGCTGTCCCAGCATTCCTGGTGATGGACACTCAGCCAGCTGCAGGTTGAATGCAGGGATTAAGGACGGCTCTCCATGCAGACAGCTTACATGTTTTCAGGACATTTTCATAATGACATTAATTAAGCTGTTTGTCAATCTCCCATAATGCATACCGCACAGCCAGTCCCCCATCGTCTGTCCCAAAAGTAATCTTTCATCTCTCTGTGCCGTCCATTGTGGTTTTATTCTTATCTACGTTTTTTACTGTATAACCAGAAAAGGGACAAAACCATTCCTCACAACTGATATTTTTTCAATGGGATCTGTGCAGTGTACACAATTTTATTTGCAATCCAGCTTTGCAGCTGGATATTTTGCTTAAAAAATTTAGGGTAAGTACTCCCCCCCCCCCCCCCCCCCCCCCCCCCCCCCCCAGGGTAGAACAGCAGTGCCCCACTGGGCACCCAACCTGCTGTTGAGGCTCTGCTCAACAGAAAAGCCTGGCCTACAAACAGGGCAGACACACATTACAAACAGGATGCTCTTTTGTGTACAAGCACAGCAGCGGCCTTTAATTCATTACAAATGATTCAATAACATTCATTTGGTTAAAGAAATGAAAAATACTTAAGACTGCCTTTTACAACTCAACATTTGTGTACTTAGTGGAACAGTGTTCAATCACAATTTGTCCTTTGTTTCTTGTTTGCAGTCAATTTTGTGATTTTAATGTTGGGAACTTCTCAGCTGGCCAAGTTGTGCATGTGAAGAAAGAGCAAACCCCTGAGTTAATGTCGAAGGAATTTTTAGTCTAAGGTAAAGGCACTGGTGAGATGGATTCCAAGCTGAAGGTTTGGATACTCCTTTTGGATCACATGCAGAATTAATTGGTTAGGGAGAAGGACTTCTAACCCCAAGGTTGTAGGTTCAGTTCCCAGGCAACTGTTGAGGTACTCTTGAGCAAAATACATAACCAAAATTACTTCAGTAAAATTCCAGCTGTATAAACGGTATAAATGTGTAGCAATGTAAATCTGTATAAGTTGCTTTGGATAAGACCGTCTGCTAAAAGCCCAAAAACGTAATTGGAAAAATACTGCTGTTGGCTAGCCGGGCGATTACAGGACTGAACGTCAGCCTGACACCGCGTAGCATATGGAACGGGTGTTGTCTGACATTTCGCGTGGCCTTTTCCTAAATCATCTTTCATGCCACATGTCATGTCTCAGATGATGAATTTCCTGGGCAGGACATTTCACAACCCAGGGCCACAGGTTTTCACATTTGTGAAAGCAAAAGTCCAGCGTTAATTAGATAATAATTAATTTAGTCATAACGAATTTGAAGATGTTCCTGCCTGAACCTCTGCTTGTATTTTCTGATGATTACATAATAAATTCTGATCCAGCTAAACAGCCTACTTTTCTAAATGACCCGTTCATATAGATAAGTAATAGAATAAAGATAATTTAAAATCATACTTATTTGTTATCATAGAAAGGCTTAGGCGCAGTGTTTTTGCGGAGCGCCTTAAGCAGAATGAACGTATTCAGGGCATATAGGCGACATATTAGAACGAATGTAAAAACAATGTTTAGAGTTTTATGTGCTGACGAAAAAAAAACGAAAGGTGGCTTGCTCTCAAATGGAAAGGTAAGCTGGCAACAGGAATGACCTGCCAATCAACAATTAGTGTTTGGACGAACGCTCGTGTGATTGGTGTGTGACAGATGCGCGAAGCTAATCAAACAGCTTATTGGATATTTCTCTGTACCGTTAACTTGGGATGATAGTTACCATCGGCTTGGATAAGCAAGTTGTAAGCCATCGACAAGGTAAGCCTCAACAAAGAATACATGAAGTATAAACTTTTTTTTGTTTGGTAGTAATTCTTGTGGACGTTAACAATAGGCGATAACGGATAGAGAGAAGGTATGACTAATGTTGCCTGTGTTACTAAACTAAAGAAATTGCTAACCTAGCTATTACATAGATATTCATGTACTGAATTATGTTACGTTAGCCAGCGAAGCTAGTTAGTTGACGTTGCATGAAGACACCTCAACTGAACTAATGTTAGTTTCTAACGTGGCTTGGGTTAGGCTGTGTTGACACGTAACGTCTTTTTCTGAGGGAAGTTGCTGGTCAAAGCGTTTTTTTTCCTTATATAAAATAAATAAATAAAACAACCCTGTTCCAAACCCCCCAACCACCACCATACCCACCCCCCCACCCCTTGGCAGCGCCTAAGCCCTCTGAAAACCTAGGGAAAATCCTGCAAGTAAAATATAGTTGAATGTCAAAGTAACATTTAATAATGTTTCATGGTCAACAGTGTCAAAGGCCGATGTCAGATCAATGCAAACTCCAATTATATTGTGTTTCAGCCGTTTAAGTATATCGTCATTTAGGTGTAAAGGTGCCATGAATGTTGAGTGATTTTTTTTTTTTTTTTTTTAAATCCATATTGTCAGGGGAGGAGAAACTTATTGTCTGAAAAGAGTGCATTTGTCTGGTCTGTTGTTTAATGTTTTCTTTATAGCTTTGAAGTAGCAGAAAAGATGTGTATTGGTCCATAATTGGAGAAGATTGACAAATTTCCTGGTTTAAAATCTAAACTAGCTTTGGCCCATTTTAATTTGGCTGTGGTCTTGGAATTGATGTCCTCTACTACCTTGTCGTGTCGTGGGGTTGCCCGTTCAAATTCACACCTTCCAGCTTCACCTGTCACCCAGGCGCTTCCAGTGTATCTTTGAGCAAGACGACAGAAAATCATGAGATCATTATGATATTTGTTGGCGAGGACGGACCAAACAGCCCATCTGAGCTTGTAATTTTAGCTTTAACCTTAAATAGATTTAATCTTCAATAGCTTTAACCTTAAACATTTTAATTTAGCCTTAAATAGCACCACTAAATATCCATCCATGTTAGCATATCATGTGTAAACATATTATTGTATTAGCTAATATTTATTAGCCACATGGGATAAAGACACCTGGAAGGGGAGTGTTAGTGTAGAGAAATAAGCGCTCTGGTCAAATTAAAGTGGAGATATTTTGGGCTGCAGTATGGGCTGATGGGTGAGATGGTTACAGCGAGCACCAGATTCGCTAACAGGCCACAGCGTTCTGTTGTATATGTGCGCATGTGGGCTGTTTATCGAAAGCAGACCAATCCCTCAATGGTAGGAGATCAAGGTCTGCGTGACGGATATGGATTGAGATGCAGCAATATAGCTTATTTGTTCGGTGGATCTCAAGTTCAAACAAAGGCTAACCCCTGTTTTTCCCGCCCCTCCCCTTCCCCCCTCCCCATTCTGCCCGGGTTGGTAAAGAGCTTCACCTGTGCGCGGGCGCTAACGATATTGCTATGCTGCTCCGTGTCCGCGATGCGCGTCGTTCCGGGATACGTCCAGTTCAATCCCCTCTTTAGGAATTATCTGGAGGCCTTCCATCTGCTGGGATCCCGGGACGCGGCTCCCAGCGTGGAACAGGGGAGCGCGGGGGCCACAGGCTTTTTCGCGACCCCCGGCCCCGCGTAAGCAGCTTTGGGATAAAGATGCATGAATGAGCGTCCCATCTGCTGGGAGGGGCTGGGCCATGGCGAGAGGCAATGTGGGGGCCTGTGTTAGATCTGCATAGATCACGCTTTTCAGGGTTGGCCTCAACACACGCGCTCAGATTGGCAGAGATCACAACACTTATCAGCTTTAGCCTCAACACGCATATACTTAGACCTGCAGCAAGGGTGTCAGTCTCCAGTCTAGGGGGACCACACTGTCTGGGTTTTTGTGGTTTCCTGTCAAATCAGCAGCCAGTTCAGGTCTTTGGAAATGGGGCGTTTAGACTTTTAAGCCAATCAGTGATTCAGTTTAGTCAATAAGCTCTGAAACACACCAAAACCCAGCAGACACTGCGGCCCTGCAGGGCCTGAGTTTGACACCACTGATCTACAGAGACGTCAACACTATCTTAGCCACAACGCCTCAGCGATAGACGCTCAGCTCAACAAACGTTTTAAAACTAGCTTCATCACACATGCTCAGATCTCCAGACATCTCAGAGCAGTTTGGGCTCATTGTACCAGGGCTTACTGTAGCAGCTGTTATCAGGCCAGAGATGTAGCTGGATGGTCATTAGTCAGTTTCTCAAAAGGGCCGTTCACAAAAGTGTGACATTATCCTCCTGCTTTAGTTTTATATCACATGACTCAGCCTTTCACAAATTTCTTTTTCCTGGGGCCCAGTCATGTCAGACTTTGGGGTTACAAGGCCCCACCCCCCCCTCACACACACACACACACACCCCTTTACAGAATAGATAGATAGATAGACAGATAGATAGATATTGTTGTTGTTGTTATTATTAGAGGCATATGTGCCCATAGAACATTATTACCAACAATTGTATCAAAAAAACCTACAACAGAAGTGCTTTGGCTGAACATAGAATCACTGCCAAAAATAACAGTGCCAAATAACCTGTAAACTGATTTTTATGAACACACATCAGAGACGGATAGTTTTATTTTTAGTTTGATCCGCCAGTTCATCCCTTTTCCTTTTAAAGAAATCCTTCGATTTGTCTTTGAGATGTGCATGTTTTTTCTCTAAATGTTGGTGCAGTTTTGATGCTTTCATAGCCTTGTTGATTAGCTTCATTTGGCAAATGACGGACTGCTTTGGGGGGAAGCTATCACTGGAAATGAAACAAAATTTATTATATGGTGATTTGTAATTACGAGTAAATGGGCGATGTTATTTGCCTCTGGTTCTTCGTTTAAATTAGCATCGTTAGTTTCTGGTTGTTTCCTTAAAAAAGAATTTAGACTTGCTTGCTTGGAACATGCCATGAGTGAAGGGCAGCTCAAGTAATGTGCGATTGAGTGAGTTCTGATATGACTGAAAGAAGAAAGGGAGCGGGAACACTTAACATTCTAGAATCTTGAATAAAATGTTTCTATTTTCGAAGCAAGAAGTTCAGTCAAGGGGATGGGGACTTGGTGAGTGACAGAAGCACAGAGCATAATTTGATTGGCGCAGTGGCATGGCTCTGCAGACCAGCAGTTTCCTCGTCGTGGACTAGTGCCAGTCTGTGGCCCATAGTCTGAGAAATGCTGACATGACTCATTTGAGTCACCACCTGTATCACCAGATCCAGCCACATTAAGCTGTTTTGATTAGTGAGGAAACGTTGGTAAGGTCTTGATGGAACCAGGTTTATCTCTCTGAACTGCACTGCTTTCACCAGGCTTGTAGCAGAGAGATATAAACCTAGCACTATCACTCTGAACTGCACTGCTTTCACCAGGCTTATAGCAGAGAGGTATAAACCTGGCACTGTCACTCTGAACTGCACTGCTTTCACCAGGCTTATAGCAGAGAGGTATAAACCTGGCACTATCACTCTGAACTGCACTGCTTTCACCAGGCTTATAGCAGAGCGATACAAACCTGGCACTATCACGCTGAACTGCACTGCTTTCACCAGGCTTATAGCAGAGAGGTATAAACCTGGCACAATCGCTCTGAACTGCACTGCTTTCACCAGGCTTATAGCAGAGAGGTATAAACCTGGCACTATCACTCTGAACTGCACTGCTTTCACCAAGCTTATAGCAGAGAGATACAAACCTGGCACTATCACGCTGAACTGCACTGCTTTCACCAGGCTTATAGCAGAGAGATACAAACCTGGCACTATCACGCTGAACTGCACTGCTTTCACCAGGCTTATAGCAGAGAGGTATAAACCTGGCACTATCACTCTGAACTGCACTGCTTTCACCAGGCTTATAGCAGAGAGGTATAAACCTGGCACAATCGCTCTGAACTGCACTGCTTTCACCAGGCTTATAGCAGAGAGGTATAAACCTGCCACTATCACTCTGAACTGCACTGCTCTCCCCACTATTGACGTCTTTGGGTTCTAAGCCAATCCAGCAGTGGGCCCTGTCTGCCTGGTTTGGTGTTTCTGATTTGCAGTTTGCAAATTATCTATTTTCATGCTGAGTCCAGCAGGAGGTGGCAGACTCCGGGGGCAAAGGAAAGGCAGGGGGCGATAACTGTGTCATTGACGACGTCTTTAGCGGAGGTGTGATCACGCCTAACTGGGTTGCTTAGCGCTCAGGACCTCCCGCGGACGTTTCCCTGACAATGAGACGGATCAGTGCACCGTCCCACTTGGGTGGGGCGTGGGGTGTTTTAATTTCACACTTAAGCTCTGAACCAGACCCTGCTTCTCACGGCACTTATGATTCAACCCTCAGCAGTAACAAACTGGGGTGAAGTGAAATGAAATAATGGTAATAAATAAAATGAAAAATTAAAATGAAGTTCAACTGTGGTTTCTCTGGCTCCATTTACTTCAGCTGTAGAAAGCTGTAATGAACGGCTGTCAAGGAAAGTTAAACCCCAGTGACTTAGACTGAGCTTATGTGGAGCCTTCCATCTCATAACTAGAATTTTCTTTCCTGGTGTCTTCACAGCTTCACACACCTTTCCAGTACAGGGAAAACTGACTGTTTTTAATGGATAAATGGCAATTTGTGACTTAAGAGCAGTCTCACATCACATGTGTGGGCTTGATTTTTCTTTGAAGAACAGAACTGACAAACAGGAGTAGGGGCCGTGTCCTTGGTATGTCTTTGCTTTAACCTTTTCCCCTGTGTTTGTTTTCCAGTCCTGGAGGATCTTGCTGTTTGGGCTTTTGAACATCATCTGCACCGGCTGCCTGCTGATGTGGTGCAGCTCCACCAATAGCATGGGTGAGTTTGTGACCCCGCCCCTAACCCCATACACAGCACTGATGAGTGATGATGACCCTGCCCATAACCACATCTAAATCCCATCCCTGTACACCCAACGGTGACTGTCCCTGCCCCCAAACCCATCCCCATACATTCACTGGCACTTGTGAGTATGTGGTTCCATAACCCCACCCTGATGCACCAAACAGCTTGAGCAAGTGACTTTATCTCCGCCTCTAACCCTGCTGCCATAGGTCCAACAGCATGGGTGACTTACTCTGACCCCAACCCCATACACCCAAAAGCATGGGTGAGTGACTGTAACATTTTCAAATTAAAAGACCATGGAAAGTTTACATAGATGCTTTTAACAGCTTCATAACTCACCTAACCACTAAATTCACATTTAATTATTAAGTAATATGAGCTTTAGTGGGTATACCATACATTAAATGGCTATCCTGTTCAAGGCAGATTCATAGACGGTTGGAATGGCCAGCCAAACTTATTCCTTGAATTTAGTGTGGTTTATTTGTCCTCTCATTGAACTGTCAGTCGTATACCTTTGAAGGTAGACACCGTTTATCTGAAGGTGGATGAAATTCAAAGCATCATAAGTACAAAGATAATAACAGCTTAGCAGAATTTGAAACTAAGCAACTCCACCCACCCCCCCAATCCCCTTCCACAAGCACAGAAAATATTACCATGGTTAAAGAGAAGGTAGATTGTTTTGAGTGATAAAAGCTAATGAATCGGAAAACAAGACTTGAATCCATTTATGAATGACCCTTGCGGAAAAGCCGATCGATGCGGGAGCGAAGCTTAATTCCTTGGAGTTCGTCTCCAGCCCGGAAAGAGGAGACATCTGAGTATGGAGCTGTAATGCTACCGCCAGAGGAGGACGCCCGAGTCGATATTCCTCCAAACAAACAGAGCCGCGCGCTCCGCGGGATGCCATCAATATACATGCCAGCTGCGGCAGGTCGGACAGACCCGTGCTCATTGTTTGACAACAGGAGAATTCCTGTTGTGCTGAGTTTATCCAGCATATTTAGAAATCACTTTATTTCTTTTTTATTAACAACTTTTTATTGATTTTTCATTAAACATGCACAAACACACACTTCTCAGCAGTACTTCTGATACAAAATAATGGGGGGGGGGGGGGGGGTGGTGGTTTAAAACAGAATCAGTTACAAATGCATACAGTTACATGTATAAATAACTCATAAGCATAATGTATAAAATAATATGCCTGGTACAGGATATCATATATTGACAATAAGATTGAGCGTGCAAACAATAAGTTATTATCCTTAATATGAACTAGAAAGTACCTTTATTATCCAATGAGGTCTTTGACTTAAGCTATTACTCATCCAGTTCCTACCTTTGCTTTATGAAGTCTGGCTGCGACATGCTCCAAAATAAAAAATATCATTTCATAAAAAAAAATGAAAAATAAAAATACCTTTTAAGGTAATGCTGACGTGATAGCTGAATATCTAACTCAAACAAATTTTTAAAAATGGACGTTCTGGTGGGAGACCATGTAGCTTAATCCGCTGAGTGGTCAATTCCTAGGAGACAGAGGTTCGAGTCCCAGCTCCGGCCCTTCTGTCGATGCCGCCTCCTCTCTGTAACCCTCTCAGCTTTCCTATTGTTGGAATAAAGAGAAAATACATAAGGAGGGTGGCTTGGCCGTTTTAGAGGCTGTCAAGGATGCTGTTGATACCGTTTTCTGCTGTAGGTTAGGGGTAATACTTGAGTCATCTTCTGTGTAAAGTAAACCTGGACATGAAGGGATATCGGTCAGTAAGAAATTGTGTGTTTCCACTACATGGTCTCAGAAAGCCAAGATGGATAGGCATCACATATGAACATAATGCCCAACCGAATGAATTACTTTGTTTTTGAATTGTGATGGTAGACTGACCTTGGGGGCCACTCAGCCCTCTTACGTAATGGCCTCTCCAGAACTGTGACTCACGATGGGGTATAGCTCACTCGGTTTGTTCAGCAACACTCGGCACCTCTTGTTCTGAAACGGGTGACGCTGTGAATGAAATCAGTGTGTTTTCCGGGAATTCCCAGAATGAAGTAAGCCAAAACACGCTGTTGTCTTTTTATGATTTTGAATAAAACCGTCATGTTTCCCAGATGTAAGTCTAATTGTTGCTGAACAGCGAGGGTAGGTGTTAGTTTTGCCTGTGCTTTATGCACCTGAAAGAGAATATTTACGTTTTTTTTTTAATCTCTGACGACTGAACATATGATATTGCAGATGTATAAGGAAAGTACGATTTTTAAAATTCAGGTTAAAGTGTAGCCTGGAATGTGTGAGGATTGAATGGCATCGCACCGTCCACAGTGAAATGAGGTTCCATTAGCGCTGTTGTGTGAAAAGAGCTAGATTGCTGAGATCACACTCTTCTCCATTTCAACCCTGCAGTACAGAGTGGAGAAAGGTTCCTGCATTGTGCTCCCACAAAAGCCCTTCATACCTGCCTCCGTAGAGACCGGTCTTTTCAGCGCACCTGGCTTTTAGCGCTGTATCAGTATCTGTGAGGTGGCAGGTACTCCTCCGCAGTTACACATCAGTCAGGGATACTTCCTCTATCCCACAATGCTGTCCTGCTCGCCTCTATCCCACAATGCCATTCAAGTTTCCTCTGTCCCACAATGCCGCTCTACCCTCCTGCTCTAGCATCCCACAGCGCTGTTCTGTGCCTGTGCTATCCCATAACGCCATTTGCCCTCTACTGTCCAACAATGACACCCTGCCATTCTCTATTCCACACTTTTAAATCTATACATTTTTCAACAATACATTTTTCAACGTTTTTGTTTTTCAGTAAGTGAACTGAAACTGAAAATATTTTTTTCTTTACTGAAAGTGTTTTTTTTTTCAGTAAGACCAAATCATTAAAATTATTTTGACAAAACTTTATAATTATTGTTTCTCATTAGCTGAGTCGTAACTTCAGAGTTTCTGGCCAGATGTATGTTAGCTGAGTTTTAGCTACCTTGTATAGTGATAACTGGCTAATTGGCTAGCTAGCTGGTAGAAAACTCAGCAAGTTGCATTTTATGTAATGCAGCTACCTTGCAAATCAGTCACAGCCAGTATTCCAGGAGCGAGTGTCAGTCAATAGGAAAAGCGTATGTCTGACTGACGATGGATGTTAGCCTGTGGGGACTGAACACATTGTTTGAGCTAATGGAGCCGTAACCTGAGGATCCCTGTCCAGCTGAGCCCTTCTTACCTGAGTGTTTGCTCCCATAGCAGTGATGTTTGTAGTTGGGTATCAAAGACATATCCTGACAACAGCAGCCATCCTGCCCAGCTAAGTTAGTCTTTTACGTAAAGTCTTAAGAGCACCTGGACTTGAAAACTCAGTTGAAGTTCTCAGCCGAAAGCTAAATGGCTGATACGAAAATCTGCCGTGTTTCGGTCATGGAGCCCAACAGCTGTGTAACCTTGTTAACTTACCTATGGCTAACTGCAACACATAGGATCAAGCAAACGTGCTGTGAACAGAGGACATGCGAATAGCTTAAAACTCTTAAGGAAGCATAATATTGTCATCAACAGCCTTTTTTTCTGCATGCTATTTTGGGCGTGTGCCCATCTTGCTGAAGGAAGTAACAACAGCTCAGTCTCAGGCCTGCGCGTGTCTGAAGGAACGCAGCGGTGTCAAGGCTTCGCGGAGCGCACCAGCCCGACAGAGCTCGATCGGAGAAACCGATCCCGCCAGCCTCGGGTGCCCGCGCCGCCTGTAAAATCAAAGATGGATGAGGCCTACAGGACCTTGTTTGTTACCGCCAGCGCCGCCAGATCAAATTGTGCATCCGCAGATTATATCACGTTACGAGCCGTTGGAAATGTACACACTTTTAACCTGATACCGTCATTCTTCTTCGGTCGACCTCGGGTGCAGAGGATATGTACCGTGTATAACACCTCCTCTGCCATAGATCTTTCCATTTGGCCAAACGCGCACCAGCTATCCGTCTGAAAAACTCCAGCTCTTATGCACATTTTTTCCCCTCTGCGGTTTCTTTGTGTCCTCAGGCTCCTGGGGCACTTACACTGTTTATTAACTTTGAGTGACGAGCAGTCAGGCCCTACGGGCGGCCTATCGTACCAAAGATATGACAGATGTATTCAAGTCCAGATGATAAACGATCAGCGGTTTGCCTTGTGTAAGCCATGCAATAGAATATCAAGATATTCTGCATATATTTCTCAATGTTTTATTTTGATTTAATTTTTTGACAGCAATGATAAAGCATTTTAAAGCCATATTGCCCGGCCCCACCATGTGCCTGCTTTTGTTTGGGTGCTTTATAGGCCATCCATCAATAGTTAATTGGTCCAGGGTTGGTACTAGTTTACTGTACAGCTGTACAGTCATTACACATCAGTTAAAAATACTGGATGGAGTAGAAATACTCTCTGATGGTGACCTTTATACTGATATAGCTGGACCTGGTGTTTGTGACAGGGGAAAGTTTCAGTACAAAATTGGCCATGGAAGCACAAGAATGTTGCAAGATGTGCAACAGACACAAGGTGGCACATTCAACAGACAGAGAGGTACATTCATATTATTGGCTGTCAGATTCTGGACCCTGCCTGCACAAGCCAGAGAGTTTGTTGTTTCCCATAAAAATATTGAAGCATCTTCCCTGCAGTCTCTAACATACAAAGTCAAACATAATCTGTGTTTTCAGATATACAATTTTTCGTGCATATCGTAGAAATGAAAATTTTCACAAAATGTCAAATTTTGAAAATGTTGAGTGAAATGTCAGTGACTTCCATGGAAAGCACCAGTGTTTTGCAATTTGAGACAGTTTCTAGCTGTGTTTATATGAAAAAATTACATTTCTTTCACAAAAGTATAACTTCAATGAAAAAGCATTCTCGGTGAAAAATGTCAGTCACAAAAAAAAAATATCAGCCAGTGTGGTCATTCACACAAGAAGGCGTTTTAGCCGTATGCACCAAACATGCACTAAAACATGGCAACCCCCGCTGTGAAAATTAATTATTGTAAGATATGTCTGTCTGCGTCTGGCCCAACACCCTGCTTGGATTTTATTTCCCACTCAGGGCAGTGCCCGCTAACCTTTAAATGCCCCACCCCCCCACCCCTGCTAATATCATTTGAGAGGTTCTGATCTGGAATTGAGTGACGCGCTGACTGAGATTGGGTTGGGGGGGTGGGGGAGAGTGTGCCCCATGACCTGCGCCGTGACAATGTTGACCAACATAGCAGCTCCAAACACATGCTTTGGTGATTGCGCTCTGACTCGCAGCGCCATTGGATGCCCAGGGGGCGCACGCTCGCGTGTTCCTGCTCGCCGTCGTCACCGCTAGTGAAGTGCCGCTGCTTTGGTCTTTACGAAGGGAAAACCCCGCATGTGGGGTGGCCTCGTGCCCCGGGCCCCCAAGGCCCAGGAAAATAATCCGCAGCTGATACTGAAGCTTCCAATCGTACGGGGACCGTGCCGCTCGACAAAACGACAGAAACGCAGGCCATGATTACCTGGGCTTTTGTCAATACTGTAAATATCACAGTATATGTGTCTGTATCCAAAAATGTTTAAGGGAAAAGTAAATGTACTCCACAGTGTTGGGGAAAAATGGAGCTTCGCTTTGTATTTACACAGTAATTTTGTAGCTGTTCTGAATTTAATTGCAGACCATGTTGCACAATGACGCAACTGTTGCAAAATGCTGACCAGTTGGTCCAATAAAGCTCTTGTATGGGTTTCAGAACTTGTTTGGAGAAGCTGATGTGACACATTTTGCTTGCATAACTTGACTTTAGGCAGGTAACTGGATATTGTGGTATCAAAATATAAAAATATCATCACAATGAAATGAAATATGATAAAACATTAACATGTTTATCACCTACTTCTAAGGTATTGGTGTTCAGAGGGTTCAAATTGTGGATTTTAGATGGCTGATTTTACCATTGAGCATCCAGTTGACTTCACATCTTATACACCCTTTTTTAATCAAATACCAAATAACTATTATATGGTTTACAATATACAGCTGATGTATACTGAAGTTTTTTTATGTAAGGGCAAAGCGAAACACAGCAAGGACATATGGATCATGTAAGATATTAACCAGCATAATATTCTCACCAGGAGTCAAATGACTTCATATCTCAGATGTGTAAAATAATACAGAAATTCTGTCAGCTGAATAGATGTGACAGATAAGATTTATTGGAGCCGTTTGGTGTGTATTTGTTACCGTTATTCATTTCAGATATGCTACTAGTTTACATTTTACAAAGGGTAAAAGGAGAATGATATGAAATTGCTTTAGCATGCAAAATGTTTTAAAGGGAAAGCCATAAAAAACACACCCCAAACCCAAGATGTAAAATGGAGAAATCTGAAAAGGAATTTGGCACTGCTTTAAACTCTCTTCACAAGCAGCACTGAAATCTTACACAGGTTACCAGGCCATCCACATATCTTGTGTCCATTTGTCCTAAAAATATAACCCCTGGTATTGTATAGAGAGCCTACTTACCTACCACATGTTAGAATTCTACAAAACACCACATTATTTAGATTTTCGCCCTCTGCTGAGCTAACCTTTAATGTCATCAATCACATGTCACTCTCGTCAGTCACACGTCCACCTTCTTCCTGTCTCCTGTCACATGGTGTCCCGGTGCAGGGGTGAAGACGTCGACCCGCCCCCGCACCTACATTGATGAATTGTGAAAGCGCCGTGGCGTCCATTTTAGGAGAGCAAACGCACTGACCGGAGGTTGCATCGTAACAGATGGTGCCAATTCATAAGGAATTACGGGAGTGGCGATTTTGATTCCCACGGCATGTTTCCTGAGCGACGGCCTAACCCCCCCCTCCCCATCCTCTCAGCATCCATTCCCTGGTGTCCGAGCAAATACGAAAAATGGCCCGGCTACTGTTCACGTTAGGCCTTACCTCGCGGTGTTACGTTTTTTGTTCTGTTAACAAACAAAAAAGATGAAGTAGTGTTGCATTGAACCTCTCCAGACCAAACTAGGGTCTTAAAATTTAAAGGCGGATCATGTAATTTTGATAGAGTATTCCAGGACAGTGGGTTGACAAATATCTGGCAATTGGCATGTTGTCATCTGCACCTTTACTATTGTGTGAATTTGAGTTTATACATAAACTGAATTCCCTGGGTGATTTCCCCTTTAGGACAGGCTTTGTAAGCCGTTCTGGATGATAACCTTTGCATGCAAACGCCACATTCCCTTTATTGTGCACTCTGCAGGTATGTGTGTCCCCCCCAACCCCTGCCCTGGCCCTCCAGTTAAATATATGGCCTTGCTGGTGGAGGACGGAGGGCGATGAAACGAGACTTGATCTAGATGCTTGTGACTGATGCAGGGCCTTGTTTAAGGACCCTTAGCGGACAACATAACGCGAAGTAGCAGGACGAGCTCAAGAAAAGCCAACATGACAGCGGTCTACGTATTGGGGATGACAGTATATTCCCTAGCGTTCGGTAAAAAGTTAATCGGCAGAGAAGAACGGGGGGCAAGAAAGAGAAGGCAACCGTAAATTTTGAAATAAGGGGGTTTTAACAGATTATATATGGCACTGACCTTTTAATAGGTCCGTATGATCTGCTGGCATGGAGCTCGAAATGAGGAGGAGAGGGAGAGGCAGTGTGCAGCAGCCCTGAGGCCTAGAGAGAGAGAGAGAGAGAGCGCAGGCAGTGTGCGCGGTGCTCGAACGCCCAGACTACCCAGATGCGGCAATGGCCCGGCGTTACATCAGAATGTTCAGTCAGACTCCGGCACGCGGGGGCGGGGGGGGCGGACTCGGAGCGGCGGGGCGTGATGTCACCGGCGAGCAGTACACAGTGTTCCGCGAGTGCCCTACATTCGCCGGTCCAGTACATCACGTCTGCCGCCTCGAGACAGCCCCTGACGCTTCCAGCCCCGCCCCCGTCCCTGTTTCCGCGCTCGCCGAAGATTACGAAACCCGGCTGCCAAAGCCGTCTCGTCTCCCCTCCTCGCCGCCGTGGCGACGATTGGCGGTGCCGCGTTCCCCCGGCTAACGCACCGGTGAAGGCCCTGGTGCACGGATGCGCTGAGCTTCTTCTGGCTGAGCGAGTGCATCGACCAGGGAGAGGCTTAACAAGGCCCACTGTCCTCCCGTTACCTTCTATGGTGTTTTTCCCCTGAGCTTATTTGTTTGTTTTTTGAGGGTGGTATTTTTAAAGTGTGATGTTGTACGACATTTGCAGTATCTGTATCAGTATATCTCCCTCACTGCTTCCGGTCACCGAGCCAGCAGGCTCTGGGCAGCGAGGACAGAACAGCACAGCAGAGCGGATGGCTTTAGTGGTTTAGAAAGCTTTGGGAAAAAAAGGGGGAAGGATCAGACTTGTCCCTGTACCCCCCCCTTGTCCCCCCACACTGAACCGCCCCCCTGCTGCCTGGCCCGCCGCTTTAGCTGGCTGTGTTTGCACAGATCCTCCTTCAATAAACACGCTCTATTTAGAAACAAACACAAGCTGCGCTAGGCTAGGCTTGGAGAAGCGAGGCGAGGCGCTCCTCCAGACCGTCCGCTCCGTTTCACGCGCCGCCGTGCGCGGCCGAGCGGTGGCTGAGAGGCGGTGGGCATCAGACGGAGGGACGGACAGACGGACGTGCGGCATGGCGGCGGTCGCAACGCTGGGAGCCGCTCTGCTCTCCGTTCCAGCATGTCCCGCCGTCTGCTGTGTTTGTACAGCTGGGAGAAGCGGAGCGAAAGGAGGTCAAGTGCCTCTCGCCTTGGGGCCCCTGCAACCGGCCCTGCAGACGCCCATGTGACCAGCTGGGGGGGGCAGGGGAGCGGGGGTGAGGCAGTACCCCCCACCCTCCCCTTTTCTCTAAAACCATCCACGCGCACGACACCTCAGTGACAACAATTTCCTCTTGCACTAATTGCAGGATTTTAAATTCCTGCTCTATACACTTCTTGGAATTTAAATGCCTTGCTCTATACACATATGCTCTTCTAACACACTAGCCATTTTCTTTTCTTTGAGGTTTCTTTATGTTGTTCTGCAGATTTATAAATAGCCCCCATTTTAGTGACAGGGGGTAAGAATTTTTTTTTTACATGAACTCAGGTGTAGAGGCTGAAATGACAGGAGATATTAATATGTAATATGTTTGATAGCTTTTAATATCAGGGTGGAGTCTGTTTGAAAAGAGCACACGTTCTTTATCCCTTCCTGGTTAAATCTTACTGTGGATTCCTTTAGTAAGACTGTTGTCCTGTTATTTTGCATTCAGAGCACAGATTGAAAGTGACTGACCTCAGCTGTGTGTGTCCGTCTGTGTCTGTCTGTGTGTGCCTGCCTGTCTGTCTTTCTGTACATACTGTATTGTGGTCAGCACACACCTAACCTCACTTAGCTCAGCCGTGTGTGTGTGTGTATGTGTGTGTGTATGTGTGTGTGTGTGTATTGGTACTGTACTGGAGGCACCACACAGCCAAACTGACTTAACCTCAGCTGTGTGTGTGTGCTTCTTTGTCAGCTGTGTGTATGTGTTGTGGTTGCCTTAGTGTTTTTGTGTGTTCACTACTTGAGGCATCGCATTTAAAAATACGTAAGGTCAGTTGTGTGTGTGTGTGTGCACGGGTGTGTGTGTGCATGTGTGATAAAGTGTATTTGTGTGTTTGTTGTGTTTGTCTGAGTGCTTTTGTGTGCACACTTCACTTCAGGCACCACACAGTTAAACTGACTAAGCTTGTCACCGAGTCCCTGGGGCACCAACTGTTCCTATTCATGAAAACACAGCCACGAAATGCCATACGGCTGTTAGAGGAATTTGGCCCGCGGAACCAGAGATGTGTGGTCTGGTTAGCATGAGCTGTAGTAAACAGTGACAAACACTGAGTCGCAAACAAAGCAAAAGATAGCTCTGTTTACCCCCCGCGCTGCGGAATACGTTTTCTTTTCCAACAACAAACCCACGTTTTTTAAATTTTTTTTTTTGTAAAATAAAAACAGTTTGACTGTTGCGTCACATCAGTAAGCTGAGAGTACATTTTCCTGGCATTGCAAAAGTCAATTTTTCCCCTTTTCTTACAGTTACAGACAACAACATCCTGCCATTTTTAATGGCCGATGTGCGTGAAGTGATTGGCCAACTTTGTGATTTACCTTACGTAGCGGTTATTTTAATGAAGTGTTTTGATGCAGATTTGTAATGCTGAGGCTGCGATCCAGGGGAAAGAGTCCTGTGCATGACTGTTTGCCTGACATTCGCGCATGGATCAGAGTGCGCATATCCCCAGGAGGCGGCATGGTGGTGTATCATATTTATTGTGACTGGAGAGAGTGGTGCATGCTGCTCGCTAATCAGCGTTAGCGCGTATGGAAAACAACACTGACATGTCTTGGCTTTCGCCTGGTCTGGGAGAGTGACATCATCGTGGCCTGAAACATTAATACGTGTCTGGTTCTGGGTGTCCTTGGGGATGCGGTACGGTGGAGTGTGAGTGTGTGTGTGTGTGTGTGGGGGGGGGGGTCCGACTCGGCTCGCCCTGTCTCCTCGTTACCGCTGCGGAAGTCAAAACTGCAACGTTTCTTTCTGCCATCTGCAGCTTTGCGGTATGCAAAAGTGTAGATCAATCACTGTGCTGGTTTCGTAGATACGCTTCATGACAGTGCAGTGTAATGGTAAGAGAGCTGGGCTTGTAGCTCAGAGGTTACAGTGTAGTATAATGGTTAGGGAGCTGGGCTTGTAGCTCAGAGGTTACAGTGTAGTGTAATGGTTAGGGAGCTGGGCTTGTAGCTCAGAGGTTACAGTGTAGTATAATGGTTAGGGAGCTGGGCTTGTAGCTCAGAGGTTATAGTGTAGTGTAATGGTTAGGGAGCTGGGCTTGTAGCTCAGAGGCTATGGTGTAGTATAATGGTTAGAGAGCTGGGCTTGTAGCTCAGAGGTTACAGTGTAGTATAATGGTTAGGGAGCTGGGCTTGTAGCTCAGAGGTTACAGTGTAGTATAATGGTTAGGGAGCTGGGCTTGTAGCTCAGAGGTTACAGTGTAGTATAATGGTTAGGGAGCTGGGCTTGTAGCAAAGAGATTAAAGGTTAGTATAATGGTTAGGGAGTTGGGCTTGTAGCTCAGAGGTTACAGTGTACTGTAATGGTTAGGAAGCTGGGCTTGTAGCTCAGAAGTTACAGTGTAGTATAATGGTTAGGGAGCTGGGCTTGTAGCTCAGAGGTTACAGTATAGTGTAATGGTTAGGGAGCTGGGCTTGTAGCTCAGAGGTTACAGTGTAGTATAATGGTTAGGGAGCTGGGTTTGTAGCTCAGAGGTTACAGTGTAGTATAATGGTTAGGGAGCTGGGCTTGTAGCTCAGAGGTTACAGTGTAGTATAATGGTTAGGGAGCTTGGCTTGTAGCTCAGAGGTTACAGTGTAGTATAATGGTTAGGGAGCTGGGCTTGTAGCTCAGAGGTTACAGTGTAGTATAATGGTTAGGGAGCTGGGCTTGTAGCTCAGAGGTTACAGTGTAGTATAATGTTTAGAGAGCTGGGTTTGTAGCTCAGAGGTTACAGTGTAGTATAATGTTTAGGTAGCAGGGCTTGTAACTGAGGCTACGTACTATGCAAATAGCCATCGTAGTGGACTTGTTCCTTGTACGTTTCTTTTATAGATTCCGACCTTTTAAATTATATTTTTGTTAAGTCTTTACATATCCTACCCGGGGAAGTCGGCGAGATTACAAGAGCGCATGCACAAGCTTCCTTTTTAAATGTGTTTATCTTTAATGTACTATTTTGTGGTGATTGTATAAATGGGAATACACATTTCTCAGCAGTCTCTTGCCAAATTTAATTAAATCCAGCATATCTGATGTAAACTATTTCATGTTGCATAAGACCTTAATGGGAGACCGTATGAATTTTTAAAATTCATAACACCCTTTTAGTGAATTGGGCATAAATTGTACATTTGCCATGGCCATGAGCTTGCTGATGCGAAATGTGGCTGGAGAGCTCTGCGAAATGTAATTTAAGTTATCTGTGAGCCGTCTCCACTCTCTGCCAGCGAGACGCCAGCTGTTGAAGATGAGCTTGATTGACAGCTTAGTGGCAGAGCACTCAGTCGTCTGTTTGTCCGTGGTTGGAAACCCCCCAACCCCCAACCCCACCCCACACTCACTCACAGTCTGTCCAAAACACAGACCTTTAATGTATGAATATGCATGCATGCCTTTTGGGTTTCTGAACGCGACACATGAAAGTAACGCCATTTGCAGGGTGACTTGTGGCAGATTCAGCGAGACTGTGTCGTATTTATCTTTATGACTAGAAAGGGTGATGTGGGCTGCTCGATAACCAGTGTGGCACGGCCATGTTGTAGGGTTATCCGGTTTGGGGAAGTGGCATCACCAGGGCTGGATTTGTGGGTGTGCATGTGTGCCCTGTTAGCGTGACCCATTAAAGTAAAACATTTTGCACAGTGATTTCTGACTTTCGCAGACTTGGGTATTTAGTCCAGATAAAAAGGTTTTAGTTTGTTTGTGTATGTTTTCCGCAGACCCCGGCATGCTTAGCAGGGCTGAGCCTGATTAAAACTGCAATCCACCTCGACCGCAATAACCGAATGGAAAAAAACTCACATCGCGCTAATTTATGTTACGAAAATATTCACGGAAATCCCACTCATTCAAATGATAATTTAACAAAAAAAAAATCAAAGGTACCAAGGTACATCACATGCTGTTACATTGGAAAATATATATGGTATATATGGTTTTTTTCAGTGGCACATGCTTGCTCATGTCATAGTTAAATTGATTTTGGAGGTCTTAATTGTGGACTGGGTGCCTTGTAATTGTATGGCTTGTAATGATTACAAAGATCATCAGATAGCTTGGAACTCAAGGGATGCCAGTTCAGATCTCTGGTAGGGCACTGCAGATGTACCTTTGAGCAAGGAACTTACCCTGCACTGTTTTCAGTGAACATTCAGCCGTGCTATTTTATATTAGAGTCAGTGTAATGAACGAATATCAATGAGTTACCCAACAGAATTCCAGACACAACTGTCAACACATCTGGAACATTCAAGCAAAAAAAAAACGTTGACGGTGTGTGCTGTGATTCAGAACAAAGAGATTAGAATTGCGTAAACCGACCTGAATAATTGACATGTTCAAAAGTAGCAGCTCTTTTGGTCTTCTTGCTAAATTATTTCTAATGCCTTCTCCCCTTCTATATGAGCTGACCTATTTTATAACCTTGCTCGAAAAGAACATCGGTTGGGTTATGTCGGAAAGCGAGCTGTCGGATTTCTTACAGGAAATTCCTTTTAATTCCCCTGTTAAGAATGCAGACACTGTTGCGTTTAAATTCAGTAAACTAAACTTTTGTGGCTTTTCATTGCTTTTAATTTTTCATTGGTACTTGACATTTTTGGGTTTTAAAGACACTGTATGGACCAAACAGGTTTTGTGTTGATAGGTGTCATGTGGAAAAAACTATTTTGCCATTTATTCGGGAAGGCGTGACCATAAACACATTCCTTTGAACTCAACACCCTTTGTTACCCTGATCCAGTATTACAGATTCCATTCAGCCAGTTATGAGTTTCTGAAGAGGGGTGCACCCATTCATAAAAACATAACTATAGAATAACTACACTTTTATGTCCCATGGGGGGGGGGGCATTTTAATTGTATGGTAAATATTTTGCATGAGCCAGTGGTCAGGATTTAGTCTCTCAGAAAGTACCCATCTCATTGCTCAGCAGCGACCCCTGTTGGTCAGCCAGGCGCCCACAGTCTGCCTGCACAAAGCCGCAAACAAAGTGTCTTCTGACTCGTCCTTGTTTGAGTTTCCCTGGGGCACTGCGGTACGGAAAGAAGTGGTAGCAGGTTTCGGAGGAGAGTCTGCTCATCCGCTCTCTTATTGGTTGATGGTGGAAGTTGTATTGAAGAGCTCATGAATGATATTTTCTGTCACAAATTTATGATGTGTAAAACATGGAATAAATGTAGATGTCCAGACATCGCTGATACACCAAACAGGAAAATTACTTGCCGTGAATCTTTCAGTTGCTAGCAGTTAACCAATTGGTTGGTTTTGAGTATCAGAATCCTGAGCTCTGTTTCCTTTTATCCATCGGTTTCAGATGCATTGTGGGAAGAAACAGTAAGCCACATTATTCCCGTACAACTCGTGACCCCAGTCAGTTGTGACACCAACAGTTTAAAAACCGCTTTGACTGAGGTTAATCTGCATAAGTTAATTTTCAAATGCCCGACACATAATTTTCTATATGTGACAGTTTTTTTTTTTTTTTTCCAATCAGCTGTTTGCTTGGCTATTATTAGATCCCCGAGTTGTAGCTGCTGGTTTTACGGATACATGCGAATTGCGTATTTGCAATTTGAGATTAAGGTTTAGGCCTGTAGTATAGATTAATATGGAATGCAGGGGTAACGTGATTGAAAAGGACTATACATCGTCCTAATGTGAATATGCATTCATGTGACTGAAACCCAATATATTTATTGCAGAGACGTGTGGAAAAGCTGTCTTAATCCCACCCCGGTAGCCTGACCTTTGACCGTGGAGTCATTAATGAAGAAACATATTCATCCGATTCCTGCCAACATGTTGTGTTTCTGGAGCATCATCGGCATTCAAAATTCAATTTTCCATTGTATTCAGAAGTGCAGGAAGCCTGTGGATGGATTGTGATCTTCAGCTCCGTGCAGCCACAAATAAGACCAACTCAAGACTGACCTTAAAATCGGACTTAAGCGTTCTGCCCGCAAACACATATGGAAAGGTTATATTGGCAGAAAATTGCACCCTAGATATCCGTTTTAAGGTACATCGGGATATCACTTGGCGTCTGTGGTTTGTGCAACAGCGAAAGGTTGTTCGGTAATAAACGATCGGATTGCAACTAAGTTATCGAGCGGACGATTTAATAATTTAATAAACGATATGGCTGTACACGATGTTCAAGTAATAGCATCTGAGCAGAAATAAACACCAAACAGTGCGAAGCAGTATTGATACTCTTCAGCGCGGAGCGCAGGCCTGACAGTGAAATGCTGTGGAACAATGGCGGCCTCGTCTGTCTGTAACCCCTCAGCTTTTTGCAAGCATTGCACAGTTGGCCTCGGTTGGAAAGGCTTGACGCAGCTCTTCAAGTGTGCTCACGCTCCAGTCTGCAGCGGCTTGTGTCTGATACATCCACTCTGGTATCAGACCTGGGTTAAAAAAACACTGTAACTCCGTATAGCAGCGATAGGCAACTCTGGTCCTGGAATGCCGGACGCATTTCTGGTTTTTGGTCCATATGAACAATTTATGAGTATGAGGGGTGAAACTTTTCTTCCAACTCCAGCACATTAAGGCCAATGTTTGATGAGATTATGCAGTTAGGAGCAAAATGTGCAGTCGCATTGTTCTATTGATGAAAATATTGACGTTTCTTGTAAAATTGTCAGCAATACACAGAAATTATGCTGGTGCCCACAGTATCCCCTGCAACTTCAACTGGCATTGACCCGTCTGCTTTCAACAGCAGCAGTTACTGTAACGCCACGTGGCGCATGTCCGTCATCTCACCCCAGCGAAACGCGCCGGGTGAAGAGGGAAGCGGCGTGGGCGTCGGAGGTGACAGGCTCCAGAGGCGTGTTGTGACAGGGCCCGTGCGTCTGTAACGTCTATGTCGCCTTGGGAACGCGGGTGGGGGTGGCGGTCGGGGTTTGGCGGCGGCACTGTCTCACTTTACCGAACCCGAGCCCCCGAGCCACTAATGTCAGCATGGGCCCGCCGCCCAAGTTGAGCCACGCGTCGCGAGACGCCGCTTCCTCTCTGAGGCTCTGGTTTCCCCCAGACACGCCCCACGCCCCTCACCCCCAATGCCCGCTCTGCAGTCTGCCTGTCCATCCATCCGTCTGTCAGTCAGTCAGGAAGGACTTTTGTTTACGTAACTGAAGATTTATTTATTTATTTTAATATGCCATGTCGGCAGACACCTGAACCAGCCCCCTCCCTCTTTGTGATCGATCTGTCCAGAAGAGAGGGCATCAGCGCTGGAAGGCCGCAGTCCATGGATCTCTTCCCCGAAACGAGTAAACCCATCCCTGGCCCCTCGACGGCCAGAATCGAGCGTGGAAACCAGCACCAGGCCGTCCCAGGCCAGAAAGGGGTGGGGCCGAGACTCCAGAGGGACATAGCCAGTGTTTCCTCCCTCTTTGTTAAAAACCGGGGCGTTGAATGCCAAAGCCGCTGTAAGTTCAGGCTCATCCTCCCCTAAAGGGGCCGGCGGTTTTTAATGCCGAAGTAACAGATATTCTCCCCCGGGCCTGCAGCGAACGGAGCAGACCTGCCCTGAGCCTGCAGACGACATTAAAAATTCAGTCCCAGAGCTGGTTTCGTTTACCTTGATTGCGCTTGTTTCTCTCATCTGGATTGATCTGTTCTGTAAACATACACAATTGACCTTTATCTTCTCGCTGCATCTTACAAGGGTTTTCATTTTTCTGCACCTCCCCCAACCCTCCCTTGTGTTAGGGGGTGGATCTCTCAACAGCCTGTGAGCGGCCATGTTTTTCTTCTCTTTCTCTCCTCGTATATGGCCACTGTAGGTCAAATACAGCAGTGTTCTGTGTAGGACCATCAAACATAAGATAATGATGTGAACCGGCCAGTTGGCTCTTCTGGGTTCCGTTAATGTAGTCTAGAGAGTATCTAGCACTGCGGCAAGCCTGGACTCATACACTGCAAGGTTCTCTGCAGTATCACCCCACAAGCTGTTCCATTCATTTACAACTCCATGAGAAATACTTCCTGGTATGCATTTACATAAATTATTGGGGTAAAATACAGTAATGATGCTTGTTACTAGGGACCTTATACATAGGGAAAACAAATGAGTGGAAAAAGTAAAAGAAAAAAACAACAAAAAAAGTTTGTGTGCCACACATGGGGCACAGTTTGGCAGGAAATGTGTTTGATTGTTTTTTCTCAGGCTGTCCAGAACTCTGTAGTGGATTGTTTGGAAATGTAACTTCAATTCCATTCTCAAACTTCTGCACAGGTGATTGGACTCAAACAGAAAGAAAGTATTGGTCAGGTTGTAGTTTGTTATTATATTTATATACCACTTAGGGCCAGCAGTAACAAGAAGTTTAAAATGACACCTTTGTTTAATAACAGTGGTGTATCTTTTTAGACCCGAGGTGATGATATTCAAAGAAAAAAACTTCATGGCAATCTCATTATTTTTACCTCACCACTCAAAATGCTTATGGCATGTGAAGTTTACACGAGTACTGTGTCATTGGCTGATTTGTATGGTATGTAGCCCATATGGTCAGGGTTCAAAACAAATTTCAAAACAAATCAGTCAGCCAGAATGACAAGCAATGGGAAATAAAACCAGCCGGTCAATGTATTCAACTGCCAAAAGGAAAATGTAGCTTTCAGCCTTACCTGCTGTTAATTTTACTCCTTCATATGGCTTGTTCTCATTTGGGCCGAACCTGCCTGGCCAGGGAATTAATTTGAATAACTATGGGAACTCAGGAGGTAGTCATCGCATCATCATCATGTGGCGAAAGCAGTTTCTGATTGGCCGAATGACACAGCAGTCATATTTTATGTGTTTTGATTGGGTGAATGAAACAGCCAGGGTTTAGCAGCAGTTTTGGAGCTCGGTTTCACTGCTCATTCCAGAAGTTAGATAATTGCGACACAGGCCTACCAATGTGCTGGCTGAAAGTAGGTCAGCACCCTTTGCCACTTTGACTCAGTCTGGCAGTAGTAGTCTACTATCCTGTACCCTGCTCCTGTCAAACTACTGCAGCTAAGCAGCCATACTACCCTCTACCCTGCTAATGTCAAACTACTGCAGCTAAGCAGCCATACTACCCTCTACCCTGCTAATGTCAAACTACTGCAGCTAAGCAGCCATACCATCTTGTATCCTTCTCATGTCACACTGCTGAAGCTAAGCAGCTACACTACCCTGTACCCTTCAAATGCCAAACTGCCGATGTTAAGCAGCTATACTACCCTGTACCCTTATGTCAAACTGCTGAAGTCAAGCTGCCATACTGCCCTGTACCCTTCACTTTTCAAACTGCTGAAGCTAAGGAAGGCTGGGTTTGGTTAGTACTTGAATGGGAGACCTCCTGGGTTGCTTCTGGAAGACTTTTTAATTTGACCCTTTGCATGTCAAAGTGCTGAAGCTAAGCAGCCATACTACCCTGTACCATTCTAATGTCACACTGCTGAAGCTAAACAGCCATATCACCCTGCCCTTTCTAATGTCACACTGCTGAAGCTAAGCAGCCATACTACCCTGCACCTTTCTAATGTCACACTGCTGAAGCTAAGCAGCCATAGTACCCTGTACCCTGCTAATGTCAAACTACTGCAGCTAAGCAGCCATACCATCTTGTATTCTTCTCATGTCACACTGCTGAAGTTAAGCAGCTATACTACCCTGTACCCTTATGTCAAACTGCTGAAGTCAAGCAGCCATACTGCCCTGTACCCTTCTCTTTTCAAACTGCTGAAGCTAAGGAAGGCTGGGTTTGGTTAGTACTTGAATGGGAGACCTCCTGGGTTGCTTCTGGAAGACTTTTTAATTTGACCCTTTGCATGTCAAAGTGCTGAAGCTAAGCAGCCATACTACCCTGTACCATTCTAATGTCACACTGCTGAAGCTAAACAGCCATACCACCCTGCGCCTTTCTAATGTCACACTGCTGAAGCTAAACAGCCATACCACCCTGCGCCTTTCTAATGTCACACTGCTGAAGCTAAGCAGCCATACTACCCTGTACCCTGCTAATGTCAAACTACTGCAGCTAAGCAGCCATACCATCTTGTATCCTTCTCATGTCACACTGCTGAAGTTAAGCAGCTATACTACCCTGTACCCTTCACTTTTCAAACTGCTGAAGCTAAGGAAGGCTGGGCTTGGTTAGTACTTGAATGGGAGACCTCCTGGGTTGCTTCTGGAAGACTTTTTAATTTGACCCTTTGCATGTCAAAGTGCTGAAGCTAAGCAGCCATACTACCCTGTACCATTCTAATGTCACACTGCTGAAGCTAAACAGCCATACCACCCTGCGCCTTTCTAATGTCACACTGCTGAAGCTAAACAGCCATACCACCCTGCGCCTTTCTAATGTCACACTGCTGAAGCTAAGCAGCCATACTACCCTGTACCCTGCTAATGTCAAACTACTGCAGCTAAGCAGCCATACCATCTTGTATCCTTCTCATGTCACACTGCTGAAGTTAAGCAGCTATACTACCCTGTACCCTTCACTTTTCAAACTGCTGAAGCTAAGGAAGGCTGGGCTTGGTTAGTACTTGAATAGGAGACCTCCTGGGTTGCTTCTGGAAGACTTTTTAATTTGACCCTTTGCATGTCAAAGTGCTGAAGCTAAGCAGCCATACTACCCTGTACCATTCTAATGTCACACTGCTGAAGCTAAACAGCCATATCACCCTGCACCTTTCTAATGTCACACTGCTGAAGCTAAGCAGCCATACTACCCTGCACCTTTCTAATGTCACACTGCTGAAGCTAAGCAGCCATAGTACCCTGTACCCTGCTAATGTCAAACTACTGCAGCTAAGCAGCCATACCATCTTGTATCCTTCTCATGTCACACTGCTGAAGTTAAGCAGCTATACTACCCTGTACCCTTATGTCAAACTGCTGAAGTCAAGCAGCCATACTGCCCTGTACCCTTCTCTTTTCAAACTGCTGAAGCTAAGGAAGGCTGGGTTTGGTTAGTACTTGAATGGGAGACCTCCTGGGTTGCTTCTGGAAGACTTTTTAATTTGACCCTTTGCATGTCAAAGTGCTGAAGCTAAGCAGCCATACTACCCTGTACCATTCTAATGTCACACTGCTGAAGCTAAACAGCCATACCACCCTGCGCCTTTCTAATGTCACACTGCTGAAGCTAAGCAGCCATACTACCCTGTACCCTTCTCATGTCAAACTGGTGAAGCTAAGCAGCCATAGTACCCTGTACCCTGCTAATGTCAAACTACTGCAGCTAAGCAGCCATACCATCTTGTATCCTTCTCATGTCACACTGCTGAAGTTAAGCAGCTATACTACCCTGTACCCTTCACTTTTCAAACTGCTGAAGCTAAGGAAGGCTGGGCTTGGTTAGTACTTGAATAGGAGACCTCCTGGGTTGCTTCTGGAAGACTTTTTAATTTGACCCTTTGCATGTCAAAGTGCTGAAGCTAAGCAGCCATACTACCCTGTACCATTCTAATGTCACACTGCTGAAGCTAAACAGCCAATTACACCAGACATTTTACAAGAAAATATGCATCAGTGATGCTCAGACCGACTGACCGACCTACCAACCGACAGAGTGAGCTATGGAGCTGCTGGTTGCAGCCAATAAATGTTTAATAAATAAGCTGCAGCCATGCTATAGTGTACTACCTGGCGTTGGAGGGTTAAGGGTTTTGTTTAGGTCAGTCTGACCTGACCTGGCCCTGCAGTGTAGCTACAGTGCTGGCTGCACTGTTCCCCAGGCCCTAAACTGCAGTACCGGTTCCTCCCTTCTCCTCCTGCATGCGGATTGACTCAGCGAGTTGATTAAACTTGTCAAAGTGCCATGTGAAAACAAAGGTGTACCTCCATGCAAATCTTGGTTAATCTGTTTTAAATCGTATCCAGCTTACCTAAAGCGGGTTTGCGTCCAGACCGCAAACGGCCGCACCTCATAACGCCGAGGCCGAAGGGAAAACGTGTAAATCCCCCCCGGCACTATTATTTATTTATTTATTTATTTATTTATTTATTTATTACAGCTTTTTTTCATTAATACAGTGTAAGTCTTTGCTGTGGGGTGGGCGTTTCTCTCTGCTGCAGTCACGGCAGCCCTGGGACAGTTAATCTATTCCAGCCCATCGTGTCGTATGTACATGTACATGTAATTCACATGTGTCGCCGTGGTGTTGTGGTATGTCATGGATGTTGTGCTTATGGGATGCACTGATGTGTATCTGCGGTTTAAGATGAGGTTATTTGCCCACTGGTGTATTGAGCTTATTGGTATTAAAGCGGACTGTTCCACTGGTAGGTAACAGTGAAGAATAATGGTTAGGAAGCTGGGCTTTCAACTTGAGGTTGCAGGTTCGATTCCTAGGTAGGGCACTGTCCTTGTACCCTTGAGCATTGGTACTTCATCGGAGTAGGCTTCACCCAATCGCCAGCTGTCGGAGTGACAAGTATTTAAAAAATACTATAAATGGATGGAGCTCTTTCGTTTTAGACAGGACCATCATGAGAGCAGGGTGAGGTACTGGAGTGCAGCAGGAATTTCTGGTTTTTGGTCCATTTGAACCCCTAAGTATATAATCATATTAAATATCAGGCTTAATTAATGAAAGTGACCTTGTTCTGGAGATGGAGGCAGAGTTTCACCACTCAGAATTTGGATATTCCGGCTGAGGAACTGGATGATTGCTAAAATCGTAATCAAGAGCTTTCAGGGGACCAAAAACCTGAAACCTGCCCAGCACTTCAGGACCGGGGTTTGTTTTAGGGAGCGCTGACTCACCGATGAGCTGAACTGACCGGTTTTTGCAGAGCCCCTTTTCCAGTGTGTTAGCGGGAGTCAGATTTAGTCGTAGGGGTCATTTTTAATGTGGGTAATTTACGTTAGTCGGCTAACCTCCCGTCACATCACAGTTTTTGATCCCTCGCTAACAGTCGTAGCAGAAGCGCACATTAGCGGATATCCTATCTGAAACCTGTCTGCTGACTAGAGCGGAGAAGGGGTTTCCATTTTTAGAGCGATTTCGGGATTGAGCTATTGAATTTCTCTGAACATGAGATTGAGAAAATGCTGTTTAAGTGGTTAGAGAAGTGGATTTGGATGTTGGGATCTCCTCCCTTGTGTATCAGACTGACACAATTTTATTATTTGTATTTTCTAGGTATAAATAATACCTAGTTTGGCTTGCTTGATAATGTCTGTGGGTCTGTCTCCTTGCTGCTACTTGCTCTGGTGCACATGCTGTTGGCCAGCAGTTCCTTGAATATGCAGTCCCCCAGCTGAGCTGCGCAGTCTCTCTGCAGTATCCCATCTGAGCTGCACAGTCTCTCTGCAGTCTCCTAGCTGAGCTGCGCGGTCTCTCTGCAGTCCCCCAGATGAGCTGCGCAGTCTCTCAGCAGTCACCCAGCTGAGCTGCGCAGTCTCTCAGCAGTCGCCCAGCTGAGCTGCGCAGTCTCTCTGCAGTCTCCTAGCTGAGCTGCGTGGTCACTCTGCAGTCCCCCAGATGAGCTGCGCAGTCACTCAGCAGTCGCCCAGCTGAGCTGCGCAGTCACTCTGCAGTCCCCCAGCTAAGCTGTGCAGTCACTCTGCAGTCCCCCAGCTGAGCTGTGCAGACTGGGTAAGGCTTCTGGATAATTAAATCACTCTTGAGACTGGATTGTAGAGTTCTTTTATTGACTGACACAGGTGATGCACAACATCTGAATTTCACAATCTCTAGAGCTCATCAATTTTCCATGGAACTGTTCTCAAAATGGCCATACAAACCAGCCACCAATGAGTTTGGTAGCCTATATTATGTCAACCAGCTGAAAAATGTTGTAATGACAACAGTGCCGGCACCAACTATAGAGAGTGTGTGTGTTGTGTGTTGTGTGTTGTGTGTTGTGTGTGTGTGTGTGTGTGTGTGTGTTGTGTTCTTTCTATAATTCATAATCTGCCCAAATCCCTGTAAATCTTAATCAGGTTCCTTCCCAGCAGTGGATACTTTGTTTGGCCAGCTTTACATAGGGCAATGTTAAACACTGATTGCCTTGCAGTTGGGTTACAACTTGACAGCTGAGGTCAGATGTTAAATAATGGTGCCCAGTCCTCCCGATAGCAGCATTTTTTAACCGGCCCCGGAGTCCGGCATTTAGCCAACCCAGAGTCCAGTTTTGGGTCTATCCACAGTCCAGCTCAATATTATAGCCTTTAGCCATCACCCCTTTCCCCCAGAGTCTGGCCTACAGTCCAACATTCAGCCACCCCAGAGCCCAGCATTTAGCCATCTCAGAGTGCATAGTTCAGGTCGTCCCCCCACCCCCCCCAGCACACACACCCTTGGGGGTTCAACCTGCAGTCCAGTCTATACCCAACCCAGAGCCTGGCCAACCCTACCCCCGAGCAGTGGCTTCACAGCCCCTCGGCTGGTGCCGGACGCAGCAGCCGCGGCTGGGCCGACACTGTTGTGGATTAAGCCTTCCAGGGATCAGGCAGTCAGCAGGCTGATCGTGTGTCCCCAGCAATCCTCGCTTCTGCCAAAGCAGATCAAGACCTTCACGCACAGCAAATTGGTACGCGCTGTACTGTCCCAACCTGCCCCGCCCAGCCCAGCCCAGCCCAGCCCAGCCGTTTACGCATCCCAGACGCACAGCCCAATGGTTTACGTTTCGCCGATGCAGTTAAGGACGCAAGCTCCTTAACTCCCTTTTAAAACTCCACCGCCCAATTAATCGCCACGTTTAGTGTGTTGCTGCATCATGTGCAGAGTACGGAATACATAAAAACCCGGGCAGGGTGGGGCGAAGGGAAGTCCGGGAGATTTGAAGCATTAAAACGTTGGATGAGATTTCTGTAACGGATAAGAGTCTCTCATTCATTGGTGAATGCTGACAGCGCTCCAGCTTTGAAGTGATGTGTCAAAGAAGTATTTGTTGACAGTTTTATAATCTGGTGGCTTACTTTACTGTTTGTGAGTGGTGTGATGTGGTTGAGATTTGTCCCAGGTGGATACTGTCAGTAGGAGAACCATGTCCAGTGCTGAATTTCTTTTCATGAAACAAGCCATTGAGACCAGATTCTTTGAGATACTGATGGTTTTAATGGTATAAGCCATGCACACACACACACACACACACACACACACACACACACACCCACTCGTACACACACTTCGATTTCATGGTGTGCGTGTCCTTTGAGCTCCTATAAAAACAGAGGATGGACCCTGATGGGTGATATACAACTTCTGAAGCCCAGAGGGGTCTGCGCAGCTCAGAGCACAGAGGGGTCTGCGTAGCCCAGAGCACAGAGGGGTCTGTGTAGCCCAGAGCACAGAGGGGTCTGCGTAGCCCAGAGCACTGAGGGGTCTGCGTAGCCCAGAGCACAGAGGGGTCTGCGCAGCCCAGAGCACAGAGGGGTCTGGCCAGCCCAGAGCACTGAGGGGTCTGCGTAGCCCAGAGCACTGAGGGGTCTGCGCAGCCCAGAGCACAGAGGGGTCTGCCCAGACCAGAGCTTTTGCTTTTTATACATTGTGTTCTATGCATTTTACAAATAGAAGTATAAAGTAACTCAAGACAAAAGGTACATGTACAGTCTATAACAACCAGCAGCAACTAGAAATTGGCATCAAATTTATGAATAGGAATTAATATCAGCTGGTACAAATGTTTTCATGTATTGATTGGGTTGTTTTCTGCTCATTTCAGCATTGACAGCATACAGCTACCTCACCATCTTCGACTTGTTCAGGTAAGATGCTGCAACACACGGTGGCTGGTTTAGTGTGAATAGTGATACGTGCTTAGTGAAGTGTGCATTGGTGAAGCGTGTAGTGCATGTGGTAAAGTGTGCTTAGTGAAGGGTGCATGGAAGAGTGTGCTTAGTGAAGGGTGGATGGAAAAGTGTGCTCAGTACAGTAAGAGTGCATGGAAGATTGTGCTCAGTGAAGGGTGCATGGAAGAGTGTGCTTAGTGAAGGGTGCATGGAAGAGTGTGCTTAGTGAAGGGTGCATGGAAGAGTTTGCTTACTGAAGGGTGCATGATAGAGTGTGCTTAGTGAAGGGTGCATGGAAGAGTGTGCTTACTGAAGGGTGCATGGAAGAGTGTGCTTACTGAAGGGTGCATGGAAGAGTGTGCTTAGTGAAGGGTGCGTGGTAGAGTGTGCTTAGTGAAGGGTGCATGGAAAAGTGTGCTCAGTACATTAAGGGTGCATGGAAGAGTGTGCTTAGTGAAGGGTGCATGGAAGATTGTGCATTCTCTGATGGTGACCTTTTTTTTTCAGTTTGATCACGTGCCTGGTCAGCTCCTGGGTTAGCATGAAGAAACCAAGTCCGGTCTACTCCTTCGGGTGAGCTGGGAAATAATAATAATAATAATAATAATAATAATAATAATAATGATAATAATAATACAGTCCCATCAAGCTGTAAATAAGAATTAATTCAAACTGAAACATTCTTTACAGGGTACAATAAATAAGTTACAACAACAAGAAGTGGCTCTAATACATGTGAGGTCCGTTAAAAATATTCAAACGGGGAAACTGAGTAAAAGCCTTGTTAAAATTGTGGTTTAACAGAAACCCTAATGAGAGAGGTCCTATTCCTGGAGGCCTGGCCTAAATGCGGGTTATCTGTTGCCACCAATTACCCAGGCTCAATTACATAATTACGTGTTCACACCAACACCATTTCACTTATAGATTAGGCCACACTAAAACATTTCACCTCTTACGGTCATGCGAGGTGGGAGGTGACCACTTGTGTCCATCAGGCACTAATGCTAAGTAACGTGACTTGTTGGATCCCTCTACAGCTGACGCAGTCAGGGCAACGCGCTGTGCACCCCATATGCTAACACTCGTGGGGCGACTGCACTAATGCTAACAGGGTGATACGTTCTGTTCCCCCCAACGCTAACAGGGCAACTGTCTTTGCCCCTCCAGCGCTAACGCTAACATCGCCACCAGCAAGTAAGGCGATTCTCCAGCGCTAACACTGACAGCACCGCTCGCCACAGCTTGGCGCGTCCCCTCCGGTGCTGACGCTAAGCGGGGCGGCCCGCAGCGTGCTGACACGGCTAGCTCCGGCTCTCCTGTTCCCTATTGGCCCAGCCCGGGGTTCTTAGGGATAGAGTGTTTCTGTTTGCCTGGCACCTTTTGACCTAAAGGCGTTGAGGAGCGATGATGGCTTTCAAAGCTGCTTTTCTGCTGGGGGGTTTTGCTCTGATGTGCTCAATGGGCTGGTACAATGGGTCAGGCCTCGCGCTGCTCAGACGTATCTCCAATACCCGGGATTATCCCTGTATTGGACACCAAATAGACAATCATCCCCAGTCAAAAAAGGGCCTGCTTTCACCCCTATAATGGTGGTGGCTTCTGCTTTCGGGTAGGATTTTACGTTCCGCTTTACTATTTTGACAGATCATATCATGTGACATTGATCTGTAGATTAAGGGTTTGCTTCCTTTTTTCCCCCGAGGTAACAGATTTAACTGGGTTCACCTCCTGGACCTTTGGGTATTGAGATGGCTGTATTACATCAGGCCTTATGTGAAGGAACATCTTTAAGCCTTTGTGTTTTGTGTGTGTATCCTGGAGAGCTTTCATAGTATGAGCATGTGCGCACACACACACACACACACAGCGGGCTGCTGCTGATTGGTCGTTTGGCCGATAGGAGGTGTGGCACACTCTGCCGGAGTTTCCTCTTCAACAGACCTATTTATGGCCCTCGGTAATACCATGGATCTTGAACCCTGGACCAGAGGTGGTTTGGTTTGATAAAGCTTGATAACCACAATAACCAATGAAGTCATTGTAGGTTAGGCCTGAACAAATTCCACAGGCCTCAGCCCTTTATTAAGGGTTAATGGGCTAGTAACGAGTGGTTTAAGTGAGTATGCGTTTATCTGACGTATGTCCAACTCAAAAAAAAAAAAAATTTCATGTTTAATCAAGCATTTTACTGTAATAAATCTGCCCCCTGAGGAAGTCTTATGGAAACAGCATTTGATATTATTTAATTGCAAAAGTAAAATTTTATTTGTGCTCATATTGATATTTTCATGAAAATCGCCTATTTGAAATACTTGGTGACAAAAAATTAAGCAGTTTGACTATGCATATGAAATTATTTTGATAATATTTACATATATTGAGGCCCACAAAATATGCCAGTATCAAGTTATAATCTATAATGTGTAATATCCGCTATGTGTCTCAAATGTTTTTGTTTATTTATGTTAACAAAGGCCTCATTCGACCTACACATTTCAGAGAGTGCGTAACTTCTTTAGCCAATGAGGAAACAGTTAACTACAGTGTAATAGAGGCAGGCAGCCAATCCTCAGAAATATGGTAATTAGATGGCATTAGATGACCAATGAGGAGAGGCACTTGTAAACTGGGTGACAACGGAACAATTTTTTGTCAAAGCAAAAAAAAAAAAAAGTAGGTTTATGAAATGGCAACAACTTCTTAATTCAGCACTAATTCTTCTTCATATGGCTAGCTCCAGACAGCCCGTCAGCATTTTTCCAACACAAAAATGTACATCCCCTCTTGCAATATGCACTGCGTAAACAGTTTTAAAATAGTCTGTTGTACTATATATATCTACTGATTGCGATGGCTCACTGATAATGGCCAGACAGGGAGTTTAACCTTGCTGCTGCCGCCCTAGGCTTGCCCTCTGTGTAACGACCATACTTACCATACTTTATGACAATGCTGTCTTTTTAAAAAAAAAAAAAAAAGTGCAGTACAAATAAAGTTTATTTGAATTTATTTTGGAAGCCTGTTGAACAGATTGTCACACAGTGCTACTTATGTCCTCTGGTGAGGAAAAACACCCCAACAAAAATGGAGAAGAAATTAGAAATTAATGGTTCTGCAGTATGTAGTTCTCTTTAGCTCTAGTTTATGTGCAGTGTTTTGCTTTGCATTATGGGTTGCATGGACTGGTTTAGAGTCGTAACAAATAGAAGTTGGTATTTTTTATGGTGATGTGTGCTTCTATAGGTTTTGACATATGAGATGTAGGGAGTTTTTATGGTCCTGTATGCTTCTATAGGTTTGACATATGGGAAGTGGGGAGTTTTTATGGTGCTGTATGCTTCTATAGGTTTTGACATATAGGAAATGGGGAGTTTTTATGATACTGTATGCTTCTATAGGTTTTGACATATGGGAAGTGGGGAGTTTTTATGGTGCTGTATGCTTCTATAGGTTTTGACATATAGGAAATGGGGAGTTTTTATGATACTGTACGCTTCTATAGGTTTTGACATATGGGAAGTGGGGAGTTTTCATGGTACTGTATCCTTCTATAGGTTTTGACATATGGGAAGTGGGGAGTTTTTATGGTCATATATGCTTCTATAGGTTTTGACATATGGGAAGTGGGGAGTTTTCATGGTACTGTATGCTTCTATAGGTTTTGACATATGGGAAGTGGGGAGTTTTCATGGTACTGTATCCTTCTATAGGTTTTGACATATGGGAAGTGGGGAGTTTTTATGATACTGTATGCTTCTATAGGTTTTGACATATGGGAAGTGGGGAGTTTTTATGATACTGTATGCTTCTATAGGTTTTGACATGTAGGAAGTGGGGAGTTTTTATGGTGCTGTATGCTTCTTTTGCTCCAGTTTTGAACGATGTGAAGTTTTGGCGGTCTTTGCCTCTACGGTGTTGGCACAACTCGGCGCGCTTTTCATCCTCAAGGAGAGGTAAGTGTTTCATTCCGTCTCCACCATTTCTCTTCCTCTCCCTCACACCCTCGCTGGCATGCTTTTCACAGGGTTTTCCTTCCTTTCCGCGCTCTCTGTGCCCTCTGAAAGCGGCTGTAGCTGTAGGGTGTGGGCATGAATATTTCAGTCAGACGGGCTGCTGCTGAAAAGTGCACTGCTGTCACAGTGTACGGTATAGCAGGAATCAGAGCTCAGTGTTGGGGGAATCAGACCTCAGTACCGAGAGAATTAGAGCTCAGTGTAGTGGGATTTAGAACTCAGTACATAGGGAATCTGAACTAAGTATAGAGAGAATCCAAGCTCAGAGTAGAGATAGTCCAAGCTCAGTATAGTGGGAATCAGAGCTTAGTACAGAGAGAAAATCAGAACTCAGTACATAGGGAATCAGAGCTGAGTATTGTGGGAATCGGAGCTCAGTATAGCAGGATTTAGAGCTCAGTACAGAGGGAATCAGAACTCAGTATAGCAGAAATCAGAGCCCATTACAGAGGGAATCAGAACTCAGTATAGGGGGAATCAGAGCCCAGTACAGTTGGAATCAGAGCTCAGTATAGCAGGAATCAGAGCTCAGTACAGAGAGAATCAGAACTCCATATAGGGGGAATCAGAGGTCAGTACAGTTGGAATCAGAGCTCAGTATAGCAGGAATCAGAGCTCAGTACAGAGAGAATCAGAACTCCATATAGGGGGAATCAGAGGTCAGTATAGCAGGATTTAGAACTCAGTATAGCAGGAATCAGAGCGCAGTACAGATGGAATCAGAACTCAGTATTACGGAAATCAGAGCTCAGTACAGAGGGAATCAGAACTCAGTATAGGGGGAATCAGAGCCCAGTACAGTTGGAATCAGAGCTCAGTATAGCAGGAATCAGAGCTCAGTACAGAGGGAATCTGAGCTCAGTATAGGGGGAATCAGAGCTCCGTAAAGTGAGAATGAGAGCTCTTTACAGCAGGTTCACCTCTTGTTTCCCTTGCACCAGCAGGAGGCTAATTGCCAGCACCACGTCCTTTTGCCCTCTTTACCAGCTTACACAGGCCAAAAGGGCGGGGCCAGAATACCCAACTCAGAGCCTGCTCCCAGGCTCACCCCAAAGCCACGAAAAACAACAGTGAAATCGAAGGGAGGGGCCAGCGGCATGAGCTCCCGCTGGCTCCAGATTATCCCAGCACCTCCAGGTCGGCTCTTGGGTGACCCCAACTCTGCCTCGGCTCCTCTCCCGATCTCATCCGATCCGAAGATGGCTGGCTCCTCCACCCTTTTTTCTCCATAGATTTCTACATCTTTTGAAATAAAAATGTAGCAGCAGTTATTCAGTTTCCACAGTGTATCGGGAGGGGTTTTATTCGCTGATTGATTGGAGATGAACAGTCATTATCCGCCACCCTCCTCGCCGCGATTAGCACCCGGCGCGTCCCGTCGGGATGAGTCACCATCAGACGGGGAAAGCCCGTCTCCGTGCTCGCAGTTTCCCTCCCCAATCCCCACCCTCCTCACTGCCCCCCACTCCCCCACCCCACCCCTCCCTCACACTCCTGGTCCCGCCCACAGCCTGTATCTCGCTGCATTCGTTTCAAGAATAGCAGAAACACTTCTGTAAATTCCTCTCTCTATCTCTCCTCTGTAAGAACGAGCTCTTCTGTGTCTCTGTGGATCTGTGTGTGAGAGTCATGGCGAGAAATAGTCTGGTGTTTGCGTTTGTTGTGTGGAGCAGTCCGTGGTGCGTTGTGTCCGCGTGGGTCCGTGTGTGAGAGTGATGGGGAGTAACGGTCTGGTGTTGTTTGTGTTTGTAGCGTGGAGCGGTTTGTGGAGCAGCCAGAGATTCACACGTGAGTATTTGCCCTCTGTATGTCACCAGCGATGCATGATATACCCAAAATCAATAATCAGTAATTCTTTCATAACATACTTTCATATCTGTCAGAGAAATTATCACTAATAAACCATACACATTTTTGAACCAACATTTATTCAGTACATTCAGTTCCATATGCAGTTTGAACTTAAGAGCAGTGTTGACTCAACATTTTTAGTACCCTGAACCCAGAAAAAACAAAGGACATTTAGTTCGTATTAGTTTGAAGTGTTAATACATGCAAGTGTAAAGCAGATAAAGAATAAAGAAATGTTGTCACACAAGCACTGTTAACATGGGTTGCCCTGATTCGCTGCTGCATGAAAATTAAATAAGGATGCGGCCAATTATGTCCCCCCGTTCGCTCTCATTATTATGCTGAAAGGTGAGGGAACAGAATTAATACAGTAATGATGTGACCACACTAACACAAACACCGGCTCTGTCGATAAAGTATGTGAATTATCAGTGTCGGTAAAGAAATTCGGTTATCGCCCAGCTCTGTTGAGCACTGCACCTACAGTCGAAACATTTAAACCCAGCTTGTCCACTGATTCCTGAAATAAAATAATCCCATATTTACTGGAAAAATGTTTACGACAAAGAACTCAATCTATCATTTTCAAAACACATGCTATTATTGGCTCACGTTCTCTGCCCAACCCCCCTTTTTCCTTCTGATAGCCACTTTTTAGCCTCGCATCCGATTTATTGGATGATTCCGTTAACTAAATCTGATTTCCAATTGATCAATCACCCCATTTGAAGACCAACATGATTGCTATCAACTAACGATCGACTGAAATGACGATCTTTTGAGCGAATAGTGCTTCAGTTTGTTACCCCTGCCCCAAAATCAGTTCCCTGACATTGGACCAAAGCTTTATGTGTTCAGTGGTAGGATATACACAGCGCAATGTCAATGTCAGACAATGTCGCTACAGTCCCATCCTGATTTGTGCTTGTTTTGAGTGATTGAAGGTTTCTGGCTCTTTTGAACTCTTCAAAAACGATTTTCTATCTCTCGCCTCAACACTCACTAATTACTGGGCGAAGGTTTACCATTATTTTCAAGAAAATCGCTGCTGGATAAACGTTTTTTTGGAACATTTCGCGGTAAACATGGTAAAAGCGTGGTTTAAAATTGTATAAAAGTATAAAAGGCAGTGACATCGCAATGACACAAGTACTTCATCTTCTCTGTTCAACGCACATTCTTGTGCCGTTTTTGCATAAAAGCACCCACGATTGATTTTCGCTCTCATATTTTTCAGTTCAGCTTAGTTCAGAAGATGTTTATTGTTCCCAGAGGGCAATTTGTGTGCAGCGTTAGAAATCCATACACATTTGACAGCTGTACAAAACATAGACTTCTGAAAGCCCTCACATATACACGCGGCTAAATGGAGTCAAGAGTAGTTTCACGAACACCAGGATGAAGTCAATCACTTTGAACCTCAATGGGAATTTACTAGAGCACTGAGCCCAGAGAGGATTCCTACCAGTGACGGCTGGTAAACTCGGAACGGGGGAGGAACAAACTTTACCGTTATACCTATCGTTATGTCCAACTTGTTCCCATTTTTGTTTAATTAACAATAAAACAAGTCATTCGTGGAGTAATTAACACCAATTGATGTAATTAGATTAAAAACATCCATGTATATAACAAACGTAACACTAGTTTGCAACAATTCTAATACAAAATGAAATTGGTAACCATCTACTCTGTTCACATCAGCTGGTGGCGATTAATCCGGGAATAAATTGACTGATTGTTAATGAAGGGGGATAAATGGGAACAGGTTGAAAGTATCGATAGTTTTAAAGGTAAAGTTTGTTCCTCCCCCGTTTTGAGCTCACCAGTCGCCACTGATTTCCACTTACATGTGGATGCTTTCCTTCCTCATGAATGGTCTGGTGTTCCACTAGAAATTGCTCTGAGGTTGCGTAACGACATCCCGAGAATGACTGACGCTTCTCTTAAGGCCAAGGGCATTTGAACTCATGATGAGATCATACCCATCCGTACGTCTTGTGTTTCTATCATTTTGTCCACCACCTGAATGTAACGTAATGAGTTGCGTTTACCCTGCGATTCTCCAACGGTAGCAGCTCGCTTTGAGCTGCCTTTCCTGAAAGAAAGAGCAAAGGCCAGACTTGTCTACGTCTGAGCAAGAGCAGAGCTGGCCAAACTTCCTGACCCATCAGACCATGTTAAATACATTATATAATGTGTTGTGTGCGATAATAATGGGGGAAAAAAATCTTTTTTTTTTTTTTTTTTTGTTCTTAGCGCTTTATGGTTTTGTGATTGATCGGTATAGTAGTTGGGTAAGCGTTCTGGCCTATTTCATTCAAGCCAGCTGGACTGAAGGCTTTATCCCATATCGCCACGCGCGAAAGGAACAAACAGTACCCCCCTCACCCCCACCCCCATCGCGCATTCCGGTCTGTTCTGTGATGTCAAACCCTGAAATATCTCACATAAAAAAAAAAACAGAAACATTTGCGCCGGCTCGGCTTATTCAATTTGCGATACCAAAAACATTGTGAGCTCCGGCGCATCCTTCTGCACGACTGGCTCCACATAAAAACTGAGCCGTGAGCCGTTACCGCCCTCCCTCCCTCCCTCCCTCCCTCCGGCCGGCCGCGCCTAGCCCTTTGTTCCTCTCGCGGCGTCCCCGCTATTACACACAGCACTTATGAAATGGCTGTTGGGACCTGTGTAGAGGAGGTCACGTTTCCGTGAAGTGTTGGGGTCGTTTCAGGAGAATCCAATTTCACCTAGTCACCACACATTTAGTTACATTTTAGGCATTTAACAGATGCTTACATTACGCACCATCCATTTAACATTAGCTGGATATGTGATGGGTACTGCAACAGTCCCTTAGCTGGGAATCAAACCTGCAACCTCTAAGTTAAAGCAGTTCTCTATCCACTATATGCCACTGCAACCTCTGAGCTACAAGCCCAGCTCCCTAACCATTATACTACACTGTAACCTCTGAGCTACAAGCCCAGCTCCCTAACCATTATACTACACTGTAACCTCTGAGCTACAAGCCCAGCTCTCTAACCATTATACTACACTGTAACCTCTGAGCTACAAGCCCAGCTCCCTAACCATTATACTACACTGTAACCTCTGAGCTACAAGCCCAGCTCCCTAACCATTATACTACACTGTAACCTCTGAGCTACAAGCCCAGCTCCCTAACCATTATACTACACTGTAACCTCTGAGCTACAAGCCCAGCTCCCTAACCATTATACTACACTGTAACCTCTGAGCTACAAGCCCAGCTCCCTAACCATTATACTACACTGTAACCTCTGAGCTACAAGCCCAGCTCCCTAACCATTATACTACACTGTAACCTCTGAGCTACAAGCCCAGCTCCCTAACCATTATACTACACTGTAACCTCTGAGCTACAAGCCCAGCTCCCTAACCATTATACTACACTGTAACCTCTGAGCTACAAGCCCAGCTCCCTAACCATTATACTACACTGTAACCTCTGAGCTACAAGCCCAGCTCCCTAACCATTATACTACACTGTAACCTCTGAGCTACAAGCCCAGCTCCCTAACCATTATACTACACTGTAACCTCTGAGCTACAAGCCCAGCTCCCTAACCATTATACTACACTGTAACCTCTGAGCTACAAGCCCAGCTCCCTAACCATTATACTACACTGTAACCTCTGAGCTACAAGCCCAGCTCCCTAACCATATACTTCACTGTACACTTTGTGACTATTACATAAACTAATCAGTGTACAACTTAGTGATAATGTCTAAAGGTTTGGATTTTAATTGGTAATTGATTTAGAAGCACAGTTTTGATGTTCATGTTGTGGGAATTTTGGTAAGTGGTATCTTATTCTGATCTCCTAGTGGGCGGCTCCTGGTGGGAACGTTCGTGGCGCTGTTCTTCAACCTCCTGACTATGCTGTCCGTCAAGAACAAGCCCTTCATGTACGTCTCTGAAGGTAGGAGCCCCGCCTGCTGCCACACCCACTGATCTGAGTGTCCCTTTAGGACACGCCCACCCTTTAGGAATACTCTAGAGTCCTGAATCATCCCTGTCGTGATTGGGTATAGTGCTGATTCCACCCACCCACACCTGCTGTGATTGGCTGGAGGACCAGTTCCACCTGCCAGTACCTGTTGTGACTGGTTCAGAACAGTCAAACATTATGTAGAGTCTTGCAAACGTAGATGAAATTGATTGAAATTTCTTGTGCTTTAAAAGGAAAAACTCTCTAGTTCTTAACCTGGAAGTTAAGCTGTGTGTTACTGTTGCGCTGTCAATTGTCATTTGTCTACATTGTTGATTATGTATAAACTCTACATAATGTATTACTTAGACTAGTGCTCATTATGTATGATAAGGTGTTATTTAGGGCCCTTTTTTCCAAATGTGGACTTTTTTTTTAACAAGGTCAGTTCCATTTCAGTTTAGTCTAACGCAGGAAATGAAGCACAATTACATTTTTGGTCTGAAAAATTCCCATAATGTTTGACAAGAATTTTACACCAAATGTCTTTTATTCTACTTTGTCCTGTATATTTTGCCAGTCTCTTTACAATGTCCTGTAAGCTGTTCACACCTTAACACACGTACACTGGATTCGTTTTTGCATTGGGGACCAGGCAAAAGCCCATACTGCACTGCTTCAGATGGCGGAAAGCATGGGAGACAAACAGGTGTTCATGAAAAACGCACTGTGTCCTGCAATACCTCGTGTGGCCACCAGAGGTCTTAAAGCTGTCTTTGTTTTCCTGGACAGATACGGTATGTTATTTATAACTGCTGTTCAAGGTAGTTTGTTTTATTACAACAGTTCCTCTGCTGACATGCTAAAGGACAAATTCAAACTGAGTATGGGGATGTGACGCCACAGTCTCTCTCTTGTATTCTCATTCGTGGAATTCTGCAAAGCACGTTTTATTTGACAGATGTAAGTGTTTCTGGGGGGTTTGTGTACACCAGTGTTTGTTGGACCTAAATGAAAGGAGGAAATGGCTGATCTAGATTCACTTCCCATTAGCGCTTCTTCATTGCCATTGATTGAGTGGAATTCAATAACCTGCCACTCTGCGTGCGGTCGGATCAAAGCCTGTCTGTCTCTGTCCGTCACGCCACTGCAGTGGCGTGCCCGGCCGCTTACGGTAACGCTAACCCACCCAATGAAGTGTCCTGCTAGCTCTGAAACCCCGCCCACACTGAAAGTGTCTGTGTGTGTGTGCGTCACCATGTGTATGTTGGTGCGCGTGCAAGTGCATGCATGAGGAAGACAAGAGAGAGCAAGAGTGTGTGTTTGTGCTTGTGTGTGCGTGTCTGTGTGTGTGTGTTTTGCTCAGGTACCCCAGCCCCCCTCAGCAGCAGCTCCCTGGCAGACAGAGCTGTAGATTACCGCAGATTAGCAGGTGTTCAGGGCCCAGAACGGAGCCAGTCATCCAGAAAGCCCAAATGTGTTAGCATTAGCGGCGTTTAGCAGATTGATCCGTATCACATGTGTTTACCTCAGATCGGGGCAGGGTATTGGTGCGCTTTAGTCGACGGGACTGGCTGATGTTGTCCCACATTGCTCTGTGTAGATGGCTAAACATCCAGCGGCTGAGCCGAGCGATCTGTGGCGCCTCGGCAGCCATCAGAAACAGCGCCGCGAGCTGCTGCCAGTCGAGCGGCCTGCGACTGAGCGCGCTCAGAGCAGCCAGGTTTCCGTAAGTCGGAGCCAGGAGGGGAGAGCCTCTCGCTCAAGCGCTGTCTCTCACCGACAGTTACAGTTTGTGCATACAATGAGTATGCTGTGTGTGTGTGAGAGTGTGGTCTGTGAGAGAGCGAGCGAGTGCGTGTGTGTGTATGCGCACATATGTGTGTATGTGTGCCTATGAGTGTGAGACACAAGGAGAGTGTGTGTGTGTGTCTGTGCATGTGTGTGTCTGTAAAGCTATGCACCCCTCAGGCCCTGAGGCTGGCTGACTGTGTTTGTTTCCCCTGCCTCCAATCACCCCTGAGAGAAGAGCCTCTTTCAACCCAGGAACCATTACTGGTGACAGCCTCCCTTTTGTTTAAATGTGTGGGGGTGGCAGTATAGTATAGTGGTCAGGGAGCTGGGCCTGTAACCCAGTAAGTCAACTGTAACTGAGTAATTTGCTCTGGATGAGAGCGTCTGGTAAATTCCAGCCAAATTCTTCAGCTCTCAGTGCAAATGTGAAACGAAAGCTATACCGCAAGCTTAAACGTAAAGTAAGAGCGCATAACTATGCTCGGTTTGTCGTTGCTTTAAAACGGCGTGTCTGGTTTCGTACCAGCCCCTGTTGTCGTGGAGAGCAAACGCTGAATCATTGTTTTGGTTAATTCTATTGGTTTTCCCAATTAATCCCAAAGACTCAAAACTTGACCATTAGGTCATTGTTAAATAGACTAATTAGCTTTGTCCCGTTAAGCAATTAAGTGCTTTAGAGATGTGCAGAGGGGGATTAGAGAAGCTGCCGTTGGCTAGCCCTGTAGAGTGAATTAATCCGCCAGGTGGACGTACAGGGGTCACAAAATCTCTGGTATTACAATTCGGGTTCAGAAGGTTTTAGACAGGGAGCTTAGATTGGAAAGTGGCCGAAAACTCGGCGTAGCCCCGCCCGCGGTGACCCATCTCACGTTGAGTACCTGCCTGCCGACAAGCTGCCAGCACCTCGATGTGAGAAAAGGCAAGGACTGACCTCTCTGACGGCGGCGTGGGGTAATCTCTGAAAGAGGAGGTGTGCCGTTCCTCTCTCGCTGTGTTTTCACGGCTTCAGCACACGCTGGCAGTGAGTTTCAGTCCTCTGACTCAAAATTACTTTTGAAAGTTATAACTATTTGTATTAATATTTTTTACATTTTTTGTAAATAATTTTTGACCTCGGTAGTAAAGGTATGAGAAGAGAGCTGGGCTGTGCAGGTGTGAGGAGAGCTAGGCTGTACAGGTATGAGAGGAGAGCTGGGCTGTGCAGGTATGAGAGGAGAGCTGGGCATTACAGGTGTGAGAGGAGAGCTGGGCTGTGCAGGTATGAGAGGAGAGCTGGGCTGTACAGGTATGAGAGGGGAGCTGGGCTGTGCAGGTATGAGAGGAGAGCTGGGCTGTACAGGTATGAGAGGAGAGCTGGGCTGTGCAGGTATGAGAGGAGAGCTGAGCTGTGCAGGTGTGAGAGGAGAGCTGGGCTGTACAGGTATGAGAGGGGAGCTGGACTGTGCAGGTGTGAGAGGAGAGCTGGGCTGTCCAGGTGTGAGAGGAGAGCCAGGCTGTAGTTGGGAGACAGGGCAGGTGTGGGAGAGAAGCACAGACTCCAGGTGTCTCGTCCACAGCAGGCATCTGAGCTGCATCTATACTGACAGCGTGGGAAGGACAGCAGGCTTTCAGCTCGTCATCTCTGTGTGTCTCTCCCTTCCTTATATCAGTAGGTACACATGCACGCACACTCTCCCACATGTATACATGCACGCACACAGACGCACACACACACACACACTCTCCCACACATGTACATACACACGTACGCACACACACTCTCCCACACATGTACATACACCCGTACCCACACACACTCTCCCACACATGTACACACATACACACACACACTCTCTCCCATACATGTACATACACACACACATGCACACTCTCCCACACATGTACCCACACATGTATACACACACTCTCTCTCCCACACACGAACACACGCACACACAGTCTCTCTCGCACACACAGAATAAGAGGTTAGTGAAGCATTGCGTAACTGTGCTCCAGACAGCCCTGCCTCTGGGGCGCAGACTGAAATATCATGAATAGTGGAGGACTGAGTGGAAATAGGTTAAATCTTTAACCGCAGCTCCTCCAATGTAGGTCTACCCAGCCTCAGTATGTTTATACAAGTGCCTGGCAAAGGATCGTTTCCAAAAAAAATCCCCAAAATAAAAAAGTACAAAGAAGATTAGATATTTTTGGACTTTTCCAGATGTATTTCCTCCATCTTCCTCTCAGCTGGATTCCCCATTGACCAGAAGTGTAGGCATTCCCTCCATTTTCTGTTCAATGACTGAATGTGCAGTAATTGGTGATAAACTGTTACAAATAAGCAGTTTTTTCACTTGCGTCTTTTACATCTGCATTTACAGCGAAACTGAAATGGCTCATGGGAAACGGAGGCTGTGCTTCCAGGCCTACAAGCCAGCCTCCACAACAGGCTTTCTGGGAAAAGCATAGCAACAACCTAGCAACCACCAGTCCATAATGTGGCAGTGGGCCCACAGTCCAGTTCTGATTTTGAAAATACAAGAAATATGGGATAAGAATTTGTTAAAAATTGTTTTTGTGAGGTAAAAAAAATCAAGGACCTTTATTAGACTAGCAGCTTTATTGGGTTAAAATAAATCAACATCCATTAGTCTGGACGATGGGTTGACAGTGCATTACTGAAAATGCTAAACCTATAAAGAAAGCACATTTCCATTGTCCATCAGTTCATTTTTAGACTGCTGCTCACTTTTTACTGTGATGGATGTTTTTTTTAATCATACAAATTTGTGGTTTTATAAATTTTTTTTTTTACTGGTTCAGTCTTCCAGCTGTCATAGTGAATATATTACTGTGGGAGAGCTTTTGACATGCTGTGCATATCCAGCCTGAGATTAGTACTGTTATTGAACACTGCCCCCTGCAGGATGGGAGGCCTGTATCTCAGGAGGCTGGAAAACAGTGCTACTAAAGCACAGCCATGAAAGATGCAAGACACACTGCCCCCTGCAGGATGGGAGGCCTCTCTCTCAGGAGGCTGGTCAACAGTGCTACTGAAGCGCAGCCATTAAAGATGCAAGACACACTGCCCCCTACAGGATGGGAGGCCTCTCTCTCAGGAGGCTGGTAAACAGTGTTACTGAAGCGCAGCCATCATAGGTTCAAGGCTTTCGTGTTTTTTTCCAAGCCAGTCGAGAGTCACAATCTGCTTATCCTCCTTGGCACCTGCTTGTTCTGGTTGTTGTTCTAAGAATGTGGGGATTTGCTCATTTGACAACATAGACTTTGACTGCTCAATCCTAGCACCAAGGGACGGCAAAGAAGGGCGTCTTAAAACTGTAATGGAAACAGCCAGATCAGTGAACAGTTAACATACAAAAACTTGAAAAGCACAATACTCAAAATCATCAGAACAGATCAAGATAAGTGTAAGCGACTCTCAGACAGATAAGACAGGTCAATTGCTGTACACAGATGGTAAAAGGGCAATTGAGAAAAGAAAAGAAATGAGATTAAAGGATATTAAATGCTCCTCTATAAAAAAAATTGCCTTCAGATTGATATTAAAAGCTGCCATCTACACAGCTGTTCTAATGCCCAAAGCAAGAGCCTTAGAGATGTAACCGGGTAGGCACAGTTATCCTTCCTCAGTCCTGACAATGAACCCAGATCAATAACAGTAGTTATGGGTGAGACTGGGTGGCATGGTTATAGGTTGATTAGTTGAATTGGGGAAGGCTGGGCGCCGTGACAACGCACTGACCCTGTGGCAGATTCAGTCCTACTGTTGCCCCCCACTCCCCCCGCCCCCCCAACCACCCCCCTCCCCCCACTGGTGGCTCCTAGCAAGGTCAACTTCTCTTTTGCAACCTATTGACACATCTATCCCAGCAAAAAAATACTTTCCAAACATGTCAGACGGATCCCTCCCGGGCAAACACACATCGGTTTCCCGGGAGATTAAAAGCGTGTCACATGATACTGTGCAGTCCACCATGCTCGTACGTGATGCATTGCGGGGCCTAGAGCCTGCTGCAAGGAAGAACGGGTCCTCCCGGAACCACCCTTATAGGGTAGCAGTACGAGCTCAGTGGTTTGTCTACAGCTACGGTCTCGTCACTGCAAGATACCAATTTGTGGACTTTGGCGATATGTGTGCAGTTACCCTGGAGGCAGAACTTTATGCCAAAACAAAGCTCTGTGACGATAAACTGTTATGTCTTAGGAGGCACTGTTGCCACAGGGGGGTCCCTGTCAAAGACAAACATGTCAAACAACATCTTCAGCGGAGGGCTTTGATTTGTCTGTGGATTGAAATGGCCGAATGCCCCCCCCCCCCCCCCCAAAACAGGGGCGTATCACAAATACAGGTTAAAGCAGAGTGGAAACAAAGGATACAGAGCTACAGGCCCCCACAAACCCCCCCCCCCTCCAGTTTGCAAAAGAGCCAAAAAAAAAAAACAGAATACTAAAAAAAAAAAAAAGATTTCCAGAACAGAAAAACCGTCTTACTTCGCCGTGTGTTTTCCGGAGAGCCACGAAATGAAAAAGCATTTAGTTAAGGGTCCTTGGGTTTCCCGTCGTTCCCCCCACCGACACAGCCATACGTTTTTCTTCTCCATTAAGTAAGACAGATGGCGGGAGACAGGCTAAAAGCATATCTTAATGCCTCAGTCATCTGGCGCTGTAACTAATACCGCGGGTGGAATTGCCGAGCAACTCCGGCCTGCCCGCCCGCCCGCCCCGTGCTCTGGTGGCGGAACGTCTTTGGTTACACGTCCGGACAATAGCGGCCTTTTTGAGAGCGCACATGTCGGAGGAGTCGGTGTGTGTGTGTGTGTGTGTGTGTGTGTGTGTGTGTGTAAAGGGGGGGGCGATAAGGGTTGAAGGAGGAACAGGGTGATATGGGAAGATATGTAATGCCTTACCCCTCATCTCTGTCCCACTCTTTCCCTCCGCAGCTGCCAGCACAAGCTGGCTCCAGGAGCATGTCGCCGACCTGAGCCGCAGGTAAGATCCTCTTTCAATTATTCATCCCTCCCCCATTAATCTCCTTTGTTCATTTTAAATGGTGGAGACGGTCGCCGTTTGTTTCAGTGTCATGCTCCCTGGCACCTTATTGGGCAAGCGTGGGAGCGCCCCAGCGTTGGCCTAGAAGGAAAGCGGCATGTCTTTAACTGAGCTGATAAGCAGAAGTTTAAATGGTCGCTTACACAGTTCAGGGGGTCCTCGACTTACGAACGAGTTCCGTTCCTACGACTTGGCCTAAGCCGATTTTCGACGCAAGTTGGAATTTATACCTAAATTATACCTAAATTAACACCTTAAGTCACTCACACTGTACACACAACACATGAAGGACATATAAAATACAGTAATTACATGAAACATTTATAAAAAAAAAAAAAGAGAGAACAATTTCTTATCTTTATTTCTGTGGTCGTATTTACGAACCAAACCGCTTTGGTCGAAACTAGGTTTTTTAAGTAATTTATGGGAGTGCGTCGTAACCATGAAATCGTTGTAACTCGAGACCGTCTTAACCCGAGGACCTCCTGTACACTTGCACGTCACCCAAGAAGTTACCCTGAAGTTAAAGATGATACCAGAATGATTTGAAGAACATGGCTCAGCAGTTAACAGGTTTACCTCACTTGTTAGTCTCATGCTTGTTAGCCTGATAAGTTTCTGTCTTTGATGTGGTAGAACTCGGCCCAACGTGTAGGTATGTGCTATGCCAGTCAACCATTGGTCAGTTGGTACCCCTTAGGAATCCACAATAGAAAGGGTGGGTGTTCATTTGAGGATAAGCTGGCCAATCACCGTTATGGTGAAGGAGCTTTCAGGACCGTGCAGCTTCTAAAACATCTCAGAGCTAACGGAAGCATTTCAAAACCAAAGAATATCCAGTTAAACATGATCAGTTGTTACAGGAAGTTGGTGAGTATATCGTGCCGCCCAGTAACTGCCTAAATCGACCTGTCACTGAGCAGGCAGGCAAGGATGATAGGAGATATGGAAACCCTGTGTAACTTACTGGACAGTAACACGAGCAGACTAGCAGAATCGTACTTCATTATTAGTAATTCAGGTATCGACAAGAAATGCATCTATGGTCTTTCCTGCCTGTAGAATGCAGATACAAATTATCTTTCCAGCCAGTGGGGCACTGATATCTATGGTGTTTCCTGCCTGTGGGGATACAGATATCTATGGCTTCTTTTTCCGGTGGGATACCAGATATCTATGGTCCTTACTGCCTGTGGAAATGAAGATATCCGTGGTCTCTCCTGCATGTGGGAAGCAGATATCTATGGTCCCTCTTGCCTATGGTCTTTCCTGCCTGTGCAGCGTAAGAGTGACTCAATGACATCTCTACTGAAAGTCTTGTTTCCTCTCTGGGTTTCAGGTGAATAATGAACTCCAATTACTTTGGACAAACATTTTCTTTAGAGCTTGAACGGTTACACTGGATAATCTGTTTCATTGAACATATACGATTTAAACAGTGTTTTAAATTGAGCATATAAACGGATCGTAATCCTCACCATTTCACAGAATATTAGAACCTCCTCTCCCATTTTCTCCCCTAAACACCATATCCAATGTTTGTTTGTCTCCTTGTAATCCTGTGGAGGGGAGGGTGGGGTGGGTGGGGGTTTATTTTATTTTTATTTTTTTGTCTCGCACCGAGAGGATTAAAACACAGTCCGCGTCTGAAAACAAAGCTCCAGCGTCCCTCTAAATAAAGAGCTGTCCTCAACTGACGGCAGGGCCAGGACAGACTGCATCCCTGCGCTGAGGGAGCCGCGCAGTCGCAAACCCGGCTTGTCCGCCAAAAATTGTATCATTGCTCTGGGGAGATTTATTACGGAATGGGATTTTTAAATCTACTCAGCCCCCACCATTACAAAAAAATAAAACACCCACTTCCATGTCCGCAAAATTACAGAGGGAAGCCTGCAACAATAATAATCTTTTATAGTTTGGACAGTTTAAAATATAGGTACGTGGTTGACCTCTTTTTTTTTTGGGCCTGTTATGTTGTTGGTGGGGTGGGTTTTTTTCCGGTGCTCTCATCGCTAATCCGGAATCTGCAGTGCTGCATCATTCGCAGATACTCCGGCTGTCGGATATGAGCATTCATTCATTGAGCTGTGCCTTTTTAACGCGGGTTTGAAAATGATATCAGTAAAAATGACGTGAGTGCGCTCCTAAACTATTGTGATTTGAAAATGACTCCAGCAAAAACAGAGAGAAAAGGACGGTTTTGCTGTATCACTGCTGGTTAAGGGTGTGAGAGACTGTGCTACGGACACACAGAGCCGTATCACTGGTGGTTAAGGGTGTAAGAGACTGTGCTACGGACACACAGAGCTGTATCACTGCTGGTTAAGGATTTGAGAGGCTGTGCTACAGACACACACAGCTATATCTGCTGGTTAAGGGTATAGAGACTGTGCTACAGACACACACAGCTATATCTGCTGGTTAAGGGTGAAAGAGACTGTGTTACGGACAGACAGAGCTGTATCACTGCTGGTTAAGGGTGTGAGAGACTTTGCTACAGACACACAGAGCTATATCTGCTGGTTAAGGGTGTAAGAGACTTTGCTACAGACACACAGAGCTGTATCACTGCTGGTTAAGGGTGTAAGAGACTTTGCTACAGACACACAGAGCTGTATCACTGCTGGTTAAGGGTGTTAGAGACTGTGCTACAGACACACAGAGCTGTATCACTGCTGGTTAAGGGTGTGAGAGACTGTGCTACAGACACACAGAGCTATATCTGCTGGTTAAGGGTATAGAGACTGTGCTTCAGACACACAGAGCTGTATCACTGCTGGTTAAGGGTGTGAGAGACTGTGCTACAGACACACAGAGCTATATCTGCTGGTTAAGGGTATAGGGACTGTGCTTCAGACACACAGAGCTGTATCACTGCTGGTTAAGGGTGTGAGAGACTGTGCTACAGACACACAGAGCTATATCTGCTGGTTAAGGGTATAGAGACTGTGCTTCAGACACACAGAGCTGTATCACTGCTGGTTAAGGGTGTGAGAGACTGTGCTACAGACACACAGAGCCGTATCACTGGTGGTTAAGGGTGTAAGAGACTTTGCTACAGACACACAGAGCCGTATCACTGGTGGTTAAGGGTGTAAGAGACTTTGCTACAGACACACAGAGCCGTATCACTGGTGGTTAAGGGTGTAAGAGACTTTGCTACAGACACACAGAGCCGTATCACTGGTGGTTAAGGGTGTAAGAGACTTTGCTACAGACTCAGAGAGCCGTATCACTGGTGGTTAAGGGTGTAAGAGACTTTGCTACAGACACACAGAGCCGTATCACTGGTGGTTAAGGGTGTAAGAGACTTTGCTACAGACACACAGAGCCGTATCACTGGTGGTTAAGGGTGTGAGAGACTTTGCTACAGACACACAGAGCCGTATCACTGGTGGTTAAGGGTGTGAGAGACTTTGCTACAGACACACAGAGCCGTATCACTGGTGGTTAAGGGTGTGAGAGACTTTGCTACAGACACGCAGAGCCGTATCACTGGTGGTTAAGGGTGTGAGAGACTTTGCTACAGACACGCAGAGCCGTATCACTGGTGGTTAAGGGTGTGAGAGACTGTGCTACAGACACGCAGAGCTGTATCACTGCTGGTTAAGGGTGTGAGAGACTTTGCTACAGACACACAGAGCCATATCACTGCTGGTTAAGGGTGTGAGAGACTGTGCTACAGACACACAGAGCTGTATCACTGCTGGTTAAAGGTGTAAGAGACTGTGCTACGGACAGGGTTTTATCACTGCTAGATAAGGTTATAAGAGACTGCACTTCTCCTACAGATGCACAGATCTGTATCACTGGCCCCACAGCAAAAACTAAACAAAAAAAAAAAAAACCGCAGACCTTTCATTAATTTTCCGAGTACATTCAGGATTAAGGGTCAGATAAGGATTCTAAGGTGCTTTCAAGCCACTGGCCCCCGTCCAAGGGCAACTGTTCCTATTACGGGACGAGGCTGAGCCTGTGTGACATTTGGGCAGGATGCGGGCATGGGGCAGGTTTGCGCTCGCGGGCACATCCCTCCCCTGGCACACCCAAGAGAGACAGCAGCAGGAGAGGGGCTCAGGGCACACACACCAACCTTAACCCAACTCTATGGATCACAGATATATATAAAAAAAACCCAGTTAGCTCATAAAAACATCTTGCTCTGGTTCCGTCTTGATTTTAGCCCTGTGCTTAACTCCACTGTTAACAATGTGTGTTTGACTCTGGAACAGTTTTCTCAGTGAGGCCCCTAGCACGGTTCCGTACAGCGTTGTCATACGAGTGTCTCCTTAATCATCGACTTTAAATGTCAATGAAACTACTTATATCTGCATGCTTGTGGTCAGCGTGGATGAGTTCAGACCTTCAGATCTTGTTGATATCGTGTGGCAGATTGATGAACAGTAGTACATAAAGATCATTGTCTCAATTCCTATGCGATGTGTGAGATTGAGTGTTCAGGTTCTGTGGGCAATGTGTGCGTGAGATTTTACTTTGTATAGTAGGTGAGATTGTGTGTTATAGTTCCCTGTGTGTGTGTGTGTGTGTGTGTGTGTAATCGTGTGTTATAGTTCTCTGTGTAGCGTGTGTGTGTATGTGTGTGATTGTGTGTTATTGTTCTCTGTGTGAGGTTGTTGTTATAGCTCTCAGTGCAGTGTGTGTGTGCGCATGCGTGTGTGTATTTATGTAATTGTGTGTTCTGGTTCTCTTGTGTCTTAAGGTTCCCTGTGCAGAGTTTGTGTGTATAATTGTGTGTTGTGGTTCCCTGTGCAGAGTTTGTGTGTGTAATCGTGTTATGGTTCTCTGTGCGAGGTCGTTGCTATAGCTCTCAGTGCAGTGTGTGTGTGTGTGTGTAATCGTATATTCTGGTTCTCGTTGCAGTCTCTGCGGGATCGTGCCGGGACTCAGCAGTGTCCTCCTTCCGCGTATGAATCCCTTTGTGCTGATGGACCTGGCAGGGGCACTCGCCCTCTGCATCACTTACACGCTCATCGAGATCAAGTGGGTCCCCATCCACACACCGACCACCAAACAACTCCATCCCAACCTAGCGCCAGCGTCCTACCAACTACACACTGACATCTCACCAACTGTACACAAACCTAACACCAAGTCCAATCCCAACCTAACACCATCCTCCCAACTGCCCTATCCCAATGTAACACCAACGTCCCACCAGGTTCAGCACCCGCCCCACATTACACAACAGGCCTCGCTCCCAAAACGCAACCTACCCTAACGTCACGCAACGTTAAGCAAAGACATGTTCTCGCAGATACAAAGCACTTCCATGCTTCCTCAAGTAAGAGAACAGCATCATGGTAGGCCAGCAGTCAGATCTCCGCCACAGTTTCGTTCACTCAGACCAAACTGCTAGATGCAGACACTCTTTTCCGTGCCAAACGACCTCCCCACCCAGTGGACTGTGGGCTCCTGACCTGCTTTGAGCCGTAACAAAGAACCCACCTCCTCCACTCACACACACACACACACACACACACACACACACTCTCAGGCCATGTAAAGTAATCTGAGGTTAATGCGTCTTTCCAATCAATAATCCTGAACAGTGGGCTCAAATGAAAAAAAAAAAAATAAAATAACACTTTGTACGGAGCTTTTCACAGGCTTTCTGCCGTAATGAGTTTATAGATTTCTTTCAGTATGGATCTGTTCGAGTCCTGCTTGTTTAAGCCCGCTTAGCACTTATAAAAGCAATCCAGAGGCGTTTAATAAGAGCCCCAAACAATACCGGCCCCTGTGCTCTCAGAAGTCCCACTTATGTAAAGCGCCCAGGCTGGAATTTCCCTACCATTGTGCAATATGCCCCCTAGCCAATAGGATGTGGATCTCCTTTTAAGTGTTGCATATCAGCTTAATTTCCTAACCCTGCTTGATAAGTATTTCTGACAGTTAAGCAATCTTATTTTATTTATCATGTCCGTGTATCGTACATTTACATTTAAGCGTCTAGATGGTGCAATTTACACAGTGTCCAGTGCTATACAGCTCCATATTTACTGAGGCTGTTCGGCTTATGTTCAAGGGTACAACAGCGGCGCCCTTCCTGAGAACGGGACATACAACCTTGGGGTTACTTGCTACACTTCTGTGGAAACCTTTTCCCAAGAGATATTGAAATCTAGAAATTCTCGATTAATCGATTTATCGATTTCTCAACTAATCGATCTATTAATTCGCTCTGACCGATTAATTCCACTAATCTGGTGTCCCAGGTCTTAATCAGTTCCTGATTAGAAGGTAGGAATGAAAACAAGATGCGCTACCAGCCCACAGGGTCCAGGTGGAGCATTCCTGCTCTACTTAGTGTCATGTGTAATGATAATGTGGAAAATTAGTTTGTTAATGTGAGTTAAGTCATGTTCTCTGTTGTCAGCAATTACAGCGCAGTGGACACGGCGTCTGCGGTAGCCATCGCCCTGATGACCTTCGGCACCATGTATCCCATGAGTGTCTACAGCGGGAAAGTGCTGCTGCAGGTATGAGTGTGCTTTGAGCTGTAAAGATATGAGGGCTAGATGCCAACAGATAGCCTGGGATTCAGTCAAATGCACATAGCCTGGGATTCAGTCAAATGCACATAGCCTGGGATTCAGTCAAATGCACATAACCCCTGTAGCTCTTTAGACATTAGACTTGTGGATTTTCCTGTAATGTAGCCTACACTTAAATCTCAAGAGCAACAGGAGATAAAACATTGGTGATTTGTCCCTTCTCAGCTTCCATTACCATAAATTATATTTATCTCCCACTCAGCTTCATGCAATCATGTACTTGTATTTGGCACACAATACAGATGGACATAGTAATATAATTGCTCATAACCTAATGTTTGCAGAATGATTTACCTACATCTGTGGGCTTTGTTTTTATCCCATGTTTGCAAAAAAAGCATTCCCTCTAAATCAAATGAAAACCATGCTTGGTACCAGCTGACTTTGGTCACTGCGTAAGTGGTACAATGACCCCATTTGGTGAATACACTGCCCTGGTGCGATACTACAGTACTCATAAAAAAAAAACTCCACTACCCAGAACCCTCAGCCCATTGGGGAGCTAAATGTGCTGCCTTCTGCTTTGTTTTCCCCCAGACCACGCCCTCGCATGTGATTGGTCAGCTGGATAAACTGCTCCGGGAGGTAAGAGTAAATTCCATTTTGCCTTATTTTTCTGTCAGAGACAGGGAACCCAAACCCTGGACAGCCACAGGCTGTGTTAGTTCTTGCTGTTACTGATGACTTAATTCGTCAGTTAGAGCAGCTGATTACACAGTTTACACACCTCACTGGGTTGCTTAGGCCTGCATTGGATTTTATGGTGAAAACAGTAACCAGTATATCCTTTGGCTGTCCAGGAAATGTTTTCGAGAGTCCTGCTCTAACTTGCCTGTAGGTATAACTTCTACCTTAGCTATACTGTCTCGTTTAAAGACAGAATATACAATATAATTGAAACTTGTAGATTGTTCTTGCACATATCTCTGGAGTTGACACATATTTATCTCTTATTTAAACAGTGCCTAAGTCTACGTCCTGTGGCACTGTTCTAGCCTTGTTATTTGCACTCACTCTCTTGTAGTACCATGTCAATTATGCCCACATGTAAATTGCCTGTTGTAAATATGATGTAATATTATTGTAGTGTAAATATGTGAATATATTTTGAAGAAGTATGATATGAATGTAAATTTAGCGGTAAATCTTGACTGTGAATATAGAATGTAAGTGTAGGTGTAAATATTGAATGTAGCTGTAGGTGTAAATATGCAGTATAAATGTAAGTGTATGTGTTTAAACTCCAGGCCTTCCTCTCCTCTTCTCAGGTGTCGACTCTAGATGGAGTTCTGGAGGTCCGCAATGAGCACTTCTGGACTCTGGGCTTTGGCTCTCTGGTACGCTGGACTCCTGCTCTACCCCTAACCCTAACCCTAACCCTAACCCCAACCCCATACCCCAACTCTAACTCTACCCTCACCATTAACTAACTCCACCATGTGTGCTAGGACTCTTACAGCCCGGATAAGGACGGGGGAAACTGATCCTAGACCAGCTCTTCTACACTCAAACGCTTTGTGACTCATTGCTTCGCGCATTTAGCTCCCCCTATCACAGGCAAGCCTTTAATGGCATTCAGAGAAATGCGCATCTGATATGAACTTTGCATTAGGGAGCTTTTTTACTCTCTGTAAATAAACATCTATTAAAGCATGCAGTGGCCTTACAAAATCCACTCACCACATCCACATGTTGCCTGGGGGGGGGGGAGGGGGGGGAAAAGATTTTGTCGTGAATATATGAAGTGCCACAGTGTCCATTAAAATTGTAATACTTGTTTTTGGGTCACAATTTGGTTGACACTTATGTAAATGACTGGTTTAACTAAGTGGCACAAATGGTACACATGGCTTGCATTTCCGTTTGGATTTTTCTCCGTACCCTTTGCATGCTGCACACGTTTATGACTGTATAAACGTTCTATATTTAGGCATGTAGCAGTCAGTAATTACCAGTCAGTTTAGACATGCAGGTTCAGGTTCTTCACGGAAAAATGAGGTTCTTATTTTAGCACCTTTTTTACTACTGATAGTGGCATCATTATTAGTGGGGTTGAATGAGTGTTTGGTGTGATTATGCTGGATTAGGTTATGTAGTGGTGTCCCCCAGAAATGAAAGACAGTTTTCTTCAAGCGGGGTTTGTGTGTTTTTCTCTGTGAGGGAGTGGTGTGGTGTAGAGTGGGTGCAGTCTCTGGTCTCGTACTTCCACAAAGATCAGAGATCAGTCAGACCTTTGAGCCTGTAAGGCTCAACATGGCTTTTTAAAAAAATATATATTATTCAGTTGATTTAATATTCAGCCTCATCTGGGTTTTGTGTGTGTGTGTGTGTGTGTGTGTGTGTGTGTGTGTGTGTGTGTGACTGTGAGAGAGAGAGAGAGAGAGACTGTGTGTTTCTATGACTGTATGTGTGCAAGCTTGTGTATATGTTAGAGAGACTGTGTGTATGAGAGACTGTATATGTGTGTGTGCGCACGCATGTATATATTTGTGTGTATTTTTCAGTGTGCGTGAGCATGTGTGTGTGTGTGTGTGTGTGAGTGAGTGTGTGTGTTTATGAGAGACTGTATGTGTGTGTTTGTGTGTGTGTTTTGTTTTAAGTGCGGAAGTGTGTGTGTGGGTGTAAAGGCCCTGAAAAGCAGGGATTATGTAAACTGGTTATTTAACTGGCTGTCCTCTCCTCTCGGCTGGCTGTCCCTGCAGGCTGGGTCTGTCCACGTCCGAATTCGGAGGGACGCCAACGAGCAGATGGTGCTGGCCCACGTGACCAGCCGGCTCTCCACCCTGGTTACCGCATTGACGGTTCAGATATTTAAGGATGACTGGACGCGGCCGTCCCTGGCCACCGGTGTCCTCCCAGCTGGGGCGCTGGGCCCTGTGGAATATGGGGGCTCGTCCGGGACCCTGAAACCCGCCGACGAGCCTGACCCCCTCACATCCACCCCTTCCAAACCCAGCAGCCCGCCCCCAGAGTTTGCCTTCAACACCCCGGGCCGAAACGCAGCCCCCGTCATCCTTCCCAGCGCCCAGGCCCACAGGCCTTACAGCCTGGGTCTCACCTATGGAGCAAGCCCCTACAGCAGCATGCTGGGCCAGGGCCAGGGCCTGGCCAGGCCGGGCGGGCTGGGCCTGGGGCTGGGAGCCGGGCTGGGGACCGGAGCTGGGCTATCGTCAGCACAGAGCTACAGGACTGCTTTCAGCTCAGCCCCTTACAGACACCCAACACAGCCTACCTCAACGCCGTTCAGCCAGTACCGTTCCTGATCCCACATTCATGGAGGAAAAAGCAAGACGGTATACCAACGTATTTATTTTTGTCTGTCTTTAAGACTTCATACGTATTTTTTTCAACCATTATATTTATGTACCATTAATGTTTCTGAAAACGTACTGAAAATGTTTTAGGGAGCACATATGATGGGAACATATGTAACATAAACCATTCAGCACATTCCTGTAATGATGTCAGTATTGCGTTTGGTATGAACGTTTATGATACAGATGGCAGTAATAAAATGAATATAATTTGTGCTCAAAGGGCTTGGACGTGTGTAGATCAGAGACTGTATACTTTTGTATTTGTGGCTCAAATGAGTAAGTGAGCTGCAAGCTGTTTACTTTGCACGTTTTGTTTTTTTTTTTTTTTTTTTTTTTACATTCATTATCTCCAAATATTCCCTTATTTTGTCTGAGTCACATTCACAAGCCTGACTGTACAAATCTAGCATCTGATTCAACTTACTGCTGGAAATGAGCGTAAATTCGGGGCGGTTTGTGTATGACATGGGATAACGGTTTTTAGAAGCCATGTTCTACGTACGTATGTGAGAGCCAATGTCCACCTTGGTCTGGGGGTAGCGTGACCCCCCGCTAACTGATAGATGGAATATGAGGAAGAATTTTTATTAAAAGAAAAATGTGTCAAGTCTGTGGCTTGGTTTGAATTATATCTGGCAGGTCAGACCTGGCTTAAAAATGAAATGAAATACTTTAACTCTTCTGGACCCCAAGGAAATTCTTTTGGATTATTGACATTTTGAACAAAATTCTTCTTTCATGTGATTGTATGTTTTGGTTTAAAATTGCGGTTCCGGGGGAGTTTTTAAAGATTTAGCAGTGTATGAGAAGTTGAAGTATTTCACAGACTTTGACTAGCGGGATGTTATAAGCTGTCAGACCTTAGGCATGGACACTGGTATGGATGTCCCCAGTATTGTCTCAGTGGCACGGGCCAATAATTCAGTGTTCATCTCCTTAAGATCAAATTATCCCTGTTCTTTTCACCGCAGTCAACTGACCTCTTGGTAGTGTATCACCATTCTGATTGGCCACTGGGTGGTGTATCACCATTCTCACCGGCTGTTCAGTGGTGTATCACTATACCGATTGCCCACTCAGTTGAATATCTTAATTTCATTTGTTGTGTAGTTATGATTGGCCCTATAGCCTTGTGTCACCGTTCTGACTGGCACCATTAAGCTGTCGCCCTGCCTCAAGGCTTCCTGGTACAGGTGTGAAACCGCTCATTTAAACAGTTAGGCCTGGGATACGGACACTGCAGTGAATCGTCACTTGGGAAAACTCACCCAGTCTCTCTGCTTTTCTTTCTTACCTGTATACAATTTCAAAAGGGTTGTCGGGAAAATTATACTGTTGATTTGCATTGATGTAAATCAGGGATGTTTGAATGTTACATGTGTCAGGGGTCAAGACCCTCATATTCAGAATAAAAATATTCAAAAGCCTCCTTTGGTTTGTATTTTTACCAGAAACCGGACAATGAATGTTGTTCTCTTGAAGCTCCATTTTGAGTGCTCCAGATCACGGGTCGGGACCCACAGCGTTGGCACATTAAGTTTACTGACCTTCCACTTTTAATTCATACATTATGACCAAATTAGCTTAACTTTAATGAGGAGAGGATCCTAGTAAATGCACGTTTTTTATGTATACACAAGAAAATATAAATACCACATATCGGAAAGTGGACAAATGTTTCTAATTCCGTAATGCCCTTTAATTAAACCAGCTGCGTAAGGTGTCAGGGAACATTAACCGTGTATTTCCGTAGCTCTGATTTCTTCAGTTACGCAACTGTAACTGTACCCAAATTGTATCTTGATGAGCTTAGTAAATTTAGAGGCCCAGTTCACCATCCGCTAATCAGTCGCTGCGCCTCTTATGCGCACGATCCTGCTTTTGACATGCTGCTTGTTTGTAATTGTTCGCGCTGGCCCAATTAAACGGCGCGCAGTGTCATTTCATTAGGGAGGGGGGTAGACATGAGCAGCAAATGTGACGGGGGTCAGGAAATACTGTAATTCACAGCTCAGATGAGAACTTGAGGAGCATTAGACAAAAAGGGCCAGTATACAGTAGGCTAGACAGAAAGCACCTAGCCCAGGTAGGTTCCACTATAGTTAAACTGGCTAAAGTCAATTATATTGAGGACAGTAATATATGTGTGAATGAATATATGGTAATTTCAACCAAGCCAGTGCAAATCATTGAACCTTGGTATAAATGCTTCGATTTAAATCTTTTACTTCAGTACGTAATTTATATGTCATGCATGTTAAGAGGTAGAGTGGTGCAAGGTGACAAACATTCCCCTGGTTCAGCAAACTAGATTATTGAACAGACCTGAAATGAATACTATGAATTACATACGGTTTCTATGCATGTATTTTGATAATATATAGATACATTTCATTGACTTTTAAGGTGCACCTCAACCAGCGTGAACAGTGAATTTCAAAGCTTGTAAGAGTACAACCGTTACAATAAAGCAATGAATGAATAAAGACAATGTGTAAACAACGGTACGATGCAATAGGGATCTTACCCTGGGATGTTTTGTGAATACCAGCACAGTGGCACATTATGCCGTAAATGGCGTGGTACAATTTAATAAGGGAATGCATGCTGGGAATCACTTTTATCACCATAGTCAAGACTGACACAGTGTTTTGTACACACTGTAAGTCAAACCTCAATGTTTTTGTTTGAAGGGATTTCAGCGTAATTCCTGAAACTGGATTAAGTATATATGAAGCATAACCAAGTCAGGATGTTTAACCGTTCTTAATGAATCACAGACTTGCAATTGTTCATACTGCTTTCAGATTTGATATTCATATCTATTTGTGCTTTTTTGCTTCAATAAAGAATTAAATAATCATTGCTTGCATTATATATGACATACTACTAATATTTTTCCTCATATGACTGCTTCATAACGTTCCGTTGCATTCAGGTATCATTAAGAAGTGATTTCCAAGGTCTTCTAATTTTTTTTAAAGCATCCTTTTAGCATAATGCTTGTAATTTAATATAATTCCAATTATTTGCATTCATAGATTTGCAATAATCTCCATAATATATTTTGAAACCTAATTTTGATTACTTTCGTTCATTATTTTTCGGGTCAATTTGCGACAGGGACCAATTATGATCCGTAATATTTCCCTGTCCGTTTATTGTCATTTTAATATTCTGCCTTTCACTTTAGGACTTATTGCGTGCAATAGATTTTATGGGCCTAGACTCAATATGGCAAAGTGGATATATGAAATTGGTTTTGACCCTCTTATGAAGGTCGGTAAAATCTCACTTAGCGTGTGTATGAGAATATCCGTATTTGCTTTTCAGGGTCATTCCACACGACCCGTGATTTTGATCTGCGATGTCAATGTTACAAAACAGTTACAGTTACTTTGGCTCCTGTAAAACATTTTTTACATTTTGTATCAACAGCAAGAGTGTTAGCATGATATTTTAAATGTTTTCATCTTTGAAGATATGTTATCGTGTTTCTTTAACAGAAACATGAAGAACATTACAATTTATGATAATGTAGTCCAGCTAGGTACCTCATCTTCCTATTATGTAGAGCAGTGGTATAGATTCTTGCCATTGAGTAGCTTCAATGTATGCTATTTTTTCTATTTCTACCTTGCAAACCTTAAAATTCAGTTCCATGAAACCAGATGGGCTGTTTAATTAAGTGCCTATGTCAAACAATTAAGCTCTAAGTAATAACAAAAACTGATCACCTGAGTGACAATGAACACTACTGTTAGGGTATATTAGTCAGAAATGTGTTTCTCTCACATTCTTCCTCTGACACACTGTCCGTGTGACCGTGCAGATTTAGGGAGTATTTCACAAGGTGACACTGTAAAGAGTATCACAAGTATATATCTAAAACCACTGTCCGATTATCCCTTTCAGGGACTTTCTGTACCAGATGAAATGTGCTGAAATTTCATGATTGTTCTGCTAGGTTTTTTTTTATTTCAATGTACCATGTAGTGTTGCCATAATGTAATTATCGGCTCACTACTTTAATGTTTTTGTGTTCAGCATTGTTTGTGTAACACTGAATAGTTTATGTCTTCAAACTATTTAACTGACTAATAAGAATGAGAAAACTAAAGGAAACAGAAGTTGAGTCGAAGTGATCGCGCACATGCAAGCACACAAGCGCGCGTAAATCTCACAGTTGGATTGCTTCCGCAGATGTCCTGACCGTTGCTTTAAAAATGCCTTCATCAGACCGAATCCCATTAAAGGTTTGCCGGCAGACCTTGTGAACAGGATACAATCTTCTTAATGGGCTTAACCGGCATAAAAAACATTGTGTTCTGTGTAGTTGCTTTATAAATACCTCTACATCCTCTGGCAGATGTTACACAAACACAGGAATTATGATTATGCTTGAGAGTAGTTGCGAAAGGTTGTGTGATTGCCCGTGTCTGTCAGTCCTGTGCCTAATTTGTCCACGTGTCTGGCTTTATAGATGGAGGTGTATTTTGGGTGAATCTCATTAAAATGTTTGCCTACGGGACCCGGACAAGTCGTGGTCGTTTAGAAGCAATCTGACACTGGAGTACGGGGAGGGGTTGGAGAAATCAGACGACGGGATTACCGCAACGGCTGTTCATCTTGGAAGTACGCGCTCCATCCTCTCCCGAATCCCGCTGTGGTTTAAGCCGTGAAATCGTCATTCGTCGCAGGGGACTCATTAAGAGAGCTGGAGCAGAGGCGACGCCGTTAGGATAGTGTTTATAGAGTGCATGTTCCAAAAACTTGGGAACAACAACAGAAAGCGATGTTACCACATTCCACTGAGTATACCCCGCCAGCGGTGCGCTAATCTCGCAGTGCAGGAGTTTCTTCCTGTTATCAAGGCATGTGGGTGCGCAACTGGGTTACCCACAGCCCCCAACAAACATTTCCTCGTATTATGTGATCTCCTTCATTATTATTATTATTATTATTATCATTATTAGGAATAGTAGTATCCAGTAGTCATAAGAAAAAAATAGTAAAAAGAAGTGGGGGATGCAACTAGACGCGCACAATCAATACCCGTAAATAATAAACATTACTGTTTGTATAATGGTGCTGATAACTTCAGCATGACCTGCCTGTGAATTCTGTTAGTTGGGGAGAAGTTAAGTAACATAATGTCCAGTTTAAATGTAAAGTAGTGACCTGTGTGGGCATGGCAAGTGTCCCTTGACAAGATGGTGATAAATCGTGTATGCGGTGGGTGTGAAAGTAGATGAACGCTGTGTGTAGTGTGTTCCCGAGCATGGTTTGAAGCAGAGGCTAACAACACTGCTCTGGGCAAAAGCTCTTGGTGTCCAGGCTAAACTCTGTTTCTGTTGGGTAAAGCTAATCCTTAGCTCGCTACTCGGTCAAGCTCACAGCACTGTTGTTGGGTAAAGACAACCCTAATCTCGCTACTCAGTCATGCAAATGGCACTGTTGTTGGGTAAAGCTAACCTTTAGCCCGCTGCTCACTCAGGCTAATGGCACTGCTGTTGGTTAAAGCTAACCCTTAGCCCGTAACACGCTCAGCTTAATGGCACGGGTTTTGTGTAAGGATAACCCATAGCTGGCTGCTCACTCAGGCTAACGGTACTGCTGGTGGGTAAAGCTAACTCTTAGCTGGCTGTTTGCTCAGGCTAACAGCACTGTTGGTGGATAAAGCTAACCCTTAGTTCGCTGTTCGTTCAGGCTGACATAACTGCTTAAGGATAAAGCTAACCCATAGCTAACTGCTTGCTCAGGCTAACGGCGCTGCTGTTGGGTAAAGCTAACCCTTAGCCCTCTGCTTATTCAGGCATGGGTAAACTGTGTTCTTGCAGCTTCACAGAACCTGGCGCTCCAGGGCTGCGAATCTGTCTGGCACCTGCTACTGTACATGGAATTTATCATGAGTTTTAAAACAGTGCCAATGTGGCACAGGTTTGCATATGGAATCATCTGCGTTTTACAGTCCTCAAGAGTATTCTAGACCTACAATAATTTATTTAGGCCAATTTCAAAGACCAGTACTCTTTTTTTATGGGTGTTTCTGTTTATCTATGTTTTATAAAACATATTTTTGAATTGTACAGTTATACTGACTGGTCTCTCACTCTGTTCTTGGATGTATTTTACAGTAAATGAAAAACCTTTGGCCCAGTGCTTGTTTTGTTCAATTTAAGTTCAGTAAAACTACTGCAAAGCATGAAAAACCCCAGAACATTGGCTTAAAATTACCCCATTGTAGTTTTTTTTGTCTCTCCTGCTGTTGTCGTTTTTCTTGGGCTGATGTGTTTGGATGGAGATTGTAATGTTTTTATTTGTATCATTCTTTCCCAAAGTCACAGATAGCTAACATAAGTCACGTGAGAGAATACAACACCAAATCAGTGTGCACAGAAATTATTCTGAAATAGCGGGAAACATCGTTACAAATAATAACAGCGATACAATAATTGCCAAAACAGTACCATCAAAGAAAGTGTAAAACCAAGATGCTAAAATGGACAGAGCCACAAGGGTTAAATATGACAGGGCTAGCCTTCACTGTTGAATTGAACGTAGATCTTTGCTTTTTAAATGTGTGCCAGGTGCATTTTCTTTGTCAATTTGAGAACATGATCAGTTGCCAGCCTTATTTCTTACCTGAAATTGAATGCAATGTTAACGTGAGTGATTGTGGACCTACTTCATGACAGGTGTGCTGTCTCAGGGGGAAGGGGTTTTTTAGGCAACCATTTGTAAAATGGCATAAAATGTTCCTAGCCTTTCGAAAGAAAATGTCTTTAAATGATTGTGAAATGAAATTGCAACCACTTACGTGATTTAAGTATGTAGGTATTGTCAAGCTTAACATCAAATAAACCCTTTTTTATGTATTGGCTCTGGTTATTTAAGAAAAAACCCTATACTGTTGTCTGAGGCAACGGCCAGCTTCATGACACCCACAGTTTTGTGTAAACAAATTTGTTTGATGGTTATCTACTTGGCCATGCGGACTTAGTTATCAATGTTGATGCACGTATCAATAGATATAACTATGACTTTGCACTACAATAGAACATTTTGACAAGGTAGGACGAACAGAACACCAGCGACAATGAAAATCAGTGTAACCCTGCAGCTCCTCCAGCTCCAAGCTCAATTTCAGGTCACTTTACTGTCTCCAGCTAACTATAAACACCCTAAAGACAGAGTGCAACAGACTGTTATCAAAATGTCCACAAGCTAAGATGCGAAGAACTCCATTTGCACTTATTGTATTGCTTAAAGGCGGAGAATCATTCTGCATTGCAGAATAAATGTATTTTATGCTACAGTGGGTATGTAGCATTAGCAGGTTAGGATGTGTTTTGTTGAATGATTTTGACTTGTGTATGTATGTGTGTGTGTGTGTGCATGCTTGCGTGTGTATGTGCGTATATTTGTGTGTATGTGTGCTTAGGATCTTTAGTGTCTATTGTCATTTATTCTTTGAGTTAAATACATTTTCGAATTTCATGCACGTGAGAGCATGTAAATGAATGCATTTTACATTCGGAACAATAAACTTTACCTTACATTACCTGACCTCCAGGATCAGGGTTGGAGACCCCTGATGAACTCAAATGTTCAAATAGCCATATGATGCACTTGTTGGGAGAAGCTGAAACCGTTAAATTGGATTGTTTGTTATGTTTGAAGTTGTATCGTGGAACTCATTGTCAGGCTATTGGGGGCTGGAAAGCACGATTAATAGCCGTTGCAAAGTTTCTGGGAACTGAACAATTGGATCGATCCAGGCTCTCTCGTGAGTCGGACAGGGGCCTATCCCTGGTAGGGTTTCTGTACTTCCCACTCGTCATGTTTATGATTTGTGAATGCAGGCCTTTCGTTTTAAAATAGAGGAGGATGATGGAAAACTTATTTTGTCTGATAGAGAGAATATACATAAGATATCATCTCTGGCTTTGTGGATTGAAGCCATATGAAGCACACTGATGACCTCTCTGAAGAGAATTTTGGTTTGTTTCAAAGCCCAAGACACAGCTATACTCAGGGAATGCTGTGCTAATCTGTGTTTTTAGCTAAGTGCAAGCTAATATAACAACTGTACTACTGTACAAGAATCTCTCTTCATATATAGATGACAAGTGAAAATCTGTAGGACGAATAACATAGTCTTTTTTAAAGGGAAACGTGACAGGAGCCATAGTCTGGACTGTGACGATTAGTGAACAATGGCAGCTCCAGGGAGATCACAGTTTTGCTAAAAGGCTGACAAATGTTTTTCACAGTGGCTACTTCAAAAACTATGAGTAAAGAAAAGAAAAATCTGTGCTTTTTGGACCATGAGAAGAGAAAATCTGTGCTATTTGGACAAAGACGATCCAAATAAAGTAAGTTTAGTCAGCCATCTCTCATATTAATTTGAAAATTGCAATGCAAGACCTTCTATCCAAAAAAAAAAAATCATGCTGTCCTCCTCAAACACCAGAATGTTATTGTAATCTTTTTGTTTTTGTACAAATGAAAAATGCACTGTCTGCATTTTCATGTTGTCATACACTTTAAGGAGGAACAGTTTGTTTGGATAGAGATGTGGTGAGTAAAAGATTACATTATTACATGCTTATTACATGTTTATTACGAGTTTATATCTGTGTTTGATTTTTGGCCTTCAAGGGACTACACAAATATGCGAAAACTGATGATGAGTGTTTTAGGTAATGTCAAATTCTTCCTGTGCTGACAGCAGGACTATCAACACCAAATAAGTGCTGCGATGACATGCTTTTTTAAAGACCAGCCAAATGAATTTAATTGAAACAAATTGATATGGAATTAGTTTGAATTGAATTAATTGAACTGAATTGAGTTCAACTGGAATTGAACTGAGTGGAATCAAATCAGAATTGAACTGGAATTGAATTGAGTGGAATCAAATCAGAATTGAACTGGAATTGAACTGAATTGAATGTACTATCCAAGCATGCACTGCCTGTGTGTTAAACCACAGAGGGCCTTGATTGGCTGTGACGACACGGTCCAGCTCAGTTTAGTGTCACATTTGTTTCACATTACTTTCGTACTCCTTTTTTTAAAAAGCTGATGTCATACTTTCCTCAACATATGCAGGTGCAGCGGACGATGGGTTGTAAACGAAACCGTAGTGTCACAGTGAGTGACGTTTACTCCCTGAGTGATCTCATTAAAGTGGTACACACTCGGGAAGGCACCCGGGCCATTTCCCTGGCCTGGATTATCTATGTAAGCACAGTAGTTATTCCTGGTGGGGGACTGAGCCGCGATGACTCAGAGAACAGAATGTTCCGCGCAGTCACAGTCACGCCCCCGGGGGCCGTTCCACCACGACGACGGCAGCGGCCCCTGTTTGTTTGCATGACTTTAAATGTGCTTTGATGCTTGAATGGCAAGCGGAGATGGGGGGGGGGGGGGGGGGGGGGGGGGGGGGGGGGGTTGGGGGGGGGGCGCGGGGGGCTTGTCTGGGATTACTGCAATGGAGAGAACACGAGTCGGGCAGGTGAGCCAATTAAAATACATTTGAGAATACAGGTCCCTTCTGTGAGTTTGTGTGTGTGTGTGTGTGTGTGTGTGTGTGTGTGTGTGTGAGCGGAGTTATTTCCACCCAGCTCCACCCTTGCCCTCCAATGCACCAATCTCTTAATTGTGCCTGGGATTATTTGGACATAAAGCTCTAAGTCCTGTTTTCATCAGTCTTTGCCTGTGTGTACCGACAGGATTGCCCTGGATTAGGGACCCGTATACTGCACAAAAAGAAAATCTTAAACCGCTCTTTGCCCCCGCTTACCTTGTTGTCGGAATAAAATAAAACGATCAGGTCCTTCCAAGCTGAGAAACTCTAAAAATAATGTGAACATCTTGTCACCCATGCCCGGTCAGGGTTTTTTCTTCTCTTGCTGTAGTTGCTGCTCTTTAGGTTGGCCAGGTAACACAGATTCTTGGACTACAAAACTGTCTAATGTTCGGCCACCAGCAACCCCATTGCTTGCTGGGAAGGGTCCTCGGTGCACTGTCACATGTAGGCTAGCTGACTCCGTGGTTCGACTGTTGACCCTCCAAGGTCAATAGCATTGTTGGCAATAGCAATGCTAGAAGATTTACCTCTCCCAGCACAGAGTTTGTGAACTCATGGCAGTGCACTTAAACAATGACTTAAATGACTTAAAATTTGAATCGCTGATATTGCGATGCAAGTATTTGAAGAATGTGGTAAAACTACCGGCTGCACCATGCTGCCTTCAAGACATGACACTTAAAGTGTACTGGCCAAAGAATTCCTCTGTTAAGGTTTGACATACTCAAAACAATGTTTTCTTTCCAAATAGAAATTTGGAGGCTGTTACTTCCATTGATCTTTTGCACAATGCTACACTGTCATGCATGCTTTGCGGTATCACCCTAGTTATATAAAAGGAATGACAGCAAAAGTCCATTCAACCCATCTTTTGCCTCGTAAGTCGCTCTTGATAAGAGCATCTAACAAATGTCATTAATGTAATGTAATGTAATGTAATCTTGACTCATCATGTACTAAACATTTAGCGAATATCCAGCGCTGTGTTATGCCTGTACTTCAACAACTGCAAAAGGTATTTGCCCTAATCTTTTTCCCAATATCAGAACACAATTCCAGAATCGTACTGATCAATAAGTGGGGATTTAAAATAATTAAGGTCAGTAGGCATTGTCTTCCATTCGTTATTTATTATACTTACATATTGATTGTATATTATTCAATTATTTTTTAATCAAACAAAATGGCAGCCAAAAAACTCTTAGCTACTTGGAGTATGTTGGCTACCAGTTTGTCTAATTATAAAATAACTTTAACTCTATGTCTATCTCTGTTAATTTGAGAGCACTATTTGTGTAAAATAATCTTTTCATTCAGAGGTGTACACATAGTTGTACATTCAAGATGTATGTTCATTAGGGCCACAGTTTAGGTCTTCAAATACTCACCGCTGAATTTCATCTCATTGATTTAAAGTGTAAAAGTAGCACAGACATAATCATATATGACACTGCCAGGTTATTGGAAAGTAAGAACAGAAGCCACAAGGCTGTGCTATGAATTATATATCTATATCAATGATATATTAGTATGATGTTAGTATTTGAGGGCAGTGGTGAAATTATTGATTCGGCTGTGCTAGCCCTAAAGCTCTCAGTTGGGGAATACGTTCCAGTCAATCTTTTATGACAAAGTTAGAAGGGGAAGGATAACACAGCTATAAGTAACAATAAGAAAGGCTCCTAGCCCTCTAAAATACTCAGGATTAAGGCCTTAAATCAATATACAATTAGATACGGAAAATGATATCTGCTTTTATTGACGGTTATAGTTTGTGGATTGTCTGCACAATGAAATATATTTTTTGTTATTTTGAGGTTTATAGGGAGAATTTGTCGTCGGCTTGAAGAATTCAATGTTTTATTGGGAGAAATAATGATTGGCCTCAACGTCTGCTGACATCTGGTTTTGCCTGTTTGGCCTTCCACTCCTGTGCCACTGCAAGTACGATTTTTTGAGTTGAGACCGCGTGCCAGTTCGTCTTAGCATCTCAGGTGACACAGAGCAGCAAAACACAGACTACACCAGCCAACCTTTTTTAGATAAGCCCAAGGTTTTTTTTTTAAATAAAAAGCTTTGAGAGGTTATTTGCAGAATAAGACTGGCAGAGAGGGGGAGACTAGCTCCCAGAAATATGTACTTTACCTTCCGTTGCGCTAACGAGCAGTGAGAGGACTTCTTGGCGGGGCGTTAAGAGGGGCGCAGCTGGTGAAAAATGTAGAGCTCGCCCTCAGCGAATGGCTCAAATCAAACCCAAACGCAGAAGGGAAAAGAAAAAAAAAAGCTGTCACATCGCGTGAAGGGAAACAAAGCTTCATCCCGCGTGCTGAGAAGCCGTCCCGCCGAGCCGAAAACAGGTTGGCTAACAAAGATCTCGCAACGGGGTTCTCAAATCATGGAGGAGCAAAATGAACATGAAGACCCTTGCCCCCTTTGACAAGATTCGGGAGAAGGGAAAGAGGGATAAAAGACGTTGCTGGTTGAAAATTAAGAATGAGCCATGAGAAAAAACAGTCAGCAGAACCCAGCTGTTAGTCTGGAAGTTGTGCTGCCACTGCTTGAAACCCTTATGCCCTGATTATCGTAGAGCAACAGCAAGAAGCCCAAAGAATAATAATAATAATAATAATAATAATAATAATAATAATAATAAACTTCCGGATGCTTCTAAATGAATGATAGCTTAAAGGAAAGATGCCTCAGGGGTCACCTGGTTTACCTGCCCCACCCTTCTCCTCCCCACTCAGGAATCAGTAAAGATTCGAGTGACACCATGTTTCCATGGCGACTGGCTGTGGGTCAAAGGAGTGAATCACTGAAAGGTTATTTGACCTCAACGTTAGCAAGAGTAGGCGGGTGCTAAAAAGTAAAGAGAAAGAAAGTATAACCACAACCCCCCCCCCGCTACCACACACACACTCACACACACACACACATACACCGCACAACCCCCCCACCCGCCTGCCTAACGCCTCCCCCAGCAGGATAAGATGGGTCTGTTCGCAGCCCTCTGTGACTAACGAGCACTTTGGGTGATCCCAGGTCAAAGCCGCAAGCTCGCTGGAGCAGAAGAGGCTTGCTCGGGAACATCGAGTCTGTCAGGGATTCTACACGTTGGCGAGTTAACCCTCTCTCTCTCTCTCTCTTTCTGCTTTCTGCTGCCAGCCCCCAGCTGTCTCAGTTCACAGTGCACAGGCTCTGCCCTCGACCGGGCCGAGTTGTTGTTGTTTTAGCGTGCTAGCCGATCAACATACAGGAACGGCTCTGCCCACAAACCTACACGTGCGTACGTACGTACAACACCATTCCCTCATACCGATGCCCATCATTTTTCTTATCCAAGATACGTTTTCCTTTTTCACTCTTGGTAATATGGTACATTTCCACCTTTTTTTACTTACTCAGAACGGGTATGGTTAACTAACTGCTGCTGTGTGCGAGCTTAGCTCATAGCATGCTAAAATTCTCAGACCTGCTATCCAAAATCAATACATAATCAGTTACCAAGATCGATGTGGGGGTCCATTAATTCTCATGGGGTGTGGAATGTCTGCATAATTGAGAAATAGCTGTCAGAGAGTTAGAATTTCACATGTTCATTCTCACCAATGTAAAAAAAAAATTATAATCAAATCATTGGCTTTAACAAATCAATGTAGTGTTTTGGTACCTGACTTGCCTTGTTTGGCATATGGGAAATCATTACATTACATTTAGCACATACTGTTATTTGGAGTGACTTATACTGTAGTTTGCACATATTACATGTTGTCTATTTATGTGGCAGGATATTTACTGAAGTATTTCGGGTTAAGTATAGTGCTATATGGTACAATGGCAGTGTCTTGGCTGGGACTATAACCTACAACCTCTGAAGTACAAGACCAGGTATGTGATGACCCTAATATCATACTTAAATGTCCAGTGCTCATTTTACACTAACACTATTCATATGAGTCCAGCTGTTTGTACACTGTTAGTGTGAATTTAACACTGGACATTTTACTGTGATGGGTTGTTCAGTCCACGTTCAGTCCAACAATTGAGGCTGACACATGTCTGAGGATCATCCATTCATTGCCTGAATTTTATCCCAGCATGCATTGGGTCATGCATAATTATGGCTACTATGACTGTAAAAGGAGATCAGTGACTTGAAAAAGGGAGTGATTGCTGGGATGTGTTTCACAGGAACTTTCGTGATGACAGCTCAGCTTCCTGTTTCACAAGCAGCGGAGTCGAGTGATGTCAGCACAGAATTACATCAACACCAAAGGACAACAGTTCTTTTACTCAAAGTGTAGGGCAAAAACAGGCAACCAATCACACACCAGTTGACTGCAAACTTCAGCCAGGGGCAAGAGCAGCCAGATCAATCAATAAGTGTTGGCCCAACATTCTGTAAAGTGTTTGCATCAGTCTTCTCATTTTTTTGTTAACTACCTTTTACATGTAATGTGCATCTACATTTAATCTTGAAAACCAGGTGGTCAGACCTTAGGAGATCTCAAGACAATCTCAACTCAACATGTTGGAGCATCACTTATGGGTCTGTCATGCAGGAAGTGGAAATAGGTAGATACAAGAGTACCAAAGCACAGAAATTTCGGCACAGAAATGCAATGAACCTAAGTTCAAATCTTTTGACCTTTCATTGCTAGAGATGGGGCAATATATTTGTCTTATGATTTGGTTCGGTATACAATATGAGGTTATTGTATACATATGCAACTCAATATCACCACGATTCAATAAAGCCTTTTAACAGTTCACATATAACAGTGACATTTATTTAATTTTTAGGCATGCAAAATAGAAAATAAATTCTGATTTGAATAAATGTCTCTACTAGACAAGACATAAAGAGATCAAAGTAACAACAGAAATTCTCGTAAAGACATTTTATCACCACCTGAAGTCATTTCTCGGGGTGCGTTCCAATACTTTTTCTCGTCTCCTCGTCTCCTCCACTCATCTCCTCCCCTTGTCTCCTACCCTGGAAGTACGTGGGGGAAAAGAGGGGAGGAAATGAGTGGGGGAGAGGAGGAAACAAGGAGATGAAACGAAAATTGGAACAGCTAATCCGATTAGCCCTTCATGAAAGTTGATCTCGGCTATCGATGAAGTCGTGTAACTTCGAATGATTCCAAGGATACTTTACCCAGTCGCGCTTCTCATCCACCGCCAGCCCTTTTTATCCATTAGACTGTGAATGTCAGTTACTCACATTCGGCTCATGATTTAACATAGATGTGTTAAATCATATGTACAAGGAAGTAAATAAACCTGCCGTGACAGTAACTTGCTCTTCATTGTTGTGATTGTATGGACATGATAACCAGGTTCAAATTTGTTTTAATTTCCTTTACTTGCTGGTGATTTTTTTAATTGCAGTTATCTCAGCATATTGATAAAGAAGATCATTTTGACTGATGAAAAAGGTAATTTTGAAGCCAGTTAACAACCAATCACTGCTGAATTGAGAAGCATTAGTAACTTAACAAGATGGCGGATGTCTGGGAGTTAAATGGAAAGTCTTGTAATGACAACTTTTAGTTGCTTTGAGTCATTCTTCATTCACTGTGTTTCCCTTATACAGGGGGTCCTCCACTTACGAACGAGTTCCGTTCCTACGACTTGTCGTAAGTCGATTTTCGACGTAAATCGGAATTTATACCTAAACTATACCTAAGTTAACACCTTAAGTCACATAAAATACAGTAATTAAATAAAACAGTAATAAAAAAAGAGAGAACAATTTCGTATGTTTATTTCTGTGGTCGTATTTACGAACCAAACCGCTTAGGTCGAAACTAGGTTTTTTAAATAATCTATGGGAGTGCGTCGTAACCACAAAACATTGTAACTTGAGACCGTCGTAAACCGAGGACCCCCTGTATTGTGTACGTCCTGTACATTATAGGAGAATAGCAATCAAGCAAGTGAGTTCGCAAGCAGTCTAGTATGGTAGTCTAGTGACGGAATAAAGATGCATTGTGACCTCAAATATTGGTGAGTTAACTTATTTGAACCAATGAAAAGACTTTGCCCTTCACAAGCAATGAGTATACATGAACGTACATAGGCCTATGTGTAATATGTGGTTGTCTGGATATGTATTGTTTTATCTTGATCTGCACTGTGACTAATTCCTAACAACTTAAGTATGGTATAGCAATCCCAAAAATGTAATTCATAAACTTTGAGAATGTAAATGTAATAAGAGTACTCAGTTTTTTTCAATAATCTGTTCCAATTATAGTTGCTTCATTTCTGTAACCAGATTATGTAATCTAGATTGTGTGTAGTCAGTTACAACCTGACAGTTCTTAAATTTATGTTATTGTTGTGAATTATGACAGGAAAGTGGGTGAGAGGACCGTCCCCGTATTTAACCGCGTATCAGAACGATATGAAGGGGACCCGCACGTGACAGCCTGTCAGGAGATGCCGCGGCGGGGCGTCGCGTCTGGCGGCGGTGTTGGACGTTAGCGTTCTGGTGGAAGCGGCGAGAGGAGAGGCCTCCGAGGCATCGTTTGACAGCCCAGCGCAGCGGAGAGAGAAAGAGAGAGAGACTGATCTCCGCTCCGCGATTGTCTCCCAGCTGCAAATATTGCATAACGTGGATTAGCCTAGTTGGCAAGCTATAAATACAAATGTACACTGTGTACAGACGTTAAGAAGCATGGCTCTGCACTGATTGGGATTGGGGGGGGGGGGGGGGGGGGGGGGGGGGGGTTAGGCAGTGAGTTAGTTCGGATTCCCTCGATTTGGATGTGTCGTAATTTCGTACAAAGACGTCTCGGAAGAAAAGCGCGGATGGATTTGATGGGCTTTCTCTTCTCTTCTAGTGGCCGGGCACAGTTGAAACAGATCTTGTAAGAGTGACGCTAAAAGGAAGAGACGTGATGTTTTCACTGGGACCTCCTCAGGTCAAGGGTGGCTTGTAAGCTTGAAATAAGAGAGAGCATCTCTCCTCCCCCCCTTTCTCTCTCTCTCTTATACATTTTATTGAGACATAAAGGATTAGATAAAAATGAATCATTTTAATCTGAAGATAGAAGATGAACTGTTGCTTCATGCTAGCATGATATAATTAAATTATGCCTCACAAATGCAAAAGGTATTGCTACCATATTTGTCTCCAATAGGTAAATGTTTTTTTTAAGTTCATATTCATTTCTAATCATGTTTGGAAAGCATGTGTTCTCTTATATAAATAATTCTCTTATATAATAAATTATAGTAAAAGCAATAAAGACAGTCATGACAAAAAGTGTCCAGTAAAATCAGCAATTAATGGTACTCATGAAAATGATGAGAAATCACTTAGTGCAGGCTCCTAAAGTAGGTCAGTTAATCAGCAATCTCCAAAACAGTTTGCAGGGCCATACCACCTTAGCCAGGGTGTCAATCTTGGATCCAGGAGAGCTGCAGGTTTTACTTTAGTCCAGGAGGGCTGCATTCCTTGCGGGTTTAACTCCAGTCCTGGAGGGCCGCAGTGTCTGCAGGTTTAACTCCAGTCCTGGAGGGCCGCAGTGTCTGCAGGTTTAACTCCAGTCCTGGAGGGCCGCAGTGTCTGCAGGTTTAACTCCAGTCCTGTAGGGCCGTGGTGTCTGCAGGTTTGACTCCAGTCCTGGAGGGCCGCAGTGTCTGCAGGTTTAACTCCAGTCCCGGAGGGCTGCAGTGTCTGCAGGTTTAACTCCAGTCCTGGAGGGCCACAGTGTCTGCAGGTTTAACTCCAGTCCTGGAGGACCGCAGTGTCTGCAGGTTTAACTCCAGTCCTGGAGGGCCACAGTGTCTGCAGGTTTAACTCCAGTCCTGGAGGGCCACAGTGTCTACAGGTTTAACTCCAGTCCTGGAGGGCCGCTGTGTCTGCAGGTTTAACTCCAGTCCTGGAGGGCCGCAGTGTCTGCAGGTTTAACTCCAGTCCTGGAGGCCCACAGTGTCTACAGGCTTAACTCCAGTCCTGGAGGGGCACAGTGTCTGCAGGTATTATGAAAAATATTACCTTCAGTAATCCCTTTCCAATAACAAACAAATGTGTCATGAGATCATTCCAGCTAGCGAGTAAGATTGAATCAAGCTCTTGATTACTGCGAAGTGGTCTGTTTGCCCTCATAATTAAAGGTGATATAAAACAGCTCAGAGCATCAATTCACGAGCAGCACTTTAGCCTTCTGCGAGTCCTAATTAATAACCATTTCATTCATCTTGCCGTCCCATAATTTCACCCGGCCAAACACCTCTGTTGACAGTAGACTGAAACAATTACATCTGAAACCAGACTAAACAAAGGCTTACTGACAAAGCTGTCAGTAGACTGTGACTGAATGATTACATTTCAGTAAACAGATTATGTCTGAGAACACCTGTCAGTCAGAAACCACTCATAATAGTTTTCAATTGAATGGCAAAATATTTTCTACTCACGAAAAGCAATCAGTGACTGCAGGACTGAAGAGTGGTTTTGTGTAGAGGTTGGACTTCACTGTGTGAGATTTAATTTTTAACCCAAAAAACCCTCTGGGGAACCCACAATTATGTTTTCCTGTCCGTTTTCAGGTAATCTTACCTGGATTGTCTTACTGCAGGGCCAGAATTTTAAAAAAATCTTCCCAGCATCTAAGGCACAAGGCCCCACCTTCTGAAAAGCCTTAGGGTACTTTAACCCTAAAATCACCGACCAATTTAGTCCCATGAGACCAGATGCCATTGCCCCAAGTTGGAGACCACCCATTCAAGAGCGTGATTGGCCAGAAGTAACTGTGCTAATTAGCAAATCTCATCCCTAGACTAGTCTCCTCCCTGTTTAGATGTGGGGTGGGACTACAGACGGTGCAGACATTTTACTGGCTGATGTGACTGTGTCACTGGCCAATAGTGGCTTCACATGGGCCCGTGAGGGGGATGGGCCCCCTAAAACTGTATACAGTCAATAAGGTTAATCAGAGACTGACAATAGACTAATTTTTCCTTTGCAATGTTATGCAAAGAAAATATACTCTACTAAATTTGAACAATATATGGAGTGTAACTGACCTTTTGCAAATTGACACAGCAATCAACCAATCAGTGCTTAGCAATCATCACTTTAAACCACCTCATCTGGGTTTAGAGACGGTGCCATCAGGATCCACTTCCTCCAGTGGCTTAAACCAATAATTCTGTTAGAAGATATAACCTTGACGAGTGAAGCTATCGGAAAGTTAAAAGCTACATAACGTTGAATGGAATGGTCCCTTCCCCAGTCCAGAGCTATCTCTTCAGTATAAGGCCGCTAAGTGTTCCATTTGTGTTACTTACCGGAGACAAAGGATGTGCCGTTCGCTCCTCTTCCCAAGCATCTACCAAGGGATATAAATGATATGATTTGCAAAGGGAGTAAGTTTAGCTGTTGAATTACTTACTCCTTGTAGCACACAACCTCATCTTGGCCGACTAATACAGTCACATCACATATGTTCTCATATACTGCACAGTTATATACATTTGAAGGCCATTCAGATTAGCTAAATGCATTGCTAATGTACCTGTTTAAGTGTATCTGTAAAAAAGCAACACCCTGTGTGGGCTTCAAGCAGAGTCTGCTCCCTCCACTGCTTGTCAGATGGAGTTAATTTTTGATGGAATATACTGAATGTGATGGATAACAGGTTGTGGTACATTGGATAAATACATGATAAGCTCCAATCTCCAGTCGCGAAAGGCTGCAGTGTCAGCAGTTTTTTTTTGTGATTTCCTGTCGGTCAGTTGCCGGTATAAGCCTTGGAGGGAAGTGACAAGATTTCAGTCAATTTCAAAAAGTCATTTTTATTACTCTGTCATTTTTTGAGTATTTTATGCTTTATCTGACACAAAACATGTCCTTCCAAATATGGTAATTTCATTCTTATATGCAGCAGCATGTGCCCTTAGATATACTAAAGTGTGTTTTAATTGCTTTATGAATGCCCTTAAAGAATCAACGCAATGGCTTCAATTAATCACTTGAGTGCTGAAATGCAACAAAAACCAGCAGACACTGCAGGGTCTCCTGAAATAGAGTCTGTTATCCCTGATATACAGTGCACACTGTGCAATGAGGATAAGAGCATGCACAGAGCATGCACTGACAGTAAAAACATGCACAGAGTACACAATGAAGATAAAAGCTTGAACACAGTGTACGATGAGGACAGGGGTGTAAACAAAGTGTGCATTGAGGATAGGAGGATGCACATAGTATGTACAAGGTATGCAATGATAGTAAGAGCATGCACAGAGTGTGAAATGGGGATTAGAGTGGGTAAAGAGCATACACAGAGTGTGAAATGAGGATTAGAGCATGCGCAGAGCGTGAAATGAGGATTAGAGCATGCACAGTGCATGCACAGAGTGTGGAATGGGGATTAGGGCTTGCACAGAGTATGCACAGAGTGTGAAATAAGGATTAGAGCATGCACAGAGTGTGAAATAAGGATTAGAGCATGCACAGAGTGTGAAATGAGAATTAGAGCATGCACAGAGTGTGAAATGAGGATTAGAGCATGTGCAGACTGTGAAATGAGGATTACATCATGCACAGTGCATGCACAGAGTGTGAAATGGGGATTAGAGCATGCACAAAGCATGCACGGAGTGTGAAATGAGGATTAGAGCATGTGCAGAGTGTGAAATGAGGATTTGAGCATGCACAGTGCATGCACAAAGTGTGGAATGGGGATTAGAGCATGCATATAGCATGCACAGAGTGTGAAATGAGGATTAGAGCATGCACAGAGCATGCACAGCGTGTGAAATGAGGATTAGAGCATGCACAGAACATGCACAAAGTGCACATTTCAAGATTAAACTTGAAATATGGTGAGTCAGCACCTGATGTTTAACCGTAAAAACACATGGTATAAATTTTCATTTATGATACACTTTCAATATGTGTGAACATGTATACAGCACCTGTTCTGTCTAACAACGTTAAAACATATCCTGCAATCCTCCCCATCATGTGTAAGCAGGATTAATGCACAATATCAAAGTATGTCAGTGTTACATTCAGTGTATGTAGGTCAGCATGTTCCAAGATGTTCCAGTACATTGGACCTCACCACTTAATGCTAACGCCTCTATGTGTTGGATGTCAAGCCAGTGGCCATATTGGATACATAATTTTTTCGTACATTACTTTCAACAAGAGCTAGTTAGCCATGAGGCATCAATAATACACAGCAATAAGTGGATCATAACACATTTCTTTTATGACACCAACAAGATTTGTTATGCCTGTTACATTTCTCATTGGTTGGTTGACTGGTAGAGACATAAAAAGTCCAACTAGCACCATCAGTGTGAATAGAAGATGACTTGACTGTGGTTTACTTTGAAATTTCCATGAGACAGGGGCAGCAAGGGGCATTTGACTCATGTTTCAACCATAAAAAACTTGGAAACTGCACACAATCAGATTCGTCTGTGTAGCAAGGCACAGCTCAGTCTGGAGATGGTGAGAGCTGAAGCGCATGACTGGTGGAGTGTATCATAGCAGGAGCTGGGTGAGAGAACGGGGATTGCACGAGGAGATGCGTATTCCCGTCTGGGCGCCAACATGCCTCACAAATGTGGGTCAACCGCTGTCAACAATCCATCAATAGACACTTCGCAAACATCCCTCAGGCCGATATGGAATTATTATGTGTTCATACACACACGCGACCTTACGGCCTAACTGGCAAAAACAATATCCATACATTGCAAGTGAGCCAAGCTTGTTGAGCCCACAGATTTATCTGAATACAACTTTGAATGGCCTGTAGCCTCCTGAATCAAAAGCGGAGGGAGGAACGGCCAATGGGTCAATTGGACATTAGTTAAATTAGCATTCACAATTAAAAAACATGGATATAGTATCATGTTGACAGGGATTTGTTTTAGAAAACAAACAGTAATGTTTGCCCATGAATATCATTTTGCCAGTTACTGCATTATATTTGTGTGTTGATACATCCCTTGCCATTTTTTAAACCTTTTGATGGTAAAAGATTCCGTGGGATGGTCTTTTAATCTGACTGGTCATAAGCACAAGTGAAAAGACTTCCATGGCAGGATACATCAATTTATCCTTAGCTTGGAGGAGACGAGGAAGGGTCGCAAACGGTGCAGTTACACCGGCTCTCTGCACTTGCAGGAAGGGGAGATCAGATGTTCTCACCCTTCTTCGGCTTTTCTGGCCGCCTGTCAAAGGCTGGGTGGTGGAGGGGCTCCCTCCAGTAGCCCTGATGTCTCGCAAGTTTGAGGAAAGCTTTGCCTTCCCTCTCAAGCAACTGTTAATTTTACCAGCTGTTATGTGCCGGGTTTTGCAGAGTACGTTACATTCTGTTACAATTGAATTTTTTGTAGCTGATTGATATCTGTTATGCTAGCTGCAGTTGTTACTGTTGGCTATATTCTTTTTATGTGTCATGTGGTTTGATGTTACTTAATATAAAACTGGTTTTAGTGACAGTATTTGGACATGTGTGCTCTGCCCCTTCGCATTCTGCCGGTGGCGAGTGTGTCACAGGACCAAAGTAACTATCAATTTTACCAGCTATTATTTGCCCGTTTTTGCCAGGCTCAAGAAACCCAGCGATCCGCATGGTGTCTGTCAGAGCTGCCTCAATTGAGGAACTATAGGTTACAATGGCAGATCCAAACATTTGCTGCTGTCTGGCATGGACCTCACAAGCCAGTACCTCCACATCCTCTGGTGTGAAACGCACCTTCCTCTGCCTTAGCTCATCCATGTTCTCTTGTTAGCGCTGGGTGCATGAGATTTTATTGTATGTAACACTCATTATGATTGGCTGAAACATGCAATGTCATGCCAATGCTGTCTAATTTATATGAACACATTACTCCACCCATTGCGGATTGTGCCATGTGAAGGACCTCCTATTGCAAGCCTATTAAATAATTCAAATCAATAACTTTCACATGAACTCCAGCATGCATTTTTGAATAGAACACAAATTTTGACATGACCCCAAATTTACCATGGGGCCATGTACAATTGAAAAGTGTGACCTCACTGTTGATTAGCCTTGTTGGATCTCCATGGAAATGGACTGTCACTGCCACCGTGACTGCTATCTCAGGATCCAGTCACACAGAATTTAGCAATGCATGTCAGAGAGCTTGAACTCAAAAACGTTATCCTTAACAATTTACAACTCTGTAACCTCTGAGCTACAAGCCCAGCTCCCTAACCATTACACTACACTGTAACCTCTGAGCTACAAGCCCAGCTCCCTAACCATTATACTACACTGTAACCTCTGAGCTACAAGCCCAGCTCCCAAACCATTAGACTACACTGTAACCTCTGAGCTACAAGCCCAGCCCCCTACCCATTATACTACACTGTAACCTCTGAGCTACAAGCCCAGCTCCCTAACCATTATATTACACTGCAACCTCTGAGCTACAAGCCCAGCTCCCTAACCATTATACTACACTGTAACCTCTGAGCTACAAGCCCAGCTCCCTAACCATTATACTACACTGTAACCTCTGAGCTACAAGCCCAGCTCCCTAACCATTATATTACACTGCAACCTCTGAGCTACAAGCCCAGCTCCCTAACCATTATATTACACTGCAACCTCTGAGCTACAAGCCCAGCTCCCTAACCATTATACTACACTGTAACCTCTGAGCTACAAGCCCAGCTCCCTAACCATTGTACTACACTGTAACCTCTGAGCTACAAGCCCAGCTCCCTAACCATTATACTACACTGTAACCTCTGAGCTACAAGCCCAGCTCCCTAACCATTATACTACACTGTAACCTCTGAGCTACAAGCCCAGCTCCCTAACCATTATACTACACTGTAACCTCTGAGCTACAAGCCCAGCTCCCTAACCATTATACTACACTGTAACCTCTGAGCTACAAGCCCAGCTCCCTAACCATTATACTACACTGTAACCTCTGAGCTACAAGCCCAGCTCCCTAACCATTATACTACACTGTAACCTCTGAGCTACAAGCCCAGCTCCCTAACCATTACACTCTGCTGCTACCCTTAATCATGTGGGACTACATTGTCTCCTGGAATAGAGAATATGCATCATCTCGCTTGTCCCCAATGTTTCGTGAAAAAACAGCCACGGTTTGGGATCTCTCATTACCTCACCCCTTTGATATCACTCATTAGGGAAACAAGGGGGCGGGGCTTGTTCAGTATAATTTGTATCTGACCCAGAGCACCAGCATGTGTTGATGGTACAGTGGGTACAAAGAATATTACTGTCCCGTCTTTGTACATGAACTCTTTCATCCATTAAAACTTGGCTGCACATTGATGTCCAAAGAAAGGGGTTTGAGAATGATAGAGTGTTTGTGTCATGCCATTTCTGCTTCGATGCGGTTTTGCTTTTGTGCTGGGTATTTGTTTACTACACAAACGCTAATTACTTCAATGTCCGGGTCTCTCTTTGCGAAGCGGGGTTCGGTGGTCTTCGCTTCGTTGTCTTTTATGTTTGCTGTGTTAGTTTTTTTGCCCCCACCCCCCAGTCTACACGCATACAGACGCACAGCAGTGTCCGTAATTGTACGTTGTGCGAAATAACTGTGCGAAGACGGGCACAAGTTCCCCCCCTCCCCCGCGTGCCTCTGCAGTGTAAAATCAGGGAGCGCTTTTGTGTCCTCACAGCTTGCTCATTACAGTGCCCTTTGGCGAGGTTTCTCTTCCAAATCCCTCCCCCGGAGATTACAATATTTCCAAAACAGTGCGAGGATTTGCTAATGCCACCAAAGCCGTGCACATTACGGCTCTGTCCCGCACCCTCTCTGCTGGCTCCCCGTCAGAATTTAGGATTGCTTTTCATTTACAGCATTTGCACTTCCCCAGCTGAATACCAACGAAACGTACATGCATCTGTCTCCCTGCGTAACTGCGTCATACGGTTTAAGCGGCAGATCTGTCAGCCGCCTACAGGAGAGGACTCTGCTTGGGTTCTAACCCGTGGTAGATGCCAATATACATACAGTGTCTAAGTATGTGGCGCAGACTCATAGAGATGGGTAAGTATATAGTGTACACTCATTAAGACAGGCAAGTATGTCGTGAACACTCATAGAGATGGGTAAGTATGTAGTGTACACTCATTAAGACAGGCAAGTATGTCATGAACACTCATAGAGATGGGTAAGTATGTAGTGTACACCCATTAAGATAGGCAAGTATGTAGTTCACAATCATAGAGATAGGAAAGTATGTAGTGCACACTCATAGAGATGGGTAAGTATATAGTGTACACTCATTAAGACAGGCAAGTATGTCGTGAACACTCATAGAGATGGGTAAGTATGTAGTGTACACCCATTAAGATAGGCACGTATATAGTTCACAATCATAGAGATAGGAAAGTATGTAGTGCACACTCATAGAGATGGGTAAGTATATAGTGTACACTCATTAAGACAGGCAAGTATGTCGTGAACACTCATAGAGATGGGTAAGTATATAGTGTACACTCATTAAGACAGGCAAGTATGTCGTGAGCACTCATAGAGATGGGTAAGTATGTAGTGTACATCCATTAAGATAGGCAAGTATGTAGTTCAAAATCATAGAGACAGGTAAGTATGTAGTGCACACTCATAGAGATGGGTACGTATATTGTGTACACTCATTAAGACAGGCAAGTATGTAGTGCACACTCACTATGATGGGCAAGTAAAGTGCACACTCAAATATATGGTTAAGTAGGTAGTGCACTCTCAGAGAGTCTGTTAAGTATGTAATGCACACTCTTAGAGGTGGGTAAGTGTGTAGTGCTTCTCCTTTCTCATTGAGAAATTACCTAGCTGACCTGTCAGTCTTGTGTCCTATAAAACAGATCTTAAATGTTTAGTATACTGCTCAGCTTTTGACTCTGTTCATTTGCTCAAAGTGGTTCAGCTTGATTTATAATGTTACCTTGGTTTTTTTAAACACATTTTTCTTTTTCTATGATCCTTATGTGTAGAACACAGAATACTTTTATTACACGGGTAAGGTTATGTTTCAAAATCAGTTGTTTTTTTATGTGTTATGTCCGTGAGTAATGCATACAGAACAGACACATGGACAGAGAAAGCTCCCCCCCCACCAGGAAGAGTGCTGAGGACTCTGTCAGGGGCTTACAGGTAGTGGTTGCTTGTTTAGCAAAAGGTCTTCCCCTCCATCACTGTGGATCCCCGCAGTTATTTTTCATTTTTATTATTATTATTATTATTATTATTAATAATAATAATAATAATAAATAAAGAGGCAGTATGACTGGTCAGGTGAGGAAACCCATTAATTATGTACTATTAATTATGAGGGAACCTATTTTTATTAATTATCTTAATCTTTTTTTTTTTTAAACTTTCACAATAGCATGCAAAATCATGTTCTTGTTGTTGCTGTTCTTCTTCTTACTAATATTATTGAAATTATAAATGTAACAGTAACCCCAACAACAAATAATAATAATAATAATAATAATAATAATAAACACTGACCAGAAACTTCAGGGGAGTGAAAATGGCATTTTGTTGTCAAAATGGTAATTTGTGAGGTCAAACTTATTTTTCTACTTATTGTGTAATATCGTAATGTTACCTGATATTACCAGACTGCACCATGTGTTTTGTAACAAGAGCAAGACATGATGAGAAATGATATTTTCACCAAGTTAAACAGGAAATCAACAAATATTATAGTCATTTGTTTTTCATTTTTCACCTGGGTATAAACCCTTTGAACTCTGGTACAAAATCAAGAGAATAAAATGCAATTTCAAAACAGTAAAACAAATCATGAAATATAGCACCTCTGAAATGCAACGTACCATTTTGCATTTCCTACATGAAATATAATTATTTGATACTAAGGTTTCCGCAATTAAAAGCAATGGGAATTTAATGAGAAATGTACATTTTAGTGCTAGACCTTCTTATGTAGACAACCAATATGAACACGCACAAGCACTTTAGCATCAAGCAAACAATTGACTTTTGAAGTGTGAACCATTTTGATAGTTATCCTTTTTTTTGCACTGTTGAAAACATTTTCAAACCCCCAGCTTTGTCATCATAATGGCCAAATGTTTTTCAACAACATAGTTGGAGGTTAAAGTAAAAGAATTAAGCAGGAAGTTTGATGCACTCAATTTGAGGTAATCAGAGGAAGCAAATTTGTATTAAAAAGACTTGATGATGAAGACAGCAATACAAAATACAATTTTTAGTGTTCTCCAGAATTATTGGTATCTATTGCTAAAAAGGAGCTAATAGCCCATGCCAAATGAACAAAAACTAGTAATATGCTATTTTTGCCGCTCATAAAATGTAATAAATTACATTTTCTTACTCGGATATATTTTTTAGAAAAAGGTTTATTTTAGAAAATAGACTTTTGCTTTAATATAATTTTTACCCTGGCGCCTAGTGGTCATGGTGCCGGTGACCTGTGAACCTGGGTTTGGAACTCATCCAGAACATACAAAGGTATACTTGAAAATCCAGTTAAAATTCTGCACTCACAGCCAGCAGTAGACTCGTCTGCAGCTAACAACACTGCATTTAACCTTATGTGCGGTTTCTTTATTTCAGAGCAATAAAAAGAAGACACACTCCCCCCACCTCCTAGTCATTTCTACACCCTTGACCTCATCATTTTTAAAAATAATTATGATGTCGATGTGTCTCGTTTATTCTTCTTTCAAAATGTAGCCCACCGTTTCGATGTCCCACAAATATTTTATAATAATTTTTTAAGTGTGCTCACTTAATGTACTTGCAGAGCATCCAATTCCATTCTGTACAGTATATGAAACTTCATTGCATGATTATGGGTATAAATATGGCTGTGATTCATGATATCTCTGCTTAAAATACAAGGGCTATTTGTTAGCTTACTTCTCCTGAGATTTTCTCTTCATTTGATGACAATTTCCCCTGTAAAATGACCAGCATGTCAAAGGAACAACAATAGTTCTACGAAATGGGTCTAAGACCATCCTTTTTGTTTCATTATCTCTCTCGTTATAGATTTACTCAACAGTCAATCAACCTATTTGACGAATCAGAGCAGACTCTGCTGAAGAACAGATATATGGGGTTAGGGTGTTCCTTTAGATCTGTGCAAGCCATCTATGTGTGAGAGGCAGAAGTGAGAATCCCTGAAGCGAACTGAGCTAGCAGTGGAAGACCTTTAAACCAAGATTATGCCTGCGAGTAAACAGGCTCTTCAACATTGAAATATGACATATTGGAGAAGAAAGAAGTTATTTTGTGCCTTGGAGTACAAAAAAGTGGTTCAGAGGATGCCCTATCTTGGTAAAAGCCCTTGTGGAATATGATAGCTTGAAGTTATCTGCTCCAAATTGTTTCGGAGATGGGAGACATGTGGGGAATAAACTCTGTATTGTAATTTCCCCCCTAGCTGACTTGGATGATATGAGATGTTTCATAAATTTTAAGTCTTTATGGCACATTTGTTTATTTCAGAACAAGCCATGAACCATGTCGAGCCATGTCTCTACAATGTGTATTGACAAAGTTATAAGGCTTTCACTATAACTAGTATAAATGACCAGAAAAGGCTAAAAAGGTTTAAAACAAATTTGGGTATCATGATTATCAGCAACTGTTATAAAGACTGAGTCCAGACACGCGCTTAAGTTGACTTTCCATGTAACCCATCACAGAAAGAGAACTTGCACTATGGAAATGCACAATAATACAAATGCAGGTATAGAATTGGCCCTCAATATTTAGCATGCTAGTTTTTGGTCGATTTGAACTCATGTTCAATAAAGCTGTTAGAATCAAATGTGTAGGTCATCTGTCTTATGATGCCTCCCTCGGAACAAACTTTTCATGCCTCAGGTACGACCTCTTGCATTTGAATGCGTCTCTATGTCATCCTTTTTTTAACGCTGGCACAGTGTGTGCTAACTTTGTGTACGCTATGACCGACTAACATAGTGGATGGTAATGAGGCTGCGAGAAACCGAAACAGCCAAAAAAGAAGTCAACCCTTGTTCCGCTGTCCACTTGGCTGTCCACTGTGCATCACCGCAGATATGTTGTTTTCTCCTGTCAAAAAAGGTTTTACTGTTTAAGACCAAACACCGTGATTGGGTCAAATTAGTGAGTAACCGGTAGCCTGTGGTAGCTCCACCCATTTTCAGAAACCTGATTCCTCTTTCAGTGCTGCGTTAGCCCTGTTTTAAGGTTACAGGGAGAAAAGTCACTCCAGGGTAAAATTTCCTGCATTCTCTGCTTTGCTGGATAAACGATTCTGTGTCCTTTCAGATGAAGAGCTCCTCAGACGCTCTCTCTCGCTCGGGGGGTAAACAAGGACTGATGACTGAGCGCAATGTATAGCCCTGCTCCATATTTACTGTGCTCATCCCGTCCTCTTCAAGCGCAAGCAAAGAGCCATTTAACTGTATGTATCCCCTGGGCTGATTGGCGCGCTTCATTTGAGCTTTAATGGAAAGAGGTTCCCGGTTTTTGCGGGAGAAGACACTGGCTCTCTGCGAGGGTGGGGTCCAGAACCAGACCACATGGGCGACATTCAATTAAAAGCACTTTAAGGCTATGTGGAATTCAATCGAATCAGACTTTATTTTCTTAGCACTTCTAGGATGTCATTTTTGCAAATTGTATGTCGTAGTTTATTTCCTTGGGAATGTGTTCTTCTCATTTTTGACAATCGCAAATACTAAAAGAGACTTACCCTTAAAGAGGCTAAAGTCTGTTTTGATTGAATTCCAAATGCCTTTGAAGAGAATAGATGCATGTAATTGAATTTTTTATGTGTTATGATTTTCCTCCAATGCTTCAGTTTAACAGCTGTAAATCACGTGATCGATTTGTGTTTTTATCGTTCACTTCCTGTCTCCTGTGACTCTAGGAAAGATGTCCTGCCTGGAGACAAGGCGGATTATCGGCTCAAGGGATGTGAGGTTCTCGGCCTGGTCCCCTGGGGCCAATTACTACGACCTTAGCCAGGGATTTAAGCCCGCGGTTTAGACCACTAGACCACTAGGCCCTGCCATAACAGGCACAACAAACAGTAAGTGTGGGCACGCTGGACACAGGTCTTCCTGGCTCTTGCTGTGTCACCTGATCTTACTCACTCACGTGCACAAAATGGTGAAAGCCCACTCCAGCCAGCACGCTTCCTGATTTTGCACAAAGAAACGGTCATAAAATGAAAGCAGAGAGAGAGAGGTGACTTACTGAGTTTACTCGAATCAGTGATATATGCATAATTTACATCATGGCACATGGGAAATCGTTATGGGAGAAAGTTGGAAAAGTTAGGCTAAATTTACAGTCGCAATAGTTGTGCTTGTCATCAGACTTAGATCATTGTGCAATACAATTTTCACTTTTCAAAAGATATGATACTGTATATAGTTTAGAATGTCAAGATGAGTCAAGTTAGCCTTCACAATGTGTGTACTCGGGGCAAAAACACTGTCGAAAAAGCTGATGTAGAGGCATAGAACCATATGGGTATTTTATTTGAACTAGCAACCTCTGAGTTACAAATACTAGTTTTCAAAACTTTATACTTTGCTGTATCGAAATACCCTTGCTATCAATGCTTGGGCTAAATGGAGGGATGTCTGTTTTTCTTTGTTCTTTGGTTAATTCTATTTGCTAACCAGGTAGGTTTAAAGACTTTGGTACTGTATAGACTGCGGTCCCTGAATTCAGTTAAAAGGGTGACTTCAAATTGGCAAAACAGTCTATCCAAATTAGGTAGATTAAGAACGAAAAAGGCAAGGGCAAATCTTGATTTAGAAATGTTTCCATGTGCTAGTGGTGCTAATCAGCGTTGACATCGCAGCCCATAGTGTGTTCTGGATAAAGGTGCCAAAAATTATAGTACTAATTACGTGCAAGTCTTCTGTCACAGGGGCGTTAAAATATGCTGTGCCAGTATACTCTTATATTTAAGGTTTGGAGATTCTGACAGGTTTTTCTTGTTATTAATCTCCAATTACTATGTGATTTTCAATTTGTAATGTAAAAGGACAGCCTCTTATTTAGTAAGACTGCCTCTGCTTCCTCCATGGAATGCGTGGATTTTATGTTTCCGTCCTTTAAAAAGGACTTGCTGAGTGAACGTCTGTCTGGGCATCGATGTTAGCTCTTGCATGAGCGACCAATTAAAAAATCTGTCATAGTGCTGTTGATATAGTTGTCTAAGTGTGAGAACGTCACTGGGCTCGTTTAAACAGATCATCTCAGATTTGTTCGGCACACTTAAACTCAAGGCATATTTCGTATGATGTAGACGTTTAAATCCTCCATGACCGCCTCTATTGGTTTTATTTACGGTCACATTGGTGGGCCCTAATTTGGCTCGATGGAGCTTGTTATTTTCAGTTACTGTGGGAGGTTGTCAGAGTACCCCACCATTAGGCAGGATAAAGGTGAGGCTGGCGGGGGTGGGGTGGGCGGAGCATTAGGCGGGGAACCGCGCGAGGGGATTGGAAGCTGAACATTTTGCAAATGCAATCTGAAAACGGCTGAGCTTCTATACAGTCTGGAATCATGGGAATCCAGCAGAAAGGAGCGCGGAAAAGGAGTGCAGAAAAGATGTGGTTATGGGGGACCAGTCACATCACTAGGTTTCCCTAGTGGGGAGACCCAATCTCCATCGTTGACCTTGTCCTTAATTCCGTTCTGTCTCACCAGGTAAGATCAACCTTTGACAACCCCCACATTAGTACTCCCTAATGCCGTTCAATGGTTTTTACAAAGGAACGCTTTGGTTACACATGACCGAGTATGAATAGCAAGTTCACAGCACAGTATGGTGTAACATCTCTTCTCCACCCATCAGCCTGTGCAACCAGGCGTGAGGGGGACTCCTGGCCAGCTTAAGCCACACGGGAGGTCCGAGAGGGTCATTCGCCTTGACCCCTTTTCTTCCCCTGTGAAGTGGAAAACCGGTAATGGCCATGCTTATGGAAGGAATGGATGCCATGTGCTTTTAAAGGGCCTCTCAGGGTCATTCTGCTGTTAAACCCGCTAAACTTGCGCGGTGTCATTAGCAGAATCTGCTTGTCCAAGTTCACAGAAACGTACCCTACATAACATTACAGACGCTCATGAAATCTCTTTTGCAAGAGAGACCTGGCCAAGAAAAGCAGCTGAAATACCCGTTACAGACAAAGATTCACATAAAAAATATAATTGACAAATATAACACATTTATACACTGAAACTTAAAGGAGAAACCCAGATAAAACTAAGTTGTACATCAATCGAAAAGCACAATGCCAGTCCTCAATTTAATTCCAGATCTTTGACCACAGCTTTACATTTTTTTAAAGTGATAAGCTCCTTTAATCTAAAACATTTTTGGAACTCTTTCCAAGAAACAGGAGCAGAGAATTTGAAAGCCTGACCTCTGTACAGACCTTTGGCACAGATAATAAAATACAATCCAAGTAATTGTCATATAAATACTCTTTCAGCTGATTACTCACACGGGTTTCCAAAATTTTTGCCAAATCAGAAAGCTTTAAAATAGGCCTGTATTTATTTACATTTGTTGGTTCACCTCCCTTTAACAGTGGGATTTCCATACTTTAGAGATAACATTATGCTCAAGAGCAACATTAAAAAGATCAGTTATGGGTTCAGCAATAAGATCAGCAGCACGCCATAGAAGATAAGTGTCTAAGTTATCAGATCCTGTAGATTTTGTAGAATCTCTACCTTAAGAGCTGTATGTACCTCACTAACAGAAAAGGATGGAAAAACTAAAATGCTGTCCATTTCCCTTAAAATGTTCAGGTGTACTTTCATCATCAGTGATTTGATTTGACACTGTTTGGAACAGGAGACCAGATGAGACAAAATGTTCATTAAAATAATTCAGCATCTCATATTTGTCTGAGATTGTCTCTGTGCCATTGACCACAGATACAGATAGGTTATAAGTGCAGTTTGCATATAATGACTTAATTGCCTTCCACAGTTTGAAAAGATTGTTAAGATTTTCCATAGTGACAGTCAAATAATATTCTGATTTTGTCTTTTTGATAAAAGAGGTACATCTGTTTCTAAGATATTTAAATTTGGTCCAATCAGATGTAGAGTTAGATCTCCTAGCATTAGCCTCAACCTGGTTTCTCTCGTGAGTGAGATTGGAAAGTTCCTTTGAAAACCAAGGTTTTTTCTGACCTTAACTTTGCATTCTCTTAGTGGGGCATGTTGGTTTGCAATCTTCAGAAAATTATTTTGTAAAATCTCCAGGCTGTTTCAGCATCAGGTATTAAAGCTATCCTATTCCAATCACAAAGGAAAATCATCATGTAAGAACCTTTGCTCGCTAAAATGTTTAAAACAACGTTGTTTAATAAAAGGGGGGGTTTGTTTTGAAAATAACACAGCGATCACTTATATTATTAGGAAAAATACCAGTGGCAATATATTTATGTGGGACATTTGTTAAAATCAGATCAATGAGGTTTGACTTCTCAGGGCACCAGAAGTTTGACCTAGTTGGTCTACTAATCAATCCAGTTAAATTCATAATATTGCAATAAGTCTTAAAATCATATGAAATAGGCTTTAACCAATCCCAGTTTAAATCGCCTATGATAAAAATTTCATTATATTTTATTGTTTTGCTAATAGATTAGACAGTCACGTTAATGTCTCAGCCAAGGCCGATGGAGGCCTATAATAGCAAACTACAGTCAAATGACAACCTTTAGATACTTCGATACCCAAAGCAAGCAATTTAAATTGTTTATACACAGATTCAGATAATAAACCTTTTGCATGACACTTTGATTTCAAATAAATAGCTACACAACCCCCCATTTGAGGTCGGTCTGCACGAAATTATAGCCTTGGATGAAAAATTCTTTGTCTAAAATAGAATTACTCAACCATATTTCAGATAAGACAATTATATCAGCATCGGTTTATCCCACCCAGATCTTCATCATCTTTTAGCAGTGAGACTTTCGATATTTAAATGCGCAGTAGCCAGACCAGATGTATTTTTTATATAAGAAGGTGTTGGTAAGCATTGTATGTCAGGGCCTGGATTTGGGTAAGGGTGCAGTATAGACTCAGGCACAGACAGGAGTGAAATAAACCAAAATTTATGAAAGCCAAAATGCAAGTCCAAAAATCAGAAACGTAGTCAGAAAGGCAGGCACAGGTCAAAACCAGGAAGTCACAGAGAACAGCACAAAACCACAATCCAAAAAACAAGGTAAAGAAACAGACAAAGTCATAACCAGGCAGACACACAGCGATCAGAGTGAAAACAGTACCCAAAAATCAGTAAAACAGATAAACAGAGAAAAGTCAAAACAGGCAGGTCAGAACAGGAAAAAGGCTTGTAGCATAATTGAGAACAAAGCAACAGTGATGCACTTGCAACAAACTGAACACAAGGCAGGGTATACATACACAGGCTAACAAGGAAACGCGACACAGGTGAACTGAGAGACAGGTGAAACAGATCGGCAATCAAGTAACAAGGCAGGAGGTAGGGCAGACAAGGAAGGGCAATGAAAACAAAAGCACATGGACTGGCGAAAACATATGAAGACAATCAAACAGAACTGGAAACAACAGAAAACACACATACTCAGGTCACAGTCCTGGCAGATATATATTCCCAGATATCAAGAGGAACAATAAAAACTACATGTCTCAATCTTTACAAGAACACTCTCTTCCATTTCTGCTATTTACAAAGTCCAAAAGTAAGTCATCTGGGAAAATGAAGAAGTCTAGTAACAACAGCAGGCTCTGCAGGTGTTTTAAGAGCAAGAGCGATAAAGGATGGCTCTGCTATTTAGGAGGCATTGGGCCTGCAGCCCCAGCTGGTGTAACGTACTGATGGTAAAGCAATGGACAATCAAATTACTATATAGCAGGAACATAGCAATGCATAATAATCTCTCAGTGTTCAGTAATATAGCACAATGTGCAGTAGTATTGCTCATTGCACAGTGATATAGCAGTTCTTTAGCTATATGTGCAATAACATAGCTTTGTGTTCAGTACTTTAGTCATAGCAAAGCTCTGTGTGCAGTAATGTAGCAGCTGTATAGCTCTGTGTGCAGTAATATAGCAGTAGTATAGCTCTGTATGCAGTTATATAGCAGTAGTATAGCTCTGTGTGCAGTAATATAGCAGTAGTATAGCACTGTGTGCAGTAATATAGCAGTAGTATAGCTCTGTGTGCAGTAATATAGCAGTAGTATAGCTCTGTGTGCAGTAATATAGCAGTAGTATAGCTCTGTGTGCAGTAATATAGCAGTTGTAGTAATGTAGCACATTATGCAGTAATAAAGCAGTAATTTAGCCCTGTGTGCTCTCATGTAGCAGCAGTATAGCTTTGGTTCTGTAATATAGCAGCAATATAGCTCTTTATGCTGTAATGTAGCAGTAATATAGCTCCATGTGCAGTAATGTAGCAGTAGTTTAGCATATTATACAGTAATAAAGCAGTAATGTAACTCTGTGAGCAGTGATACGTTCTGATGGCTGAGTTTAAAGCTGAAGAGACGGAGGTCCCGCCAGGGGAGAAACCTACGCACTGGCTGTTTGTCTGGTGCCCAGCAGGGCGGCAGTAATTCGGCTCTTTGCCTCCTTAGAAAAACTGTTATTGTTTGGCGGGAAGAAAACCTCCCCACTTGAGCTGGCGGTCAAAGTGCCGATGAAAGGATGTCCTCGCAGTGGAGCGCAAGGCTGTCACGGGACAACATCTGTTTGCTTAACCTCCTGACACCCTACCCCACTGGGGCCTCGGGGAGGAGGGGGGCAGGACAAGTGCCCATCGTTACACTGATTAGTTCACATGTTGTCAAGCACACCGCGGGTGTGGGTCGGCCCATGGAGGGGTGCACAAAAGCCCCATTGTCGAGAGGGGGCCGCCCCACAAATTGGAGTCGCTCACCCCTATTCAAGAAACTGTCACTCCGCCTGTTAATCGCCAGGCGAACATTCCGCCAACAGTCTGAGCATGCTCTGTGAGCTCGGCCTTTTAATCAGTCGTGCCAAGGGTGCCGACACACAAAAACAAACAAGCAAAGAAGAAAAATTCCAAAACCGCGCTCCTTTTTTCGGACATCAAATTCAATTATTTCAAAGTTCTGCAGCTGTTGGGATTCAGCTCTTTAGCCCCGGTAAGACATCTTCATGCAAATGACAAAAGTCTTGATGGTGACCGTTTAATATTACACTGAGATTTTCTGTGCTCTTTCTGTTTTTTCTAAGGTTGGGAGTGCATTGCAATTCAATAATCAGATTTGGGTTTTTGTTTTTTAATCTTCTTTTGAACAGACTGGTGGAACTCAAAGGAAAAACAGGTCCTTGGTCTGAGCAAAGGTTAACAAAACAGTAAAAAGTGGCCTTGAACAATTGCCTTTGATATTGATTTGGTCTTTGTGAATGAGCACACTTTATGTGGTCCGACACACTGGCACGAAGGGGGGGGGGGGGGGGGGGCATGGAGAGTCGGTCAATGTTGCACAGAGATATGCTAACTACACCTCTGTAGCAATCCTATTACCTGCTAAAATCACGAGGTGTCCATTTGAATTAAGCGATTAGGTTTCCCCTTAAAATCTCACCCTCCCGATCCTTCCATTTCGTGAGTTGTACAATATACAGCAAACATTTTCCCTTTCATGTTCCCCCGAAATAACATCCTAAACTAGCTTACTTACCTTGAATATTTGCTTAACATATAATGAACATTGCATTGAGTTTGAGTTGTAAGACCAAAAGGCTGCTCTGTGATAGATAGCTACCTACGATCCAAGAAATACTGGTTAAAGGAGACTTGGTATGAAGTCATTTCTCAACATTGTCTTGCTCTAGCTCATAGCCTATCATTCCAGCTCTCAGTAGCTACATTACCATCGTCTTTGGACTGACGAGATAAAACATGCAGTTTTCCTCAGTCATTAGCACAGCCTCTGGAGCTACGCCACAAACAGACTCAAATATCAGATTGTCCGAGAATATATCAAGATCGGGCTGCTTTATGCTTTAAAGTGTAGATATCTAAATCACCTTGAGTTGGGGGTGTTCGATATGACTTTAAAATGATGTCATGATATTTTTACATAGAACAACAATATATGGTATATCTCAATATAGCTGACATTATTCTATTAAAGGTCAAAGACCAACAGACAAAATTACACCTGGAAATCAAGCATGTATTTATTTACTGAAATCAGGAGTTTTTGACAGCCTTATTGAGCGAATTATATTCTTTTATTGTGATGTTTGCAAATCAATGTTAAGAGCTAGAAACAGACTTCTCTTTCTCAGACCTACTTGTGAGACCCACTCTGTGCATGTAAAGTAGTTTTTTGTGACCTGATCACAATTTTGCCATCGCTCAACATTATTTTAAGATCACTCATGGGAATTTTACGTGTTTTAAAGTAAACAAAAGACCAAATAAAATGACATACGGCTGAAACGTAGATCATATAAATATACAATATTTATCTGATTATTTTCTGATTTTTTCCATAAAGATTTATGGACTCTTCATAAAAAGTATTTAAGACTCCATTTTGGCGGGAGGTGGCACACAGCAGTCACAGAGAGAGAGGTAGGTAATGTGTTCTGTCATATGTGACTGAGAGCTGGCCACGAGCATGCTGGGTAGCTTTTACTCTGTGGCTCTGGGAGGGTCAATGCAATTTAGCTCTGGTGTCAGTACCCATGGAGATAATAATCTGATGTACATTAACCTCGGATTCACATTAACCCCAGTTACCCAGTCATGTTATAGCTGTGATGGCACACAGCGAACTGGACCCTTGATGTGCGTCATTCATGTTGGTGGAACTGAGGATGTACGAACCATTGCAAATGGAGGGAAATAAATGTGATGAAATTTATCAAAATGTATTTTTGCCACCCCCACGTCCCCCCTCCTCCATCCAAACACATTTTTATTCATATTGAATGCCCTATTTGTTCAAATAGGGCATACAATTAAGGTTGCACCCCCAACCTTTCAAATGATTCGAATGGCCATCTATTGCCACTGAGTATAATTCCAACCATAGTATTTGCAATTATTAAAAAATGTATTATACAGTTCTATTCAGAGAGAGTGCGTGTGAAAACTGTTTCTTGTACTCTTTTACAAGGCTCATGGATATTTTCAAGTTCATAGAATGTAAGTACATTGGTATTGAAACAAAGCCTACTTTGTATGATAACAAAAGTATATCAACAGTAAGTGAAATTATTTACAATTAGGAAAATAATATTTAGCATGATAACAATAATAGTATTTGGTATGATGTTTCAGTTTTGCTAACCTCCACTGATTTAAAGTGAGGTTTCTGCTATATCAGGAATTTGGCCTTGATTTCAAATGAATATGGAAAGATACAATGCCTTATGTGTTTCCTTAAGAAATACTTTTATAATACAATTTATTATTATTATTATTCCTATTATTATTATTATTATTACAAGTAGTACTAGTAGTAGTTGTCGTAGTAGTATTGTTCCTGTTTTTGTTGTTTTGTTGTTCTTGTTCTTCCCACTAATAAAGACAACATTCACTAAGAATTCTGGAGGAATTGCAACTTCATACAAAATGACCTGGAATGGTGAGAGAGAATACCCTGTGAGTATGTTTCTCATTTCAACTGAATGTTGTTTTTCAGTGAATTTCAATCAAAGTAATCAGACTGTAACGCACTCACACATTTTGTTTCACTTTCCTTTGCAAAATTGTGCCATTGCACACTGATACTGTGGGCTCAGTTTAAACGGTCAACTGTCCAAATACAGCGTGTCAATGTGAGAACTTCCTGCTTTGTTTTTTTGGTAATCTGTGTCTTGGAAATTTCACACAAGTAGAATGTGGGAGTATCACCTGCATTCCAAGCTGCTGTAAAATTAATTTTGCCCTGACACAGATATCACACAGTATATAACAATATTATAATCCACGATTATGTTTTGATAATGTTTGATAATGATTTTTCTGAAGAGAACCCTACATCTTTTGTTTCAATGTTGAAAATGAAAGAAGTAAAATTAATACACAAAACTCCTAGCACTGTTACCCTGTCACACATTGCTGTACTAAAGCTAATGATATAATGGAATATTGATCGGTAGACTTTCTGATACTGTACTCAAAAAAATATTCTAATGTAGTTTTGGAATATAACCTTTATTTTGTTTCCGTTTTAAGAAATAAGCACTTTATGTTTCCACATAGCTGATAGGTCTGACCCACATAAAGCCGGACAACGATAAAACACAAGAGACATACAACAGAATTTAGTGTTCAATTTCAGTTAATATCATTTATTGTCAGTGTTTTTCATTTTCAGTGACGTGTTAGTCATTTGTAGGCAGTCTTTACAGTGTTAACATTATCATTGTTCCATAAAAAATATGGATTTACCTCACCAAAATAGCTAGACAGTAGCTAAACCAACAAACAAACAAAAAAAAAAAACAGACAGACAAAAAACGTTAAAAGAGAATTGGTCATATTATTTCAGTCTACATGATTTGGGCTTTCAGCCTACAAGATTGGGAAATATAGTCAGAGTTTTGCTGCTGGTCTAGCCCACGGATAGGTTTCGTTTGAGTGTAAGATGAAGAAAGGTTTCCTTGTGGTGCCCCTACAGCAGTTTCACGTGGCGTGAAGTTCCTTTGTCATAAGACAAACATGGGGATGCTGGTGTGGTGGGACTCTGCGGGACAAATTTACCCCCCAGGCCTCATCGCGTTCTCATGTATTCATTCACATGGGTCTCAAAAACCCATTGCAGGAGCATATAATGGCTACGCTGGTCATTGTTCTATAGAATCCCAACACAATCGTCCTTCCAAAGGTAGCAACATAGCTGGGACCAAAACAAGTAAATCATGAAAATGAGAAAGACACACAATAATCACTACTGAGTCAAATACATTTTATTATTATTATTATTATTATTTATGTATATCCCTAGTTAGAATTCCTGAACATTATGGAAAAAGCTAAATTTTATTTTTACCAATATTCAGAAAAAATAATGTTATTGTATTTTATTTAGTTTTTTTATTGTACATTTCCTGAATTTAAAATATTTATTTTACCTCTTTTTATTACTTTTTTTGGTGACTTTATGACTTTTCTTTGATTCTGCTTTTGAGGACCAAAATATGGCACTGGCCATTCTTCAGAGAAATTAGTAATTAATCTGAACAAAACATAAACATTTATGTTAAAGCAAACAATAATACAAACACCTCATCCAAACATTTTCTTTGCTGAATAACATGTCAATGACTTGTAAAATCACAGTAATAATTCATGAAAACGCAAATAATGAAATATTTCCTCTTTCCATATATCCTATTTTTGTCAAAATTATGAGGTACCACAATTTTGGACCACCTTTCATGTTGTTTTTCAAGGCCCTTTAATTGGTGGAAGTTTCCTTAACACCATTGTTGGGATATATTTCAACAATGTATAATAGTGTGAAAATATTGAAGGATCTGCAAAATTGTTTTCAATTTTTACACAATTAACAATTTTTTAAGTAATTCAAATAGTATTGCAACCCATTCAAGGTAATAGCACTGGAGAACTGAATAGTGTCAAAGGACATTGCTCATCTGAAGCATGACTAGACTGTAGAAATTCTATATTTAATGAATTCACTACAGTTTTAATTTTATTATTATTATTACTACTGTTGATGTAGCTAATAACACTAATGACACAAATAATAATAATGCCATCTAATTAAGAGGACTATAATGGCATGCTTGTTAGCACCCCAATGGTTAGCACCCAAGTTGTCTTGTACAGATATGTGTCCCAAAATAATTTTGCCTTAGTAACAGAATTAACACTGAAAGTTTGTTACCTGAAAAATTGTCTCATGGCAAGGAAAGTACTGGTTTAAGCAAGCATTTGGTTTGCACTTTGCTGTGTCCATGAAAAGCATTAGGTGTTTTTTTTTTTACATAGACATCCATACAATACCTGATCCAGGCAGTTAAAATATACATACTAATGACACAGAAAAGTCTACAAGGACTTGCTATGTTTCAAAACAATATGTGACTTTCTGAACAGCCTCAACAGCATGTATTAATATTATTTGGCTGGTGATTGTTTTTATTCTTCATAATTACATTACAGAGAGGGAAAGCACGAGGTCAATAACTTAAAATCTGAGGAAATTTATGTATTATTTATTTATATATGTATTTAAAATATATCCCTAAAAAATATTGTAAAAAGTAAAAAAAAAAGATTTGTTTTATTTATATATTAAATATTATATATATTATATTTTTTAAAAACATGTACTAAATTAAAATAAGGAAGATATTTCTCTGAGTAAGAGGTGTCGTCAGACCCTATCGACTGGGGCACGTGCCTCCATAATTACTGTTTGTGCCCCAGTAAAAGTTCATGAAAAATAACTAGTTTTTTGCCATTTATCATAAATTACATGTGTGAGGATGTGAGTGCTGGTGGCCTGTGCCCCAGGAGTGCCTTAAGTCTATCAACATCCCCGCTCTTAATATTGATAAGAATATTTTTAATTAAATTACTCTGTAGAAATGTTAATGGTCTCAAAGTGATGTTAAAGAAGTTTAGATATAAATATCTTAATAGTTTAACTTACATCAGAATCTGCATCTTCAGTCACATCACATTGTTCTTATTTTTAAAAAATGTGTCATGATTTTTGTTCGTTTTTAACAACAGAAAGTATATTTTGGAAAAGAGTCCCAAATATTGTTGTAATTTGCAATGTGCCAAAGAGACCAAGAAAGTTTCAACATCGAGAGAATACAGAATGACTGTCAATTTGTGTCACAGGATTTCAGTCTGTCTTTCAGTGATTGTTTGGTAAATGAAAACTACTAACATGACAACCGTTGCACACCACATGAAATGATCAAAGTATTTCATATATGGCACTGGCCATATTCTACAGGGAAACGTCTCTTTTGAGTTTCAGAACATTCAGCATGAAACATGCAACAGACAAAACGAGGGAGGTGAATTGGTAACTTACAGACGCATGTGTCGTGTTGTGTCCACTGCAGTGGCAGTCTGGGTCTCTCAGAGTTAAGACTTACCACGGTTTGTGTGAAGGGTTGGGTTTGGTGAATGAATGGCGCAGTCATTTTAAAGTGACAGCTCACCCTTAAATGAGCGTTTCACTTTGCCCCTACTACACAAAGGGACTTTAACTGGGAATGTTAATCCTAGCTTGTATATATATATAAATATATATATATATACAATCAAGCCTGATATTATTCATACCCCTAGCAAATTTTGACATGCCAATTTTTGTTCAAATGTAAATAAAAGCTGAGAAATATTTTTTCCACAATGATGCCTCTTGTACATCGTCTTATTATCTTCTGGGAGAAGCCTGTGTCATTTCCAATCAAGAAAAAACTTGCTGGTTGAATAAAAGTAACTTTAAGTCAAAATTTGCCAGGGGTATGAATAATTTTGGCCTTGACTGTATATACTATTATTATTTTTTTCAATATCCAATATCTATATGAAAGTCATTTAACAGCCAGAAGAAGAAATTCAAGAATTTTCAGAAATTTCTTGGAGAAATATTTTTAAAAAATGTCACAAAAACACATGTACCAGATAGTGACAGTTACTCATTTTGTGACGATTTAGCATAAGAAGAACCATTTCTGTAATGACACATTAAAATGTTTTACTCATATTAGAAAGTTGCTAGCCAACAAATGTTGCCACCTCAGCTTTAGGAAAGCTGGTTTAGGTTTGAAAACATCATTCACATCAAAAACAGCTTAGATGTACACAATAGTGGGGGAAAGGATTCTAGTCCTTTAGTCGCTGTTAGCTTAGCTTTGCTGATTTTGAGTATGGACGAGATGCCTTAGGGAGCTAACATTGTGATGCTAGATGAGTACTGTCAAGGTAAGAAAGGAAATTACATTTCTTTAAAACAGCCTCACCGTTCACAAAACCGAGCTCAAATTATCCAAAATATGGGCGAGCCCTCAGGTCTGAGCTTGTTGTTTTCATGTTTTGACAAGCCAGCCTTGGCTGGTGTGGTACATGAAATATTTTGGTTGAACTATCCCTTTAATTAGGGGGTGCAGAGTACAGCACAGTCACACACTGAGCCCCATCGATTCTTCTCATGGCTTCTTGCCCTGTCTGTTGAACACAAAAGAGTCAACGTGAGCTGAAATATGCTTTAGTAACCAGCCTCTCCTTCCCACGCACTACCATGCTCTGGTAGACCTCCATTTTACACACACACACACACACACACACACACACACACTAACCATCACTAATGTTTCTGCCCATCACCCACAGTGTTCAACAGAAAAATATTTTCACAAATGTTTACAATTATATTTTTACTTCTTCTTTGTACAATACTTTCATGTGGTTGCCGCTTTAGAATAGTACAGTGTTTGCTTGAAAACGCTAAATCTGTTTACTTTCAAGTTTTACCAGAGTCAAAAAAGCTTTTTTAAACATATGTATTTAAACCAGGTCTATACATACTGTTTATGTATGTTTTCAGAAAATATTATTTTTTCATAAATGTATTCCCTCACACAGTGGGTTAGCATCCAGCTTGTCTCACATAAGGGGAAAATAAAATAAAATTTGAGACACAGGTTAAATTTTTCAGTCAATACTACAAATTGTCAGACAACAATGGAACATAACAATGAGATTATTGATTAGGAATATTATAGAGAATGTAATTGGGCTTGGAGTCTAAGGGGGAGGACTAGTTCCATCCTCGAGGTGAGGGAAACAACCTTTCCTTTCCAATTAATTGTAACTAAAAATTAAAATTTGCTCTGACATCACTTTTTAATGCATTCTTGAAACTTCAGAATTAATGACGCAATGACTTTGTATGTAAATATGAGTGAATGTGACCAATATGCATGGATATCTTAATTTGCTGTGTTCTTAATACGCTTGAAAATATGCATTTTTATGCTTTTGTTGACATGCACCTCAACTTGAGAAAAATGACAGTGAATATTTAATTATTTATGTATAAGTTATCCTGGAATTCCGCTGGATGCCATACACTTTCGTTTCCTGTATCCAGATGTCTCCATGCTAAAGGTAGCACTGCAATTTTCGGAGGATCTAAGAATGAAAAGTTCTCCTCCAACATATAAAAAGAAATATACAGAAAAAAAATACTGGACATTTTTGCCTATGTCCCATCTTCCGTCCTAACTGAAAATTCTACAGACCTCGAGGTCAGATTTGCAAGATCTCAGAAACGAGCCTGACTTTTGTCTGCAGTGATCCATACAGAACTGTTATCTTTGTCTTTCAGTCACATGGTTCCCTTGCACATGCTCAGTAAGGTCACCCAGCATGGCTGCCTGCTGTGGGCCTCTGGCTTCTGCTCTCAGACCAATGATTTAATCCCCCATCGGCCACATTTCTACGGCCATTTAATCTTCATACTGAGGATGGGAGACAGGAGTACTCGATACATTGTTCCAGTTCTTTTTATATATTTCCTGTTCAAATGTCATGTTAATTGTAGGCACATTGTCTCAGCCATCGAAACATTCTCACAGCAGGACGGTAAAATGGAATGAAATAGAGAGCCATTCCAATAAAAACAATATTCATAACAACCACTAGTTTCCTCAGCATTCATAATACATAATATATTTGAATTATATATTTCAAGTTTGGTGATTGACTGTCGTGCAGCTCTTCGCTGTTAGCGAAACTCAGGAATGTAGGCCTTTAAATGTGAGCTCTTAAAATGTTTGAAAAAGACAGTATCTGTGGTCAACATACTGTCATGGAGGCCCCTTAATGGCGTTTTACTGACAGCGGGGGATTGAGTTTCCCTTCAGTCTCACATTTCCCCCTTTCACCACAGCTGGGGTCAGGGCAAATTACTTCACACTTTACAAAGACACTCTGAGAGACAGCAGAGAAATTGAGACTGATTAAAAGCATGTGAATCTGCACTACTGCTGTGTAAGCGCTAGCTGCCATGTTAAACTAGAAACTACTCTGCTCTTCTTTTGGTAGCCATTATGCTTGACCAGAAACTGTTCTGCGCTTCTTCTGCTAGCTAGGTAGAAACTGCTCTGCTCTTCTTTAGCTAGCTACAGTGCAACACCACAAAATACTCTTTTCTTCTTCAGCTAGCTATGGTGCTAGACCACAATATACTGTGTTCTTCTTTTGGTAGCCATTCCGCTTGACCAGAAATTATTCTGCTCTTCTTCAGCTAGCCATAGTGGTAGACCAGAAAATATTCTCCTCTTCTTTTGGTAGCCATTCTGCTTGACCAGAAACTATTCTGCACTTCTTCTGCTAGCCTCTACACTAGACCAGTACTCTGCCCTCCTTCTGCTCAAGCACTAGCTGCTACGCTAGAAACTGCCAGTGCATGCGTGTACAATATTGAAGACCCTGCAATAAGTTGATAAAATATTGATAATAACTCACTCAAAGATAACTTCCCTATGTGTCTTTATGAAAACACTGCCAAAAATATTTTAGAAATGGATTCCAACATTTCTTACATTTGTGCAATAGCTTATAGCAAGCCTTTTATTTTTTCACTCTCGAAAACATTTAATTTGTGACTGTTTTTATTTAGACTTCATTAGAAACCACATGCAAGGTCAATACACCATTTGTTTATTATTCCAGAAATTCATACATTATATTTTCCCTTATGTATTTCTGCATTATTTTATTTAGCTCAAGCAATTGCATTTTAATTGACAAAAATAAAACAATAATGCAGTTAGAGAATATGATAATATATGGCGTATACACTATTTTCTTTTTGTATGAATAGAAATTTTAAGATTTGCATTGATGGAAATGATTAAATAATAATCATAAAAATGCTGCTGGTGTAACCTTATAAAATGTAACCTGAAAATATTGATTTAATCCTTTGATACGGCATAATTAATAACATATTTCTTGCACGTAAAGGTTTTGTATGTAATAGCTCAATGTGAACATTTATTTCAATTACCTTTTTTATTACTATGTGGTAATTTATGTATTATGGAAAGGAAAGGAAAAATTTAGCAGTCCTCCCAGGAAAAATAAAGGTATTCTGTTCAACTGTAATAAGTTCTATTCTATTCTATTCTATTCTATTCTATTCTATTCTATTCTATTCTGTTCTATTCTATAAATAAAACATTTTGCCGCACATTTATTCGATCTCCAGAGGATAAAAGGACATAGTATTACAACAGGATTTGTTATATTTGTAATCTAAATTGCATTACATCTTAATTTTGCACAATTTTATTGTAGTTCTTTCAGTTCTGCATATATGAACGCAATAAAAGTCTTCTGTAAAAACCAAATGGGTTAATTATATGCATAGCTACAAGACATGTTTTTAAAAAATATTTTTAAAAGTTTTGTATCATTTAGTTTTACTTAAAAAGCCTGGTGTTCTTACATTATTGCCTTATTTTCATAGTATATTCATTTTTATTTTGATGTATACATTTGTATCTTGTGCAAATATATTGGAATAAAAATTGTAAATAAGACATAAGTAATTTCAATTGTCTAAGTGAATTAATTGTTATATTTTTCTGCAGATTACTGATAATTTTAAAAGAAATATATATTTTTTTTTTACCAAAGTTCTGTACAAACATATTCTCCTATATGACTATTTGTTTTGGTATTTTGGTGTCCGGATATTTTCCCACAATGCTGCGCCTTTGAGAACCAAGGTGTGGAAAAGCCACAGTACTTTTTTTGCTTGCGCTGCAGTGTTAAGGCTGTTAACATGCTCTCATATACAAACCAATGCAGAGGAACACAAATATTAGTTTTTAAAAAGCATTTTGGTCCATCTGTCTGTATACAATATTTCACCATTGTACTTTAAAATGATAACTTGGCATCATGCTTGCTGCATTTTGCAGAGTTCCACACAAGAATTAGGCACTGGTTCATTATTTTCAGATATACTAAACTAAACAATCTCATTCTTACAGCTGTAAAATTTCCTTAACGCATGTAATTATTATTTCTGAATAACTTGGGGCTCAGTGCTACTTGATATTAGTTGTTGGACCTTCACACAGTGAGACAACACTCATTCTTAACATTGAAAGTTCGGTCCTTTCAATATTAAAAAGATGTTTTAAAAGGTCAACACTGATGGTAACCAAGGGACAAATTCAGACCTGCACTTAAGTGTATCTTACATGCGAATTATTATTGCGAGGATGCAGAACTTAATCTGAAAATGCACTTAAGTGCAGATCTGAATTCGTCCCTAAACTGCCAATATTTTATTTGTCATATTAAATATTTAATTTGTCATATTACCAATTCCTTTCTCATATCAATTCTACATGTTCTGGGCATTTGTGGTGAGAACAATCTAACCAGAGAACAATCTAGCATAAAAAACCCCAATTGTACAAGTGTGTCAATTCCTGCTTTTATTATGTTAATAAATGTTAAACTACATACAAACTTATATGCAATCATAGTTGTTTCTTCACTAATGTTTCTGACATGAAAATTACTAAATCTGGAGCTTCTAATAGAGTATGCTGGGTAATATTCAAATTAATTTCACCTAATGTGTTTGGTATATGCAAATTAAGTTTAATTAATTGCTTAATTGGTATTGTCAAAGGCATTTTAATTTTAAAAGCATATCTTGCAGAGGAAATCTGGCATGCATATGAAATAAGGTCGACCACACCCATCTTAACTTCAAAAAGCAGTGAACACGTAAAATTCACTTCAGTTATCACACACTAAAATCGATGTTTCATGTGAAATGAAATTGCCCTGGGCATTCAAACCCTTTTTGAGTTCAACGAAACACCAAAATGGGTTAACAAAGCAAAACCAAAGCAGATTGTAATTTCCAATCACCATACCTAATTTTTAAAAGGTGAAATCTCTTCTGTTAAGAAAAACTGAGTTTGAAGAATGAGTGAGTCGGTATCACTTTTTGTATTGTATTACCACCTCTTTTTCAGTTACCTGGTATTTCAGTCATCTCTTTCAAGCTGATTTCGTTTGAGCTTAAGACTGACTTTAATAGAATTTCGTGTTTTTAAATGTTGCTCATTTAGAGTGATGCTTAACTTTGTACATCATTTATAAACAGCTTGATGGCGAGTCAGTATCCGGTCCAAAGCAATCCAGTGCCTGTAGTACAACCTACTGGGTAAGAGACCATATGGGCATTCATGTGTAGTACAACATGGCTGTATATGTATAGAACAGCTTGTGTAAGGAGACAATATATTTGTACATGTGCAATACGGCTTGCATGGAAAAGAGACCATATGGATGTACATATATAGTACAGCTTGCATAAAGAGACCATGTAGTTGTACGTGTATAGCTAATGTATGATTAATACTGTCGATTACACAGTTAAATCACCTTACACCTTACTCCTGGATTTTAAACTGGGCAGCCTGTAGTCTAGTGGCTAAGGTACATGACTGGGACAATTAATGTCAGTCGTTCAAGCCCCAGCCTAGTCACAGTAAGAACACCACTGCTGTTGGACCCTTGAGCAAGGCCCTTAACCCCACATTGCTCCCAGGGGGAGCACAATCAACTGTAAGTCACTTTGTATAAAAGAATCAGCTAAATGACTGTAATGTAATGTTTCTGATTTTAAAGTGAAAACAAAGTAGCTCTCCAGAACAAGGAGTGGTTACCCCTGTTTCAATAAATACACGATGAATCGCATTCTTGTATTTGTTTGTCTTATATGCTTACAGTTTTATACTTTGCACTCTGACACACGTACACATCCAGTACAGCAAGAAGAAACGTCCAGCGCAATTGGTGAGTCCGTCTGAAACCCTCATATATTTCCCATTAAACTTCCAATGCCATACCCCGCAGTTATGTAAAATGAGGACGTACATTCCAATCATTTTTTTTTTTTACATTTTTTTTACGGAAGGGGTTACATTGGAGGGGAATTCTCCTTGACTGGAGTTTGTGGTGGCTGTAAATCTGACCTCTTGTCTTGTCTTGGTGTAAAGTCACTAAATTGACACTGTAGGTCAGAGCCATGGAAACGGTCTCCTCCCTGACTCATGGCAGCGCGCCGCCACAGCGTTTATCCTCATTTGACCCACAGATGGTTAAAAGTAGAAAAGGGGGGAAAAGCTCTGAATGTTCTCCGCATAATACCTTGAGCATTCGCTGCAAATCTGCATACAGACGACAGATGACGGAGGCTCATGTTATCGCAAAAACTCTCTCTCTCTCTCTCTACCCCCCCCTCTCTCCCCCCTTTCTGTGCCTCTGTCTCTCTCTTCCCCTTTCCTTCTCTCTCTTTCCCTCCCCCTCCCTCTCCCTCTCTCTTCCCCTCCTCTCTTCTCTCTACCCCCCGCCCCCCCCACATCCCAGATTCAAATTTACATTCAACATCCTTCATTGACGGGAAATACATACGTAAAACGCAATACATTAAAACATAAACACAATAATGAATTATTAATTAGGGTGTTACTCCTCCCCCCTCACTCCCTCCACCCTCTTCTCCCAGTTTCCCCATGGGGTGCATACTACACAGCAGTGGCCTCTGGGTAACGTTATTTTCCCTGAACGTCTTGGCTGAACCTTAAACGCACTGCACACCTGTTTTGTATAATTCTCATCCATGGCGGCTTATCCCTCTGTTTACATTTAACATGCTCTCTTAAGCGGGAGACTGAAGCCCTTCCCGTGACCATGACAACCCCCTCCTCCACTCCCATGTTCTCCTGATGCAGGCAGACTGCGGAAAGCGCTGGACTGTGGAAGGGAGCAAAGCAAGTGCATAAATCTGATGGTTTTTGCATGAGCTGCTGCAAGAATTCACTTGACCTCAATTAACTCGAAGCAAATGGTTGCTGGCATCTTGGAGACGTCTTAGGTCTTTGAATTCTTTATTTTGTTACTATGGAAATGCAGGAGTATATTCGGCACCATCAACGTTTTAATGAAAGTGTGCCCTGGGTAGATATGGCAAAATACATAAAATTGTTGAATTTCTATTTGTCCGTTGTCCCTGAAAAAAGTAAAACAAAAATTGTTCCTCAAGTTAATATAGTTCTTTCAGAATTTTCCCACAATGCTTTGCAGTGGTAAACTCGTTAATTGGCATTAGAATCTTCTCAGATTTTCAGGTTAGCTGAGACATTACTAGCTGCCAGTGACAAAGAAAATTAGATTCTGAAAGTAAATAAATAGAAAGTGAATAAGCATTTGTTTCAAAGGACATGTATCTTGTCTGGATCATAAAAAAAACCATGTCCATTTTTAGGTTTGACACAAAAATTGAAGGCTTCCATCAAGAGTTGTGTTTGGTCAAGCTGTGCTTGGTTTCCTTACTTTGTACCCAATATTTCATCAAAATATGATTGTAAATTCATATAATTTATTTTGATGTATCAACAAAAAAGTTTGTCCTTTTTCTTGACAAAACTGTCTTTTAGAGTAATTATTATTACTTTCTGGATTTCCAGCACACCATAAATGTTAATTGATTTAGCGAACTTATCATTGTTTTACATTTTTACCTGTGTGTTCAGAAATGTGTGCATGGTAGCAGTGGAATAAAACGCTCTAACCTGCACATGACAGGGAGGTGGCAATGCAGGCTGAGGTAGAGCCCATTGCTCCATCAGAAGTGTGTTTATATAACACAGCGAGAACATGGCTTACAACGCTTCCCACACACGTACTCTACATTACTTTCCACTACAGTCATTTAGCTGATGCTTTTATCCAAAATGACTTACAGTTGATTAGGCTAACCGAGGGCCAATCCCCCCTGGGAGCAATGTGGGGTTAAGGGCCTTGCTCAAGGGCCCAACAGCAATGGTGTTCTTGCTGTGGCTGGACTGGGGTCAACCTCAGGGGTCCCAATCCTGCACCTTAGCCATTAGACTCCAGGCTTCCCCATATGTTTACATTATGTTTATGTGTTTTTCATACTGTAACTGTCTGTGCCACCAGATCTTTACGCTTGGATTGCAAGCTTTCCATGTCAAGTTGATAGATGATGAGTGTTCTTTATTACATTACACTTAGGCATTTTGCAGTCACTCTTATCAAAAGGTACAACAACAATACTCTACTTGGGAATCAAACCCCCAAAGTTGGAAGACTCGCCCCTATACCATTGCTCTATATTGTTGCCCCTGGCCCTCTTACGACAACGGTTGAGGAGGTGAGTTTCCACCTCAGGTTCAAGAAAAAGTGTTTTATAAACGAAAATCAATAATTATTATTGATTATATATTTTATCAGCAGACACACTTGCCAAAAGTTACTTTTAAATGTAAGGAAACACAGTTTACATGGATACATAGAGCTGGATATTTACGGAAGCAAGTCGTTAAAAAAAAAAAAAAATCTCTTGAAACCATTGCAACAATCTAGATTTATTACAATCTCACAGTCTCCATATATTTCACTTTGATTTAGCTGTTTAGCCACAAGATTTACACACCTTAGTCCCTACACCATTTAATTGACTTAATCGCTTTGCTTTTAAGAATTCGTGAAAAAAGAACCCTTTTTTAAAAGTTAAATAGCAGGGTTTGGGTTAGTTTTAGGGTTTGCATAGTATCGCCACAGTTGTAATGTACTACCATGTAATTGTACTGTCTTCCCCACAACCATGTTTTAGTGACACATGGTCGGCAGCTGATATAACACCGTTCTCTGAGGGAATGTGATGTTAAGTACAAGCAGAAGGTCATGAACAATAACATTTGAAAATTTATGGTTCAATGAGCTGGACTTATTTTTATTACTTCTGCTTGTAACTGTCCTAGAAAGCTTCAGGTGAGTTTGTCCACTAATGTTTATACAACCAAAATGCTGCGATGACTTGTTGGCTAGGCTGCCCCTAATAACTTTCCAATTACAGGAAGTCCTCGATTTACAAACGAGTTCCGTTCCTACGACTTGTCGTAACCCGGTTTTTGACGTAAGTCGGAATTTATACCTAAATTGTACCTAAGTTAACACCTTAAGTCAGTCACTTTGTACACACAACACATGAAGGACATATAAAATACAGTAATTAAATGAAACAGTAATAAAAAAAGAGAGAAAATTTCTTATCTTTATTTCTGTGTTCGTATTTACGAATATCGTAAACGTATTTACCGCGTAGGTCGAAACTAGGTTTTTTAAATAATTTATGGAAGTGCGTCGTAACCACGAAACGTCGTAACTCGAGACCGTCCTAACCCGAAGACTCCCTGTATTGCTGAGTGAATAGTGACGTTTGTATGTAACCTGTGAAATTTAAAGACGTAGCTCATTTAGTTAGCATGAACAGGAGGTAATTTCAAACTTTACAAACACAAGAAAGCATAATCTCATCTGTCCTTTAATCTTGTCATGTTTTTCCAAAACACAAGGCAGACATTCCCACAATTCAACAGTGTTAAATACACTCACCATTTTTTCTAACTTCGCTATTGACATCACGACTGCATGCATTGGAATATAGATATTGGATATTTTGTAAATGTGTGGGTATAACATTTTTCAATGGATTTAACAGTATTCAGCTCTGGCTTCTCTCAGTGTGCATAAATTAATGTGCTGCTGTGTCATGTAGAAAAAGTGCCTGTCTCCAATAACTGCTAGTCTCTACTTAGCACCTGGTGTGTTTGGTTGTGGAAGGCAATTAACGCTCTGGTGATTTTTGGAAGTTTCATAGTATCCCTTATTTAAACACGAAGTCACACTGGGATAAAATCTTGTTTTCAAGAGATACATGGCTATGAAATCAGCAGCACATACATGGAAGGTTTCATATAAAAAGGAAACAATGTAATGAGACACAAGTGACATAAAAGCACACAGTTATTCCGTGCATGAACCCTACAGGAGCTGTATCATTGAATTGTTTTCATTGCAGAAACGAAAGAATGGTATCTGATGGTCAATATGAGAGATTGATTATACAGAACGATAAAAACTGCTTGAGGGATGGCAGATATAATCGGAGTTGAGAGTTATGCAGCAGTAAGGTGACTTTCAACTGAACATAGATCTGGACTGTAAAAAGCTGATTCAAGTGATTTTATTTTCTGCAATATTATTGTTACATTTTGCTACAGTGGCATCCAATGACAAAGCCTAGATAACAGAAGACCTGTATTGAAGATACTGGAACTCAAAATTAGGGTAAAATTTGAAAACTCTCCTGAAGATCTCTGTGAATTTTCAACCAATTACTAACCAAAACACACATACTGTGAAAGATGAACTTGATACTGCTCTGCACAAAGGTGAAAATGTCTTAAACATTGACAGTGATCTGACAGGATGACAAAGGGTTAAAATATTTACTTTAAATGAATTGCCTGACCCAGGTGTACAGAGTGTTAGTAAGTGGATCCCTTTTACATGTCACGTGTGTGGGAGCAAACTGCACCGGTTTATTCCACAGAAATAATATGGCACAGTTTTGCACTAATTTAATGTCGCTTTGGATAAAAGCGTCAGCTAAATGACTGTACAACTAATGTGTTATGAGTGCAAAAACATCATTGGTTGATGTGAGGACGACCGCAAGGAGCACACGCGTACAACACATTACTCTGTACAACCACAGACCCGATTAAGGAACGCATTCTCTGTGCCACAAGTGGGGATCTTTAACATTATAAGATAGCGAGTAACACGGTTGCTTTCTGACGATACACGTTTTACATTTTGACTCGGAAATCGATCTTAACGCCAGATGAGGCTCTGAATTAGAATGTAACAGTGAGTAAGATATTCGCCCAGAACGTCCTCGGTAAACATCAGATGATATACGTTAGTAATGTGTAAACCTGTAAACTATGGATTTTTTTCGCGGTACGGGTGTCTGTGTGCTCGTTACATGAAACTGCACAAAAAGATAAACGCAACGCGATAAATCCACTCTTTTGCAGGGATAACGAACTGTGTCCCTGACCGCTGTGGTCACGTGGTTTTGAGAACTGCGTCACGTTCCAAATTTGTGTTAATAAACATCAGTTACAGAGAGCAATGACTAAACCGTGGCTATTCCAAAAACAAAGTCCAGTTCATTATAACGAGCCACTCTTTTCAGCCTGCTCACATATTTTCATGTCAGTGATTTGTATTGGCGTTATGAGAAATCAGCGTTGTAAACTAGGGATGTATTTTTCAGCCTAGAAAACTGTTTTCTCAACAGAAAAATACATTAAAAATATAACAACTTAAAGACCATCATATATTATAGGCTACTAACTGTATTTTCTATTTTTAATGACAGTATGGCATTTACCATGTATTTATTTACTATTTAAGATATTAATTTAAAAGAAAACAGAGTTTGCACTTGTACTCTGGGTGATTTCTGATTGCATTAGGACTTAATTACATATTTCCCATATTCTCACGTACCTCCTCTTTTTATTTTGTCTTATATTGTATAACCTTTATAAAGTTATATGTAATATAACTTTATATAAATATATTGCAGTTTGGTGTTGGTAAATGTGTCTATTTCTTTACTGTGACTACCATGTAGATGCAAGTTGTTTCACATAACACATTTCAGACTATCTGCATGTCTATCCTAATGTTGTTGATGTATTACTTATTATATATATAATAAGTAATATATATGTTACTATATATATAATATTTATTACATATGAACATATATTTTAATGGCAATGACTTCAGAGCCTCAGAATAAATGTAGTGCATGATGAACTGTATTGTGAATGAAAATGATAGACATGTTGTGCAGTGTTTGTTTTCTCAACAGCTGACTGTAATGGCCGCTATCACCAGGCAAAAAAACAAAAAAACACAGAACAACCAACTTCGCTTTTGCTGCCAAGCACCATCTGGTGCGCAGCCGAAACTCCTCTGCCATGAAACGAGTCCTATCGTCACAAGTTGTGAAAAATGTGAGAAGAGCAAGTGGTTCAATCACGGATCACATCTCACTCAGAAGAACAGCCACAAACATTCTATTAGCACAGCACAAGTGAACAGTTCGGTAACCTCCTCGACCTAAGGGACTGTGACCTGTTCCCAGACGTACTGATTCCTTACGAAACTCTTGGCTCTCGTTTCCACTGCGTCACAGCACATTGTCATATGTACTGATGATGTTACGAAAGAGTTTTAAAAAAAAATCTGTTATACAAAATTATGTATGAACAGCGTAGTGCTTGAACTGATCATGGGCAAAGGGCTCTGCTTAAATTCAGCAGGCAGGCCGGGGGAGGGGAGGGGGGTAGGGTTTGTGGGGGTGGAGGCCAAGGTTACGCAACCTGACCCAGGGACAGAGGAAAGAGCAGAGCTGCAGAAAGAACATCTTCTGTTCCACTGCAGACTGCTGGTCTCTCAAATGTAAGCTCATCCATCACTGTTAACCAGAATAACCCTTTAATTCAACTGTAGCTCCCTGTCACAGGAAGCGCTATATGTGAGAGTAGCTATATGCGTTTCTTGCATATAAACTGCACTTCAGCTGGATCAATGTGTGTGTGTGTGTGTTTGCTTGGTAAACCTAAGTGTGAGTGGGCGAAAATATAAATATATAATTGATTGAAAAAAAACATTACGTAATAGAGAATAAATTGATATGGGCCCGCTGTCCAATGTACTAGAGATATGCTTTTATTTTGACATTGCATAATAACATTACACTACATTAATAAAATATTTACTCAAATTAAGGGCAGCAAATTGCTGTTAGAGTGAATAGAGTCTGAGATTTGTACATAATGTTTCTATGGCTGCACATTTGCTCAGTGTTGTATGCCACATAAAATATCAGAGAAAACATGAAGCGCCCAAATAAACGAGACAAGGCCCAGACCAGCAGAAACAACGCTAGATAACGCCATATAATCCTTATGTATTCTGAGACTGAATAAAAGTACAGATGGGAGAACAAACAAACACTTCATTTCAAGATAGGGAAAACTCCCATTCACACCTTGAAGAATTGTTAGAACTGTATTATCGAACTGTTTTCTCGTTGCAGAAGTAAAAATAAAAAAACTTCCTGAGAATCGGACGCTAATTACAAGAAGCCTGAAGCAAACCACACTTTTGTCCACATTCTGTTCATCTTCACCATCTTGGCCTGCGCCCTAAAGAAGCCAAGCAACACCTTGCTGCAATGAATTATGTGTGATCAATACAGGACATTACTGATATAGTCAGAAATAAACACTCTCCACTATTACGGTTTAAATATTTCAGTTTAAATTGGCAGAACAGTAGAATGTACGAAAATATTTGCAGCACATGGGCTGAACAATTACAGTAATCAATTAGCAAAACACCACCCTCAGGGATCATTGTCCTTATTCTGCCCAAATAGACAAGAGTGATCTGCGACAACTACGAGGTACTGAAATGCTAGTTTTCAAAAGAACGATCCTTTATGTCTCTTTTATGTAAATCGCCAAGTCCTTTTCCTCAGGTTATGAGAAGGTATTTGGTTAATCAACTAGACTAGTGGATCAATATATCCATTATTCCATAAGTAAGAGTTTTTTCTACTTTAATCGATTCTCCTGTATGATTCTGAATATATATGTAAATAGTATTCATTATCACATTTTGTGTGTTTTTAAAATGACTAAACTATGCCAGTCATTTTAAAATGAATTTATTCTGAACGGAATAAATTGATGCACTTCTGTTCTCTAACTTTGCCAGTCGGCTAATAATTTAATGTCATATCACTCTAGAGTTTTTAACTTGAATGTATGAGAACTTACATTAAAAGTACCAGTGCTCGTTAATGATTCGATATCATATATAATGATTCTATGAAGTAACAAACAATTTTCCCCTATGATTATCAAAGAAAGAAAAAAATACCGCGAAAAAAACCGTTTTTCATAGATTTTTATGAGTGAAAATGGGATACAACGTTATAACTATGTTGTATTGGTACTCGTGACTTAAGCTGAGGAGTTTGAAATATTTTGCTTTAATTAAATGTTGAACAACAGAAGGCTTCTAACACACAAAATGATGGCTAACTACAGACAACAATAAATTCAGATCCTATAAGGGTTATAAAACTGGCAAATAGGCAACCGAACCAATGTTGTTACACCGAATGTATACAAAAAGATGTTTTTCCGCCAGGGCAAAGGTGGATTTTGATATCGCGATACTTATTACACTATATATAATATAATGTGTGTGTGTGTGTGTGTGTGTGTGTGTGTGTGTGTGTGTGTGTGTGTGTGACTTTGTTTGTGTGTGTGTGTTCTCTAGACTGATATTTTTGATTGCTTACATTAAAGTTTACTGAAAGTATTCTATACATTTTGCCAGAGGCGCAGATCTCAGATGTGTGTGTGTGTATATATATATATATATATATATATATATATATATATATATATATATACACCCCTTTTGCTCACAGTTTGCTTGGATACTTTACAATATATAAATACAATTGCATGGGGTAGCCTACATTACGAAACGTTTTACAAAATAGCCTAATATTAGAATATTCAATAACAATCTTTTCTGTATTCCATTTCTCATGTTTAGCTGTTCACTGTTGTGACTGTTCTCCCGTCAAAACTACAGATGAACCTTATAAGGACGCTGTTTAGCGCTTTTCTTTAATTTTTTCTTCTTCTGTGCTCTCATAAACGTAATGAAATGTCAAAATAGGCACAAAACATCTTCCAAAATATGTTGGCTACAAGTAAATATAGCATTACGGCAAATGTATCCTTTCATTGACGAGGCATTTGTTCCCGTTTACGAATATCAGATACAGCATGAAATTGTATATATAGGATATTGATTAGTTGTAGTTTTCCTTCGCGGAGAATACGGATTCTGGTCCTACATAGCTTTCACGCAAACTACATGGTTGCAGAGTAACTGTGCTCAACAAATGAAAGTACACGTTGGATTCACCAACTATTCACAAATCCTCACATTGTTGAAAAGCGACAAGATGGACCTTAGATTGACGAAGTTTCCAAACATAGAATAACCATCAATTTGCACAAAAACTTCAATAATCTGCGGAAATTAATGTGTTGTTCAGTTTATTGCCTATACTATCTACCAAACAACATCTTTTACGCAACACTACGTAGGTTTTAGTAAGACAAGTAACAAAAAATACACGTTTTTATTTTTAGAGAGGAGAGGTTTCAAAATGAGGTGTGACACAAAAGCAAACACTCACAAAAGAATTAAAAATACATATTGTTTATATGTGTTCGTAATCTGCGCGGTAAGCATGATAACGCCAACCATATTTGACAAGATAACGTCAGAATTATTTCCGCCCGTCGTCTTCGCATCTTATTAGAACCTAATCCGCGATGAAAAGTGTAAAGTACCGACAACTGATCAACTAAATGATTAACTTTCGAACTTTAGAAAATCTTGGGTCAAGGATTATGACATAAAGAAGTTACATACGGTGCACCCCAGCCCTGTACTCGTGTTCGCCTCTTCGGTTTCAATCCGTCACATTTGGATTTGTTGTCGGTGCCAGAACAACCGGCTGCGGAAGCTTGAGCATCTAAAATAAAATTAAGATTGTGCAATAATGTCTCCTGTACGCCTAATAAATGATAATTAACTCGCATCGTAGATCATTTCGGTGTGTAAAATGAGACGCCCAAGTTAAGGCTTCGAGAGGTATTAACCCATTGTTCATTTTAACCGTTCGTGGCAAGCGTAGCTCTCTAAAATTTAACAGTGAAACTCCTGAACTTCAGTTGCGGGTTAGGTGTATTATATTGTTAGCATCAACTGCACATGCTAAGTGAATTTTACATCAGTTTTGATTAAAATATCTTTTTTGTTAAATAGTTTGATTTATACTTTGACGTTGGATTTTGGGGCTTCAAGAGTTAAGGTGGTTACTTCTTCTCCTGAGCCATGTTACAAATATACACGTGATATTGGAAAGATATTACCATATTGTTCAACCTCCCGTCACCAGAGAGCTTTTCAAATTGTCATCTGTGCAAAGATACAGCGAAAACCTATCGAACACGTGGGAATGTATTTTCTTCAGTTCACAAATCGTGCTATAGCCGCTTCAATGCGCATGCCTCTAGCTAAGCAAATATAGTAGCCCCTCGATTGAATAATAATTCCAGCGATTGCTGACTCTGAATCATGAAGTTTTTAATTATTTAAAGTTATGTCAAAGCACATTTTGTAAATACTTGTGCACGTGTTACCTGCACACACAGCAATCTACCTTAATGCATGCGATAACTGTACATAGTATGAGCCTAAGACCTTTAAATTAGCAATGTATTTGGCAAAAAAATAATATTCAGACCTGTGCTTCAGATTTTCCGCTCTCACATTCTCTCAGTGATGAGTTACATAGAAAAAAAGGAGCAGGCCTGAATTTGGTTCGGTGCAATATAAGGGGAATAAAGGTGTATTTCGCTTACTTGATTGTTTTGTTTTATTGTTCTTTGCTTTCCTGTCCAGCTATTCAAGATGGTTACTGATAGTATCTGATGAAGAAGGGGCAATATTTCTGCCAAGCCGCTACTCCAACTCATCCATCGTATAAATTAATGTACCAAGAGCGAAGAGCCAGAATTTCCTTAGCCAGTATGTTTAATTGCAATGAAATTGTCTATTGTTGTTTTTGTGATACGACAGAAATATCTGTTTGTTAACAGATGAGTGCAGACTATTAAATTTAACTTAAAACTTCCTTTATTGTTTATTTTATTTTTAAACCACAAAGTACCTTCAGAAAAAAAACATGTAGAAACTCTCCACCAAGTGTTTTAAAGTGGAAAAAATACAATTTTCATTTACTCACAATTAACTGTGCCAATAAAGAAGAAATAAATATATTCTGTACGCTCATCATGGTACACTTTCATCCTGCGGGTGTTTTTATGTTAAACAACTTGCAAATTAGTTTCAAAAGTTGACATCCATGCATAACTGTCAGCATATTTCAAATTAATTGTATTCTTTTCTGAAAAACAGGCCTTATGTTACATTGCCACTCACACCATTCCATTCTTGTAAACACATGAATAATTGCACCCATACGCAAAAATGTGCATATGGGTGAAAAGAGAGAAAGAGTTTGAGTGCATATGTGTGTGTGTGTGTGTGTGTGTGTGTGTGTGTGTGTGTGTGTGTTAACGTGTAAACAGTGTGTTTCGACAGAAGTACCAAAACGGGAGAAAAGTAAGTGCTTCTTTGTCAGGTTGTGGTCATTCGCTAACCCTATCCAGTGCTGGTTTGAGTTAAACGCTCTTTCATGTTACCTTTGACTAACTTTTTTAATGACATGATAGTATTACCTGATCATACCCAACACAGAATATGAGAACAGTCATATGGACAAATACACAAGCAGAAATGCAAACAACTAATTAAGGCCTTGGTCGATATTACATCAGTATGACAGTAACTAATCTATTTACAAAGGGGATTTTTGGATCATAATAACATAAGAAACATTTACTGTTTTACACAGCATTCACAGTTTGTAACTTTTTAACAATGTTATCATTGTTAAATCAATGTCCCACTCATTGTGGGAATCTGTACGGTAGTCAACATTTGTAGCCTTGTCACTAGCACTTAGCACTACAATTTTTCACCAGTCTTGGTAAATTCTGTAGTCAATACACGCTAGTGCTGACTGTATGTGGGAGAAACGTGCTTTAGTGTACGTACCTTTTTGTATGACTTCGAAAACACGCCACAATGAGCTTCGGGAGATCTGAGCTTTCCTTACGTGTCAACAGGAAAAATGCTTCTGGACGAGGGTTAGCTTTTACATATTGTACCTGAGAGAAACGAAATACCCGTGTTCCCCACACTGATAACCATTGACTAACGCCAAATATACAAATTTATATATATGTCCATATGCCCCAGTACCATATCATTAAAGCGAATGTTACTTTTGACTCCATATAATATCATGTGATGGCACAAAAGCTTAAAACCACCATGGAATTCACTTGGAAGTGAACAAGCTAATGGATAACGCTCAAGCTAGCAAGCTGGTAAAACAAACTGTTGATCCATTGTCTTTATTTTATCCGTAAACACGTTCTCGTTTCTTTCTGAAATGCTGTCATTTTTCATAGCATTTATTTGTGACAAATGATGTCCTATATATCTTTCTCTTTGCGTTTGTAAAACCATGTTTTGTATTCTACAGCATGAACCAGATTCATGACACAGAAAAAAAATCACCCATCGGCAATGACATTAAAATGATTCTCCCTCCAACTTTGGTTTCAAAACTCATCCCAAAATCTCATGAATGTCACATGTATATACTTAGTTATATACTGATACTTCGCAGGTCATTCTAGTGTGCTCCAGCTTAGGGATGTAAACACATACTTGTTTTATGTCTTCACATTATGCAGTTAAACGAAACACGAAATCAACACCAAACTCTTTAAACATGAATGCTCCGTTTGTAGTAAATAGATGGTGCAGAGCGGAAATGAACGGTGGATACAGTAAGGCCTTGTCCCACTGCCATTTAGATGACTTCACTCTTCGGCATGCATGTAGTATCACCGTCCACGTCTCTGATATAATAAACTGACATGATCACGTTTTGTGTTAAAATGAAGGGGTAAGCATCGATTGGACCCTGGGGCTGTTTTTTTTTTCTGTAAAAGCAGGAAATAAGAAAGCGAATTAGGAACCACACAAAACACTTTTTTGGATGGAATTTATGAAGCCTAACTTTTAGGCCTCATTATGAATACTTACCGTTTTTCCTCGTGTAATAATAAAAATAATATTGTTGCACTGGTTGAGTATAATTTCATATAATGTTTTGTAAGTACTTATGCATGCATGTCATTGGAATACAGCAAATTTGAACTTGAACTTTATGGGAGGGGGTGTCACTGGTAAGTCAATGCTACCAATAAATACCCAGTTGTGAAAACATACTTTGTAATTGTGATGTACAATGGCTACAATGTCAATATATCAATAACTTACTTCAATACCTTTCTGCAAGGTCGCTGTTTTATGCCATTATGTGATTCACACACACACACACACACACACACACACACACACACGCACACGCACACGCACACGCACACGGACACGGACACGCACACGCACTTATATTTTATCGATTCTGCGTCATAGTTCAAATAATACTTATAAAATATTAACGAACAAACCCATGGTGGTATAAAATCCTTGCAATTACACCATTACATACTGTTGAAATACCTTTAGCAGTATTATACTAAGTACAGTGGTACAGGTACAGACTATGACCAAATGTAGCCTATATTAGGCATTTAGCTTAACTCCTTTGCGAACTCGGTAATATGCTCCACAAAAGTTGTTTCCACTTTTAAAATGTACATATGTCAGCGTTTTGCCCATTTTAAAGGGGTATTGCCTTTTCAGTGTGGTATTTATTTAGCTTCCGAACAGTCGCCCGGCCTAACTAAAATCGCTAGGCCTTTACTCTCGTACCCAACAACATTTCAATAAATTTGGCTTGATTACGCTTCCAATCGTGAAAGTATAGTTTCTCTTAAAATTGAAATGAAACATTTGTGACAAGACATTTTCTTGACAAAAACAAATATCGTCATAGTTTATTGTCTCATCCTTAACCATGTTTAATGTTTTACTTACAGAAACAAAAACAACAGACAGGTACAAAATGCATACATTAATGACTCTAGAAACTAAAAGTGCAAAACGTTTAAATAACACTTACAAATAAAACTCAGACATCAACAATGCCGTGTCTTAAAATAAAGAACACTTTAACCTATACACAATTTAAATGTTCGTGTAGCCGTCGGTTCCTGTTCTAGTCTGTTGACCTACTGTAAATAGGAACTATACCTAGGCGGCGTACGGTGGCATCGGACGTATAGGTCAAGACTGTGCATACAGTACCAAATAGTGTACTTTATTTAAACAATAACTGTAACAGAACGCAGATTCTTTGAGAGCAAATAACACTAAATCAGAACAAAAATATTCTATGCAGCCGAGCCAGTCTTTGGTAATGGATCAGCCAAAATGATGCCATCTCACAGAATAACAAGAATTATAAAACAAAGCAAACTCGAAGAGAATTGTAAATTTAATATGGGTCCAAACATGTATCTCGGACAAGCCCCTGAACACTATGAACAGAAGAGCTACCAATCGCGTGGCAAAAGGTTTGGAAGATATCCAATATCCATCAAATGTTTGAATATTCTGTGTATTCTAGGGAGTCAAAACAACGAGACCCGAAACTATCTGCAAAAATGCTATATTAGCAAATGCTCTCTAGAGTTATTTATTCGACAGAGGTTATGGGCGTCTCTTATTCAGCCCCCCTCACGCGCTTTGTGCTGTTTCTTCTGTGCTTACAAACCACGCGCTCGCCCCGATGCAAGAAGATTAACATTTCAATAAATAACTAGCTAAATAAATAAACGAATAAATAAATAAATACACGAATAAATAATTTCCGAAGGGGAAAGTGACCATATCCCATAATTCTTTAACAGAATTAGCTAAATACAGGCCTACACATTACAGCGAGCGATGCACTGATGAAATCTACAGAGAACCTGAACCGATACAAACCCAAACCATCGTACTTTCTGCGTACAACCCTGATTGTTAGTTATTAAGGCGCTTTTTCCGTATGAAACAATGACTTCAAATAAGAAAAACAAAACAAAAAAAAATTAATAATAATTTCACATTAATAATTTAGCTGTAGGCTGTGTTTTATCTTATAAGACGGATAAAATGGCAATGCGAATTAAATATATTGTTTTATACATATAAAACATAAATTAACTGGTTCACGAAAAAAAAACATTCCAATTCTTTACAGGATATAAATATTTTTCTTTTTTTTAAAAAAACGCTGCCTTTGGCATAACGTAGGCTATGTACAATTTTAACTTACAGATAACAAATGTATGTCCCTTTCAAAAAGACGTAAGGGAGGAAAACACCATCGCACTTTAAAACGGATAGACATATGTATATGTTTATATGTATTTAATTGCCTTAACGGTTAGCGGAAAATGGTCTTGGGAGGTGAATTACAGTTATTTAACATACTGGCTACATATAACTTGAGTTATTGTGACTGGGAGACACCGTCAGCCTGAGACGAGACGCGTGGGCATCCCCCTTCGCTCACAGCCACGCGCGATCAGGTTAGGAACGAATTAACTCTTTTCTGATGCGACAGAACTCCAGAAAATCCGGTGGAAACCCCGGGAGTGAAGGAAGGCAATGAAGTTCTTAGTGTTTCCGAAAGGAGAGTCGGGGGAGAGCTGGAGGACACGCCGTATCCCGCTCCAGCTTGAAGGGGTTGCGAGTGCTGAGTTCCGGAGACAAAATAACCATTGTGTCCCGACAATAAGCCAACGGGAGACGTGCTCACACCATAACCGCCTGTTAAGTTGATTCCCCCTGCAGATCCTCCCAGAACTGGTCGGGAGAGGTCTCCACTGCCCAACTGCTCAACTCCGGAGAGTAGGGAACCATACGCGTGTCCCTGATTCAGAAATCCCGGTGTAGATCCATTGTAATGTGGATGATGCAAAGACAAGAAGGGCGAAATCTGCCAGTACAAAGGATTACTCGCCCTCTCGCTCAATCCCAACCCGAGGGGAGCGAAGCGAAGTCCCCTCTTCATTGCCAGCTTGCCCCTGGATGTAGCCGACCGTCTCCTAAGTTTGCCTGTAGTTCCACCGATAAAAACGTCGTCACTCGAAGGGTCCAACATCCAATAGTTCCCCTTGCCAGGATCATCGTAATGCCGCGGCACTTTCACAAAACACTTATTGAGGCTCAAATTGTGCCGGATAGAGTTTTGCCATCCTTGCTTGTGTTCCCTGTAATAAGGGAAATTCTTCATGATGAACTCGTAGATGCCGTTCAGAGTGAGTCTCTTTTCGGGACTTTGTCGAATAGCCATCATTATCAGAGCATTGTAACTGAACGGCGGCTTGTCGTACTTTCCGTTTTTGCCTTGTTCGGTAGGTCGGTCGCCAGCTTCCTCTCCGTCTTTCTGGCTCTCCTGGTTGAACGGTACGGATTCCATTTCCGTTGGATCCAGGGATTTCTCTGAATCAGACCCCGATGGTAGATTCCTTTTCTCTGGAACTCCGGAGTCCAGGTTGTCATACTTAGTCGGAAACAGCAGACTCTTGATGCTGAACGATGTAGATTTGTGCACCATTGTCGGCTCTTTCTGATCTCCCATGCCTGACGATTACAATAAGCTTTGGGTTTTGTATTGGAAAAATATAAGATCAGACACGATCGGATCAGGACATTGCACGCATGAAGGGACTTCTAGGACAGACGCGAGCTTGGAGTGGGATGGAGAAATTAGTAATTAAGGAGGTTCCGTCTTTACGCTACATCATCGTGGGAGGCGGAGCCAGCTGCCGGCTTGAAATTTTTACAATGTCAACAGATTCTGCTACATCGAAAGAACGTGATTTCTGTTCTATATTTGCGCTTCTCGTGAATCACCCTTGCGCGGATCAGTCGCGGATAGAAAAAAGCACAGTTGGTCGCGAGCGCTGTCCAGTGCTGCACAGCCGGACTCAGAAACAGCCGCGAGCGAGCAGCATGTTCTTTGACATGCGTTACAACTTTCAAGCTGAATTCCTTTAAACTGCTTAACAGAACTTCCTGTGGTTAGTACGCGCCTGCAAAATCTGACCCTTTGTGTTTTCTTCTTTTTAACCCAATAAAAATATAGTCGAATGACGTCGTGCTAATTTATCGCAATTTCTCTGTCGTCTTGTGGACACCTCGTCAAATGTATCTGCTGAAACGTGATACGCTTCGGTAGAACATAAGCCTGGATTTGCCTGTTGAAGACCGATTAAGACCTATTAGGAGTAAGGCTGAGGCGTGTTAGCGTCTCGGGCGCCTCCAGTGTGCAGCGTGTGGGATTGCGCGTCTGGATTTCACTGCGTACGGAGAGTAAAAACTTTTTACAAACAGAATGGCTATAAGCTCACACAATAAATACGACCTCTCGTTAAGATTTATTTTATCCGTGTAATTGTAAAGAAAGGACATATGAAATTATAATCACGATGACGGAGGCTGAGCGGGTGGTTGCCTACTTGTAGGACCAAAAGACAGCACTTTTAAATACAGCACTTATCTGTTGGCAAATACTTTCCAGAAGGCAGGCACAAACATTTCAACATGTTTTCCTTGGGTGGGCTGGCTTTTGTTACAATTTAATTTAATCTATTTCCGGCCTACCCACAAGGATTGAATTCGTTTATTTTTGGTTATAAATAAATAAATAAATAAATAGATCAATCATACTGTGTCCCAGGTAACATTTGTCTTCAGTTCACAAACAGTTGTTTGCATATCCATGCATAATTAAAACGATTTTAAAGACAAATTGCCTTAGATGCGCATGTGTTAGTAATATAATCCGCTTTATGTGCTATATTTTCTACACAACAATACCAAAGTTCACCTGCATGCTCTGGCTATTTATAACTTATTGCAATCAGTATTGCAATTGAAAACTGCAATACAAACAACATGAGTGTTTTCACAGAAGTGTATTCGGAACGTCGGTTTTTGTACACGTAAATATGATCATTTTCAGGTCTTTTTCAAAAGGCAATAATCTAAAATTAGCGTGATGACAGCATCAAAGTTTACTTGAAAGGTATTTGCTGCTCTCCGTCCGTTTATGTAAACTCGTGAAGAAGTAGGCTACTCTAGATCAAGTTTGTCACACGCAGGGAGTGATTGCAAAACTAAGCAATTCGACAGTTTCTACTTTGATTATACTGGTGAAGAAGCTGGTCACCAAGCTGGTTTGAATTCTCAACCCATCGTATCACAACCTATCGTATCACATTGCTGAAAAGGCAAACAGCTTATCGCAAAGTGGTTTAAAGGAACCCGTTTATCTTGTAGACACCAGCTGAAATGAAGACTCACAATTCAGGACCGCAAGTGTGCATTTCACAGAGTGGGAGTGAGGTCAAAACTAAGTCAGTTAAATATTTTTTTTAAAGCGAAACGCTGCTGAGGATTTACCGTTTACACAGTTCCGGTCATTAGCAACCACATAGGCCGCAAAAGATACCCGAATCTGTTGCATTCAGTAAACTTTATGTCCAAACATTACACAACAGACTTGTTATGAAGGGCTAACGCCAGTATAAACCGTCAGGCAACTCAGTTAAAAGTTTGGTTCATGGCTGGTGTATATTAAAGGGTCAAAAACTAGGCCGAAGTCTGCAATGATCATTTTACTAGCCTAATGCGCAAACTTGAAGCTTTTTAATATGTCATTCACCCAGTCGCTATTGTCGCTATGACACTGTTTGGGGGGTCATAAAAGTTATTAAATATTTCCAAAGCGCGGTGGAAATAACTGCAGTTTATAGGCTATATGATTAAATTATAAACTAGTATTAATACAGGTTCTAAGAGCTGGCAAAAGGGATTTTTCTCAAGGATGTTTTACTTGTTTATTTCTGGTACGGTGTCGCTGTCGTTTTGAACGTATCTCCATTTAGAAGTGAATTAGCCTAATATATTAAAGTTTTATGATCGAATTAAAACACCAACAGAGTGTTAAAAAGAAAAAAAACAATGCAAAGACTGGCCTACCTTGAAAAATCCTTTTTCATCGTTAAACATTTCTCTAAAAAAACTTAACTTGATTTTTGAAGCGTGTCAGATACAGGTTTGGAATTCAACAGTTCATAATATACCTTTTATATTTGTCTCTGTTTGTAAACCTCTACCTCATTCATAAAATCAGCTAATTTGTTTAAAATTAGGCCTAACAATTATGCAAGAATTTGATGAGACAGCATGGTCACCGATGTTACTATTTTAAAAATGCTGCAACGCTGCAGAATATATTTTTATTGTACTGATTTTGTCTTTAGCCATAACAGGTGAATTCAACTTTTTTTTTACATAGGCCTACAAACATTTCCCAAGTATCAAGTTTTATTAAGCTATAATCGATAGATTAACCGTTGTTGTTTGGGGTTAATTGAATTCAACCAAAAGCTAGACAGATGTTTATATAAACCAGTTAACAAATTAATTCCAAACTGAATTAAACCGCAAAGAGATACTTGAAGTTATTACAGAAATAACACAGCTTTAAATGCGATTATAGACTTTACCCGATATGGCTTTTCAGTTTCTGTGTAAACGGATATCCTCACTTTGGTCACAAGCTTTTTGTGTAATTCTTCCTAGCTGCGGTATTCTTAGATGATTCCTGATAGTGTAGGCTACCTAATGTAGTACGATGCTGTAACGGCCTATAATTCACATTAACATTCCTCTGTTTAAATGATTAAAATAATATTTAGGCAAAAATAGGTGTAACCTTTAACTGTTGCCCTTTGTAAGTCTGGTCATACCCACCTGATGCAATAAATATGACATGCGTGAGGAAACCCACAGCGGCCCTCTCGCCGAAATCACTCAGCTTCCTCTATACTCCTCTCGGTACTCAAAGGGTTCTCTGTCCGACGAGCTCAAGAGCGCTGTTAATTCTTGACCTTATTCTCCTGGATCTGTTGCACATCTTTGAGATAAAGCTTCCCCGTTCCGTCTTTCGCATAGTAGCATTTCAACCCTCCTTTTAGCGATGACCAAACGTGACGCCTTCTTCACCTGAGGCCTTTTGTTGGGTAATGCGTGGTCCGTTTTTTTTTGTACTGTTTTTTTTTTTCACGAGCTGTGCGATTCGGTCGCAGCGATCGCTCATTGTTGCACTTCAGCGGTTTCTTTCTGTGGGCTTAAACCATACAATCCAAGCACACGATTCGGCCTTCATGTCTTCCACGACCGGCCGCGTGTGGAAAACCAATGCCGACTTTAAAGCATACTTTAAGGCATACTTTGCGTTACCGGGCCATCGTAGCGGTTCAGCGACGAGGCCCTTTCCGTTCCCATTCTGTCCAGCTAGCTTTCGTTAGCCACGATCCCGCGACCACCACAAACGCATACGAGATCGCTGTGTGCTACTCAAACGTCCATGCGCACGACGGACTAGCATCTCTCACACGACCCTGGGAAACAACCAAGCTAGGAACCTTTATATGTGGGTGCGAACTAGACTTAGGGGGTACGCTTCTGCGATTGGGGGGGTTGAAAGGGCAAATTGAATTTATATGAAGAGATTGAGGCACACATCACAGACCACGTGTCGAATACCAGGATATGGGTCTCAGACACGTTAGCACAGAGCAGCGGGGTGTCTGTCTCAAGGAAGCGAGCTCAGCGACTTCTTATACAGTATACTGCTGACCTGGAAAACAACATATCAACCAAAGGTTTTGTGAAAACGTGCAATTCTAATTGATTATAATAAGCTCCGCACAGATGGCTGATCTCATTATTCCCAATCCTCTTGACTGTTTTGTAGTGCCTGTTTCATGTTTGTTGACTTGGTTGTAGAATGTGAAAAATACAATGTTTCAATTAAATCTCATTGTTGGATCAACCCTGGTTCACACAGATTAATATTTAGTCTACTGGATCTGCCAAACTATTCAGCTTGCCTGAAAACATATTTTTGTTGGATTCAAACAAAGGCTGTTAATGGATTGTCTCTAACTCAGTAATATTGTTTATTTCATGTATTTGAAAAGTGAAGTTCATTTTATATTTATTATTTCAATTAATTGTTTTATTTTTTTGAATTGATATTTGTAGAAGCCTTCTGAGCTGCTCGAATTTATTTTCTAATTTATAATTACTTGTCAAAAAACTGCCACCTCTTTTGTGCTTTGAACGTTCATGTGCCTTTTTAAAATTAGTGGTTAAAGTGGGCTTGCTTATAAATTTGATTTATACATACAATACAAAAAGTTTTTTTAAAAAACGTGATTGTAAATGCTGTTGAAAAATTAACAACATAAATTAGAAAACAATTTTCTATCTCTTTGGTTACTTTATCAGCCTCTTGTGGACGATAGATGTATTGCAGGGAGCAGAAACATCACCCATATCGTTATTAATCCGGATGCTTAATGATTTTAAATTGGCTTCAACCTTTAACCCACTTCCCCGCCCCTCCCCCACCGAGACCCACCTCCACATGCACATACAGACACACACACACACGGATGCACACACACACACATATTCAAAAACATGCACACACATGCACACTGTCACACACACATACGTGTGTGAACACAAGACACATGCAGAAACACAAGCATGCACATTCATGCATACACATACACAACCATATACACTCACTCAAACATACACAATCGCACACAAATATGCAAAAACACACCTGTGTGAGCACACAGAGATATGAACGGGCACACACACGTCCATGCATACACAGCTACACACACACACTGTGTAACTGTGTAAATGTAAGCATGGCAATGCTTATCACAGAAATACCTAACTAACCTTGGTTAGAAAACTCCCACCTCCACACAAGATATCTTCCCAAGATGTTAACTGAAGGCCTGGCCTTTCTTGCAATTTTAATCAATATTCCACTTATGACTGTCCGTGGAGGTGCAGGTACCATTTGTCTCTGTCTCATCACAGTATATGAAATAATTCCATTAGCAATTAGCTTGAGTGGAAAAAAAATCTCCAAATTTTCCTATGGGCAGACAATAAAAACAGCACAGCACCGTTATTAATTCATTTCATGTGTAAAAGGAAACAGATAACCCATAATAATTGTACATATACACAACATATGAATTCCCAGCCTGCCAGAGAGGTTATGGGGAACTTATTCTAGTAAAACACGTCATTTAGGTAAGTTAAATGGTTTCATCACCGAGAGTAAATTACCACGCTAGAATTACAGTGAAATAACACCACATGAATGGCTGTTTCATAGGTTAGCGTGGCTACAAAAGAGTTTGAAAAGCAGCAGCTGCAGCTGGTAAATAGCAATGATTATTTTAATCCTGTTCAATCACTACTGTTTACAGCAGTCTGTCAGATTGAGCAAAATGAATGTGACACATATACCAGTGACAATTTTACACATGTCGCCATGGATGACAGTACCTGTCAAGCAAACAAACAAATAAATAAACAAAATATTACTTTATTTTAAAACAGAAAATTTTGTGTTTTTTTTACTCATAATAAATTACATATTTAATGAGTCTTCAATTCAAATGGAATAATTAATCAATCTGAATTTCATTTTTAACTTCTCACGGATTCAGTCTCAAAACCTTACCTTCTGTGACTTTTCGATTAATCAAGACGTTAGAGGAAAATAGAGCTTCAATTCAAATTAAGTCAAGTTACATGAAATCATGTCAGTTTTAATCACCCAGAGGGTTTTACTGAGGTGAAGACGAGGCCAATATAACAAACAAACATTTGTGACATAAAGTCGGAGTAGATTCAAACTCCAGTCCTGGAGGGCTCCATTCTGTGCTGGTCCATTTTGATACTTTGGTAAATTTGTTCATGAAAAATATTGACCTGGAAGGTTGACATTAGGATAATGGTGCTAGATACTTTGTTGCTATAAACTTATGCTTGCATGAAAATTTCAGGCATTTAGATATGCAGGGTGAACTTTTTACACATGAAAATGTAAATCTGGATGTTTGCAGGAACAAAAATATTTTGGGTGAAAGAATCAAGGATGCAATGGTAGTTTTTCTGACTGGAAAGCAAACCTGCAACCTCTGAACCATTGCACTATACTGTAACCTCTGAGCTACAAGCCCAGCTCCCTAACCATTATACTACACTGTAACCTCTGAGCTACAAGCCCAGCTCTCTAACCATTATACTACACTGTAACATCTGAGCTACAAGCCCAGCTCCCTAACCATTATACTACACTGTAACCTCTGAGCTACAAGCCCAGCTCTCTAACCATTATACTACACTGTAACCTCTGAGCTACAAGCCCAGCTCCCTAACCATTATACTACACTGTAACCTCTGAGCTACAAGCCCAGCTCTCTAACCATTATACTACACTGTAACCTCTGAGCTACAAGCCCAGCTCCCTAACCATTATACTACACTGTAACATCTGAGCTACAAGCCCAGCTCCCTAACCATTATACTACACTGTAACCTCTGAGCTACAAGCCCAGCTCCCTAACCATTGCACTACATCATGTAGTACAGTGTATTTACAATGTATTATAATGTTTAGGGAGCTGGGCTTGTGGCCACTGCAGATAGAGTGCCTTCTTATCTCTGCCTTCAGGGTTAAAACAGGCACAGACATCTAAGTAATTGAGGAGATACATTCATAAATTATCAGTAATTAATGTTTTTAGATAAGATTCAATGAAAAAGATTTATGTGACAATACCCGACTCTAAAGGTTCATCATAGGTGTGAAAGCCAATTAAAAGCCAATGGGATTTACCAATCAGAGGCTCTGTTTCCAGGTAGAATGGTAACAGGTCACAGTATGAGAATATAAGCCGCCTTGTGTGAAGCAGGGTCTAAAGACTTAAGTATACTCAAACTGAAGCTGAATTTCCATCACCTAAGCGAGGTCCCGCAAGCCTTTTGCAAACTAGTTGCTTTTATATCTCAACCAAACTTTTTTAAAGCCATCATCTCCAGTCCAGCTGAAGTTAAGTCCAGTCTAGAGTTTTTTTTTTCTATTCAACATCATGTTTACACGAGACAAATTCCTTTTGCTGTCTTCTGAGAATGATGATTCGATAACGTTTCCAACGTTACAACTCCAGGAAATAAAGACACAGAGAATATGTTAAATGTGGCCCCTCAATAGAGTAAGAAAAGACTGATGGAAAAACCTTCCCACTAGTTTGTGACAGTTCAACTAGCTTACAAAAAATTTTGGCCTCTGCACAACAAGCCAAAAAAAAAAAAAACTCAAACAAAAAACTCTAGCTGAACAAGATCTTCTTCCGATGTGGTCATAATATATTTGGTAAACAGCTAACTGGTTTGCTTATGAAGTATAAATTAAGCTAATGGTGTGGTGTTGTAACACTGTGGCTGCACTGTACCTCTCATATACAAATAGCTGAGAATCACTGTTTTATATTTTCTTCTCTGTATCACAAAACAGCTTTAGAGATTACATAATTTGGAACAATAAAATTGCGCATGGAATTGTTGCCAAAATATAAAAATGTTGCCTTTCTGAGATGGGGCTTAATTGCACATTATGTTTTCAAAATCTGGGCTTGTTCTGTTGAAGAGAATCTTGAGTAGAGACAGGATAGCTCAGTGGGTAGTGCAACCATCTCAACCATATATGGTCACTGGGAGGACCGGATTCAAGACCTGCCGCCAACTTTCTTCAATATTCTCCCTCTTCATCTATACCCCTCTCTCCCCATATTTGTACACAGATAGAAACTTATTTATCCCATGCGAAATTGCAGCGGTTACAGCAGCAAAACAAAAAACAAAAGATAAAAACAGTACAGTACAGTATACACAAGACAAGTCAAAAAGTACAAAAGAATCAATTCAATAAACAATACTATAAATGCTATACAATACAATACTATAAACAGGACACTCTACAATTTAAACAATAAATAAGCAAGCACAATAAACAATGCAATTAAAAAGAAAAAAAATGTAAAAGAAAAAAGTGCGAGAGCCAGTGTAGCTTGTATTAAGTGTGTAGTGTAAGTGGCAGGGGTGTAGAGTGGAGTAGCAGGGGTAATGGCAGAATAATAAGTGAATGAATCAGACAGTTTTTTTATATGGGGGACAATGAGTGGAGAAACTTATTGAAAGTCTTGATGGCCGCCGCTAGAAATGACTTCAGATAGCGCTCCTTGGAACACTGCAGACGGATCAGTCTTTTTCTGACATTACTCCTACGTTAAGCCACAGTGGCATGCAGATGGTGCGCGCTATTGTCCATGATAGCACCGCATCCAGAGAGTCCAGGCTGACTCCTATAACAGAAGTACTTGGATGCCATTCCTATCAATCAGATGTCACAATGAAAAATGGCTCTCTATGGTTTGCTAGTCATCCTTAATTCTTTTACCTAAAACCGTAAAATGCAGCAAATGTTCAAACTAAGATTAAAAACAAAATAATACATCAAACCCTAATAGCACACATAATGCATTATTAGCATATGGCTACAGGTTTTTTCCACCTTTTAACTGCTGTTATTGGTCATGGGGCTGGCGTCACATGCTCACAACCCAGCAGGTGGTTTTGGCTGCATTCCAATACTTTTTCTCGTCTCCTCCTTTCCTCCCCTCCTTTCCTACCCCGGAAATACGCCGGAAATATGTGGAGGAAAGGAGGGGAGGAAACGAGTGGAGGAAAGAAGGAAAGGAGGAGATGAATTGAAAATTGGAACAGCTAATCTGATTCGCCCGTCATCAAAGTCGATGTCGGCTATTGATGAAGTAATAATTTTGACTGACTCTGAGGATACCAAAGCCAATCAAAATATTCTGTGGGATGGTCTTTTAACCTGACTGGTCGTGAGCACAATAATGTCACCCAGAAATGTGAAAAGACTTCCGCAGTAGGATACATCGATGTATCCTACGTTTGGAGGAAACGAGAAAGGAGGAAAGGAGGAAAGGAGGAGGCGAGATTTCGCTTTGGAACAGTGGAGGAAAGGAGGACACATAATCAGCTTCCGGGGCACGGAAGAAAGGAGGGGAGGAAAGGAGGAAAGGAGGAGACGAATGTGAGTATTGGAACGCAGCCATAGGTTTGGTCTCACTTGGAAGAGGGGGAGAGATGGAAGAAGGAGGAGTTTGAGAATTGAGGAACACAGAAGAAACTCACCTGGAAGAGGGGGGAGAGAAGGAAGAAGGAGGAGTTTGAGAAGAATTGAGAAACACAGAAGAAACTCACCATTTCTTGTTCAACTGAAACAAGCAAGTATCTTTAAAGTACTGATATAAGTGCCCTAAAAACATAATGCTCTGTTTATGTTTCATTTTAGTTTACGTTCAAGCTTACATCTGTCTCTTATAATAGAAAGTGAATGAACTGCTACAGATGTTGAATGAAAACAAACAGAGCCGAGTCCATGGAGGAGGCCTGAAGAATGGGCATGAGAAAAACTTCCAATGGCTACATGGGCTATCCTTCCCTGCTTGGACTTTGGCAGTTGGTGTCACCCTATCTTTGTTCCATCTGTATACGTTTACACTCACACCATACATTGTAGGCATTTAGCAAGGCTGTTTATCTAGATGAGCTTACATATTTCACACTATCCCTTTAAACAGCCAGATACTGACGGAAACAAGGCTGAATGCTGAGAGTTAACCCTGTGAGTTACAAGACCAGCTCCGTAACCATTATACTACACTGCTGCCTTACATTATGGGTAGAGAAAATGAATTTGGCAGCAAGTCCAAAAGTGCACACATTTCTGGGTCTAAGGGGCGGGGTTGTAACACTGTGCTGATTACACTGGTGTAGTACTCTCTTTTACTTGTGCATTCTTGATTGGCTGCACTTTTACTGACCCCATCCCTCCCTCCTGGCACCTGATCACTCCATTTCTCTCCTCTTCTCCTCTTGACCTCATATTGCTGTGGTACACTCTCTCTTGTTCCATGCAGTCAGGTAATGCCATCGGTATTAATTCTCCCTGTGTCTTTACTATGAAAAAGCAAGAAAACCCCATAATAAACACATGAAATCTTATATGTATCTGAAAGACCACACTCTGTGTCTTGCTCTTTATTGAAAATAAACAAGTGTTGTGTTTATTCATTTTAATTGCGTGTGTGTGGTCTTGATTGCAGGAGAGACAATAACAGTCCATTTACAATAGAAATGGACATATTCTAGATTAAAATTTAATCTTATTAAAAAGATGGCATTTGAATAAATACATAAATGGAAGCGTAAATCATATATAATTTATCGTGTAATACATACAGTTGATTTATAATCTATTCAAATATAATGTGTTTGGATTTCACATTTTAACAAATTACTTTTCATGAGAATATCCAGGCTAGGATTTAGGGAATGAATATAATACAAAATTAGCAAATCCCATTTTGGCACAACCCATTTTGTCTGCTTGCCTGTGCCTTTCATGAGCACAGCTTTGTGAGAAATCACTTACCGCATTTAGTGATGTTATTGCACACAATGATTATCTTTTCCTGTTATTGTTTATTGTAGGATTTCGCTGGTACAAGAAATACCGAGTGTCAGCTAAACTCCAGAGACTTTGTTTAACCCAAAACATTGTCAGTTGGTCCACAAGAGCGAGCAGAAAGTATGTCAAGCGAATACTGGTTTGGCGGTGTTTTTCGGCCTTTCTGTTGAACTCGGCATAAGGGGCTAACTCTCCCTTCTCGGTCTACGTGCGGGACCCACGATACACTTCGTTAAAGCTCTTAGAAGGAAAAACCGTGCACCGGTGCCAAATAGACTGAAATGCTGACAGCTCCAGGGTCATAGAAAGTTGACGCTATTTATAGAGGGGATGTAAGTAAGGAGTCTTCCCCTTGGGCACTGCCTCGCGGTAGATGAACACCCACCCACTAGACTCGGATACTTACAGCAGGTCAAACTGTGACCTCTCGCAGTGAAGCTAATCAGTCTGTTCTCATTCAGAACGTACACGCAGCTAAGAGGATCTAACAGCGAGACCACTGAGAGTTTGCACGATGTTCCGCTCGGCTGAAGTGCGGTGTGTAGCTTCATGCTGACGTGAACGAGGCCAACTGTACCGTGTATTTTGGGAATTGTGTCAGTGGTACTTCTATGCTGAGAACGTGTCATTCCGAAGGTTTGTGGTCCAACTCATACATAGCTTAGGGACAAATCTTTCTAAGGATGTAGTCAGTAGACTACAAAACATAAGAGGATCACATTGCTTAATTATTAATTACATAATTCAAAAGACATGATTTGTTATTCTATTGCTTTCTAAAGTCAGTTTTGGTCGTTTGAAGACCAAAAATTGTGAACATTGGTATAGATCCTCAGTGAATTTGATTGCGTGCCTGCTTAAGAATGTCTGTTGGTACGAGATGAGAATCACATCACCATGTAGTGATAAAAACAAGGCATATCTTACGTGAGTCATAGTACCCTCATTATTTCTTTACTTCTTCAATGTCTGAATATGTATAGTATTGTATCAACCACATCTCCAAGATGAAAATATGTCCTTAAAATAGGATTCAATCCAGCACACATAGCGAGTTTAAGGATGTGCAATTCAATCAAAACTGACTAGTATCCTTGAGGGCACATGCCATTCTATTTTAAAACAAACAAGACATTTTCATTAATTCAACCGAATATAAAAAGTTCAGAGGAACTTTTCTCATACGCCTGGTTTGGATGTATTGAATATGATATTGAGTGCGTCTGATCAAATCTGGCCCATAGACAGTAACACTGATCTTATTTCAGATGTGGAGCCAGGACCCAGTGTTTCCCAAACAGTGATGGGATTAGTGTGCTATCTCAGTGGTTCCCAAACAGTGATGGGATCAGTGTGCTATCTCAGTGGTTCCCAAACAGTGATGGGATGAGTGTGCTATCTCAGTGGTTCCCAAACAGTGATGGGATCAGGGTGCTATCTCAGTGGTTCCTAAACTGTGATGATATCAGTGTGCTAGCTCAGTGGTTCCCAAACAGTGATCGGATGAGTGTGCTATCTCAGTGGTTCTCAAACAGTGATGGGATGAGTGTGCTATCTCAGTGGTTCCCAAACAGTGATGGGATGAGTGTGCTATTTCAGTGGTTCCCAAATTGTGATGGGATAAGTGTGCTATCTTAGCGGTTCCCAAACAGTGATGGGATCAGTGTGCTATCTCAGTGGTTCCCAAACAGTGATCGGATGAGTGTGCTATCTCAGTGGTTCTCAAACAGTGATGGGATCTGTGTGCTATCTCAGTGGCTCCCAAACAGTGATAGGATGAGTGTGCTATTTCAGTGGTTCCCAAATTGTGATGGGATGAGTGTGCCATCTCAGTGGTTCCCAAACAGTGATGGGATCAGTGTGCTATCTCAGTGGTTCCCAAATTGTGATGAGATCAGTGTGCTATCTCAGTGGTTCCCAAATTGTGATGGGATCAGGGTGCTAGCTCAGTGGTTCCCAAACAGTGATGGGATCTGTGTGCTATCTCAGTGGTTCCCAAACAGTGATGGGATCAGTGTGCCATCTCAGTGGTTCCCAAACAGTGATGGGATCAGTGTGCTATCTCAGTGGTTCCCAAATTGCGATGGGATCAGTGTGCTATCTCAGTGGTTCCCAAACAGTGATGGGATCAGGGTGCTAGTCCAGTGGTTCCCAAACAGTGATGGGATCTGTGTGCTAGCTCAGTGGTTCCAAAGCAATAATTGGGTCAGTGTGATAGCTCAGTGGTTCACAATCAGTGATAAGATCAGTGTGCTATCTCAGTGGTTCCTAAAAAGTGATGGGATCAATGTTCTAGCTTGGACAGCTTTTGGACCTTACATAACTCTGCTTCAGTTATTTTAATAACATCGTTACAATCAATTTTAGAGAATTCTCCAGGATATACCGTAGTGTTTTCAAATGTTACTGACAGGTAAAGACTTTTAAGTGTTTATGGTACCTATTTCGCCCATATCCAGTCACAAGTTATGTGTGAAAAAAATAGTAAGTTTCATTAAAACTTTTAATTAGATATTGAAACATTAACAAGTGTTTCCCTTAAGGAGACTATGTTTCTTTGAATGAATTACATATGCACTTAAATGGTATAAAGGAGGTCCTCGGGTTACGATGGTCTCGAGTTACATCGTTTCGTGGTTACGACGCACTCCCATAAATTACTTAAAAAACCCAGTTTTGACCTGAGCGGTTTGGTTTGTAAATACCACCACAGAAATAAAGATAAGAAATTGTTCTCTCTTTTTTTATGAATGTTTCATTCAATTACTGTATTTTATGTGTCCTTCATGTGTTGTGTGTACAGTGTGAGTGACTTAAGGTGTTAATGTAGGTATAATTTAGGTATAAATTCCGACTTACATCGAAAATCGGCTTATGACAAGTCGTAGGAACGGAACTCGTTCGTAAATCGAGGACCTCCTGTATTTGTTTGATTGGTTACCAGCTTTGGTGTATGTTTTCTCTATTCCACTAGGTTTCCCCCCATCAGGAGAGCAAATTTGGTGCGGTCCCTGCCCCTCTGTGTCGCCCTGACACTCTGAGCGCTGAGTCCAGATGAGCCGTGCATTATTCAGACTCCGGAGCCGCCCGCATCGCGGGAGGATGCTAAAAACCATCCAACCAAGCAAAGCACATTTCAACTAGTTAGGGGCGGAATGACTGATGCAGACCAGCTCTTGTCCGACGTATTGCGTTTCATTATTCATCTGCTTTAGCAGACCAGGGCTACCGACGAGTCCCGTGTTGGCCCACACAAGCTACGTTTTCTCCAGATAACTTTACATGTTCAAGAGAGCAGCAACAAACAGCAATGACCCAGCTATCAAGATCATTTTAAATATTTACAATAGCATAACACTAAACAGACCTTATAGGAGTTAAACCAGTGTTTACGTTTCTGGATAGGAAACCTTTTAGACACATCTAGAGCCTAAAATTGCTGAATTTAAAATTGGTCATTAATTTCATATATCGTTTGTCTTAAATTTGGAATAGGAACATTTTTCCATTTGCCAATTCAGAACACAAAAAAAAAATCCCCTCATTACCTTTTTTCTCATAATAATATCAAGAATGAGAAAATGACCATGTATTATATCTAGAAGAATCCAAAGACAATGTTCGTCTAGATTTAATGCTTGTTAGGTGCATACTGACAAAAATAAAAATGCATCAGCTTATTTTTGCATCAAAACATAAAGTGAAGAAACCCCTGAGTATAGACCATTTTCATCTTGTTTCTGGATCCTTCTCATAAGCAAGGTCAACGTATATATAAATGATTTTAAAATGCTGTGAAGTTTTCTTCCAGCTACAAGCTTTAGCAAGGGTACAAGCTCAAGGGAGGTTAATTCAAAGGGTATTCATTTTAAACTTTAAAATCTCTCAAGTCACATTCAATAAAGCATGAATAGGCCATTTCTTCAATAATACAGTTACTGGTAACATGTTTGTAGTTCATACTGTCCTGAAGGACTGTTGCATAAGCATTAACCCTTTGCGACTTCACCGTTAACGTGTAGCTTCTACAAAAGCTCCCGTGTGGTTATTATTATTTTTTTTTGAAAATTCTGCCATGTTAAACAGGAGCCAACATTCTGGTCAATAGTAGCAATGGTGGAGTGAGGTGTCATTGAACCAAAACTGGGAGGAGCCATCGTATACCCTCAGTGACTCAATAATTTGGACCAATGACCACAGCGGCTGTGGAGAGAACATTTTTTGATTCGTTCAGACAAGTCATTGAATCACAGCTGAGTGTAGCTCTCCCCAATGAGGTCCATAATATTTTCTTTTTTTCTCAAACTAGCTGGGTCGCTGCAGCAGCCATTCTGCTGGCTTCAGGAGGCGAGCCACGGTCACCTGACTCTTCAAATTCACATGATGCCGATGTTGTTCATTTCTAACTCCGCTTATGTCACCAGTATAGACACAATTTGTGCCACAACTAGAAGGATTAAACCAATTAACCTGTCTTAAACTGCCCTCCCCCCCCCCACCATCCCAGGCCTGCCAATTGGTAGCCTCCGGATTCAAGCGCCCAACCTCATGGGTCCCAGGTGAACATCTTCCGCTGTAAGTCACACAGAGGTCAGGTGATTTAGTTTCTAAGGAGGTATTAACATCTCCCACCTCCTGTGGGTAAATTAGCCAGGTGTTTGCACAATGTGTCACCATGATGACTTTAAATGCTATGATATCGCTGTTCGTATGTGCAATGCACCCCAGAGATTTTTGTCACTTGCTATACAGTAAACCCCCCTCCATCGCGGGGGTTACGTTCCAGACCCACCCGAGATAAGTGAAAATCGGCGAAATAGAAATACCCTATGTAAATACACTCTGGGCATGTTATTATAAGTTTTACGGTACTTTTAAAAGCATTTTAAGGTCTTTAAACACACTTTTGAAACAATAGAAACACATTTAAACACATAAAAGATATTGAGAGAGAACAAGACCAATAGGTTTAAACTCATAAACAATGATGTGTAATGCCGCGAAATGGCGAAAGTATAAGCGATATTAAAATTAATATTACAGAAAAAAACCGCGAAATACTGGGACCGGGAAAACTGAACCGCGGTATAACGGGGGTTAACTGTATATTTATGATTTCTAAAATAGTGTTAGAGTGAAATGATTTTCAATCAAGACTTCCTCAGAATCAAGATGGGATAGCAAATGGTGACAATCACTCTTTTTGCCATTTGGTATCCTCTGCATTGAACCTGAAGTGGAACAGTTTAAACTAATCTTTCACAATGCCCCTCTTTGATTTATTTTGACTTTTTACTTGTGGTACAGCTCTCAGCACATCCGTTTGTGTTGTGCCTTTTTTTCTCTTCTTAAGATATGGTCTTTTCCAAGAACACAGAGAAGTAATCAATATGTATGAGAATAAATCCATGTGACACGTGACACCTGACCCAAAAATCATTCTGACAAGCTGCCCCAACCAGAATTTTTACGATAATTTGATTCTCTGAAGCACATGGCTCCAACCACGGGTTTAGAAAAACAGTATTACCGAACTGCCTGTTCTGAACATAAACGTTATCAACAATCCCTAATACTACAAATGCAAAATAAATAAATAAATAACAAGAGGTCCGCATTTTTGGTAGGAATGAAAACAATACAAATTATCATTTGAATTTTCAAAATGGTACATTATGATTACTATGAATATGTTCTTGTTTGGAACAAAAATAGCCTTTTAGATTTCATAGTCTGTTTGGAAAATTTTACTTAAGACTGGAAAAGAAGAAAGTTCCATTTTGGAAACCAGTTAGACTAGAGGATGCTGTCAGTGACGTGTCCACTACAAGATGCTTTTTAGTCTGGGAAATCTGTCCGCTGGATGATAGTACTAACCTCGTTTCTCCTTCTTTGAGTTTTATACACGCATGTAAGGACAGCATCATCAGTTTAGGTCTATGCCACTGATATAATTCGTCCAAAATAACATGCGACTCAAATGAATTTTATATAATGTAATTGTTACATAATTTGCGTCCTTTTGGAGATACATATTCAAAAGATCTTAATGATATACCGATAAATATAGTTTGGAGAGTTTTTGTGATTGCCAATTTTATTAAGTATTCCTAGCAAGGAAAAAACACCAA